>JANEYF010001305.1:0-557655 GCA_029963845.1 Rhamnusium bicolor | reverse complement strand
GTAAGCCTAATATATGTCATATACATCATTGATATGTAGCAATAAATAGATTAGTAAAATTAACAATAATGTTTTTCCTGCCCATAACGTTTTATGTAACAAGAAAACATTACGTGGTACGACTTTTTGCTTGTCATTTCTGTAATGAGAAGACATTCCAATGGGGTATGCTATTCAGGTACGTTACAAAAAAATATATTTTTTTGTCCGCCAGTGTTATAATAAATTTATTTGACAGTCCAAATAAGTAATAGTCAAAACATATTTGGCAGGATATTTTTATAAACAAGTATCTCAAATTCCTAATAATTTTTACGAAAACCCCTTGTGATTCTTTGTTTAACTTATTTTCTTGTTATTTTCGGGTAGGTACTTCCTTTGATCACTTTAGGCTGTAGATATAATGGAATGTTCTTCCAGTAAGTAATTATTGCAAAAACACAGAAGCAGAGACCGATAGACAAGAATATATTTTTTGTTTTTATGTATTTCCAAAAATAAAAAAGTTACAGACAAAATGCAAATTTATTTGATTGTGTTTTTTTATGGACTTTCATCAGAGGTAAAAATGTCTTACGGTTCTTTTTGAATGTTGCATATGTTCTCTCTATTATTATTATTATTTTCTTTTTCTTTGTCAATTTTTTATTTTAACGAATGTCTTTAGGCGTATTTTTCTACTTTAATTCCAATAAATGTGTATTAAAACGTGAACATCAATCAAACTTTCATCAATTTGTTGTTAATATATTAATGTTTAATAAGTTTTTATGAAAAAGTGGTCGTAAGTAATCGTATTCACCTGTGTTTAATGAGGATAATTAAAAATTCTGACTTGCAACTTTAAGGTAGACCTCATCTTAAGAAGTTGAAACACGTATATGTATGTATACTTTATATATTTTTCATTTTAAATCTTACGTAACTATTTATTTTTGTAACACTGTCGCATTATTTCATGTCACATTTATGATAAACATTACTTTTACGACGTTTTTTAGTTTCACTTATGTACATACATTATATGTCACTTAGCATGTAGTATGTTATTATTTTGAAATACCCTGCGGGTGTTGGTATAACGTCGGTGCTCTGTATGAACACATAAATAATAAATAGGGTGGTTAATTACACCGTAATATATCAATTAATGAACCTTCAAGTCCCATAAAAGACAAATTGTATAAATAATACAAAACAGTAAGTTTAAATAAAACTTGTTAACCTTCGTGTCATTATAGGTAATTGTAAAACAATTTGTAGATTCTAATACATTTTTTAGTTATTGTCTGAGAAAAAGTTACATTTAAATAGCTATAGAAAACAAGTATTGGTTGATATAATGATAATCAGTAATCACTAATTAATTTATTTATAAGACATTAATTAAAAACAATCAATACAGCATCAAACTACCCGAAACTATAAATTTTCTAAAACTATTTATGTAAAACATATAAGCTGTGGTGAAGGTTAACTGTAAACGAATGGTAATAACGGTTATAAGTCAGCTATTTTTTTAGATTACATTCGTAATTGTTATACATGTTATTTTTCTCATGTTTGTAACGCCATGTTTATTATTAATTTATATATTAATAGTAACTATGTAAAAAATTTTATACTTATGATATGGTGAACCCCAGTATGACACTAAGGTGTTGAAATCTATTTCGTAGGACCAAATTTCATAGGTAGCGCTCCGATGCGTGGTTGTTCTATGGCGTCCATGTCCGCGTAAGCATGTGGATAAATCATGGATTTTGATTTGGCTGAGATGTTTCTTTATTCTGGTACTTGCATGATTCTTTGCCTTATCAGTGTAATAACTAACATGAGCCTAGAGCTCATGTTAATTGCTCAGCCCAGAAGCAGTGCTTACTGCAGAGATCTTGTATAACTAAATTCCAATACGCCCACATACGTGTGTTGAAATATGTCCTCGACAAACTTTGTTGATTTTATCTTCTTCTGATATTATTAAAACGTACACGCCCTGTCCTTCTCTCTATCCTTCCAATTACACCAACGTGACAAAAACAAAAGTATTCAGATAATTTGAAAATTAACCTAGTACTTCTTCCTTGCATATTCCACAAAAACAGAATATTACATACCTGTTAGCTATTATTTACTTAACTATTAGTATGTAGAATTTTAACTAATTCAGTTTTATTATTTGATATAGGTGTTATTAAAACATATGTACCGTTCATGCATACATACAAATTCGCCAATAAATTAATTGAAGTTGAAACAATTTTGATCCATAGAAGGTCAACTTGGAGAAGAAACACTAATACACCTGTAAAATTTTATACGTAGTTAAAAAATAAAAGCAGCTGTCTTGTATGACACGGACCTAACAAATATGACTGCGCAAGAGGTAAATAAACTTGTCTCTTACCATTGCGAGGAAATGTGTTTTTCCAAAAACAGAAATCAATCCGGGTATACTCGTATTTTGGGTGTTTGATGTCCCCAAATGTGTAGCCTTCTCCCGCACAAGTTACTTTAGAACACCAAGAGTTTGTATTTTCTGTGATGTCTGATGTTTTAATTAACTAACAATAAGATGACCCATGATTTTTATTTAACTGAAAATTGTAATTTATTTCTGATCATTTTTAAACTAATATAAGTAATAAGTAATAAACTAGCAATTTTATTTGAATCTGAAACTCCAAGTATTATTTATTATTTTTATAAAATGGGTCGGTTTTCAGTTTAAATTAGCTTTTTAGATTGTGATTCTTATTAAAAAAATTCCTGATTGTTTTATAATTACAATTACTGATCAAGTATAGAATCTATAAGGAATAGTAAAGCAACTATGATATCAAATTATTCATAAAATAAAAAAAACAATTTAAATATGAAAGATTTATTGCCTAGAGAAGATCATTTTAGTGTATTTTTGTCGACTACTTGTCTTATCTACTTTCATTCCTAGCTTCATGATGTAGCCACAGATTTAAAAATGTATGAGCTATGATAGTAATAAGTTGACTTTTATGAATGTCCAATAATTCTTAATGTAGTGTATGGCTATTCATCCCTTCTTCATCAAACAGATCAGTGCTCTTCCACAATAATTGAAACTGTTAAATGTTCATTTATATTCTTCTTTATAAATAACTGTTCTATATATTGTCGAATAAAGAGTTTCAAGGCGAGTGCATATATTTATGATATCTTGGCTTGCCAATATAAGACCCCCTCGATTTTTCAATGTCAAAAGTTTCGAGTGCGACTGTCAAAATACAGGTGCAATATAAATATTTATTGTACAGCTAACTTGCAAGGTGTGAGCCAAGCTGCCTCATTTTTTTGGAAAATTAAAACATAAAAAAATATAATTACTAAACAAAAATATTGTAGAAACATCATTTTGGATAATGAACAAAAAAAATTTTCATGAATGTATTACATTTAACCAAGAAATATATTTTTTTAAAAATATGCTTATTTAATAGGTATTAGATACGTTTTCATGTAGTTATGAACAGAAAAGATGGAAAACTTTTTCTGTCATAATAAGTAATTAAGATAAATTTTATCCTAATAATATGATGGTAACTTAATCTACCTTCATTTATTTGTCTTTTGGTAACAGTGAAATATATCTACAAGAAAAAATTATAACTATTGTTTTAAATGACTATAAGTAGATATCCATCAGCTTAATCCGCAATGCTCGCAGGCCCAAAATTAAAAATTTGTAAGGAAACGATAACGGAAAATATCGTAACTCCTATTATTTGATTAATTCTAATGATAACGTAAATCCATTATCTTTTAAAATAGTTAAAAAAGCTGTCAAATTAAAATGTAATGCATTATGCTTATTTTTAAATATTAAAATTGCATGATTTTTTTAAACCAAACAGCTAAAATGTTGGATGGCCACATCATTATATTGCAACTGGTGGAATTACGACTTTTTCAAGTTCAACCTACGTGTGGACATACGTTTTGTTTATTTCAAGGTTTTAGAATATTCTGGAATTACGTGTTATGTTTGGATCAAGCATAGCTTTAATTTTTTTTTCCAGCAAATAGCACCAAAATTACAATTTTGAGATAAACTGGACTTTTTCGCAAGGGGACGATACATAATAATAAATAAAATACTACAGTAAAAGCTGATCTTTTCATCTCCTATAAAATTTATTTGGTAGATAATTTCCTTGGACATGTGGAACTTATTCATCAAATAGATTTAATGGGAGATTGGCCCTAAATATAAGTAATATTAATGTAGGGATTACTTATTTAATAATTTTGATAGGTTATATTATAAAATAAAATATTTTCAAGCTAAACTTACCGATGAAATGATAATGTACTGTTTTGTTTGTACTGAAATGCACCACAAACAATACACTTTCTAACCATTGTTTTTAAAAGAATCAATGATCACAAACAAGTCACAATATGTTCAATAATTACACACAAGTCATAATATAAATCAGTAATTACTAGGTTGGATTAAACAAATATAATATGCAAAAAACAGAAAACAAACTCAATGTAACGGGTGATTATAAAGTAAGGGATATATTTCAACTTATTATATATTCTTAACAAATCAAATTAATAACAAAAAGTAAACGGAATCTAGTTGCTTACATAATGAGATTTCTGATGTCAAACACTAGTTACCGCAAATGCTCAATATGACCTCCATTTTGTTGTTGTAAAATTACCAACCGTTCCTCCAAATTGTATACAGCACTATTCAACATTTCTGGTTGAATTGCACGAATTTGCTTTCTAATACTGTCCTTTAATTCCTCCAGCGTTATTGGCCGTGTTCTAAACACCAAATTTTTTAAATAACCCCACAGCCAGTAATCCGCTGAGTTAATATCAGGCGATCTTAGTGGCCATGAATTTGCAAAATGTCTGCTTATAACACGATCTTGAAAAACCGCAGTTAACAATTCTTTAACTGATCGGTAAATGTACGGAGGTGCTCCATCCTGCATAAAAATCATGTTTTCAATTCCTTCGTGCTCGTTTTGCAACTGTAGAATTGCATAATCCTTTAACATTTGCAGGTATCGTTCACCAGTAACAGTTACAGATACAGCCTCCCCATTCTGTATTTCCTCGAAAAAGTAGGGACCAATGATGAAATTAGCTGTGAAACCGCACCAAACGGTGACTTTTTTGTCATGAAGGCCTTGCTGAACAATTTCATGTGGATTTTCTGTTGACCATATTTGACAGTTTTAAGTATTAATTCCACCATTAAGAAAGAAATGAGCCTCATCTGTTCATAAAATACGGGATAACCATTCGGGTTCAATTTCCATCTGAGCCAATACGTGTAATGAAAAATCGTACCTGAGAGCAAAATCTGCGTCCTTTAATTCAAACAGCATTTGCAGTTTATAGGGATACATTTTTAGGATTTTCCGTAAAATTTTCCAAACCGTGGTGTATGGCATTTGTAATCATTTTGATATCGCATTCACACTACTGATTGGTAGCGGATTAGTATTGGCTACGTTTTGATTTTCCTGAAGAACTTCTGCAACTTGGACATCACTAATCCTAGGTCTTCCTGACCTCGGAAGATCTTTTACAGACCCTGTTCTTTCAAATTTGCTGATCAAATTACGATACGCCATCATTTTGCACGGCCCTGCTCTCAAACCCATTTTCGTACGTAATCTTCGTAATCCAGTAGTGTAATTTTTACCGCCTTTATAATAACATTGCACTAAACCAATTCTTGTTTGCAGATCCATATTGAAATTGTTACAATTTACGTACGCGAGTTTTATTTTGAGAACAATTCTCTAAATTACGATTATTTCGTTTGACACTTGTATCAATAGTTGTCACGACAATTCTTTTGTTTTCCATAGATACACTAAAATCCAATTATTGAGGCAACTAGATTCTGTTTACTTTCTGCTACTAGCATAATTTCTTAAAACTATATAAGAATTTAAAATAGACCCCTTTATGATAACCCCATACTATGTTAACCTGAACGTACAAGAGCAGACGCTTTTGCATTATCAACGACATAAGTACTCGTTCTCTGTGCAGGGCCAATGCACATCATATTTTTAGGTTGGTATAATGGGTAGAGAGAATAATAGGGATATACGAATATAATAAAATGAAAGAAGATAGTACTAAATAGGTATGTTGTAAATTTTGGCAACAGTAGTGCTGAACTTAAACTATTGTGTATTGATATCTAGTTATACAAGTTCTCTGGCTTACTGAGACTCCATTAGAATGGGGTTCTCGAATTAGAATCTGGAGTTATCGATTTCAGAAAACTATTTGATATTTTTGTCGCTGTTGTAGAAATCGATTCAACTTTCTAATCTTTGTATTTCGTTTGTTCATGCTTGTAAGTGAAGAGAGATAATGAAGCATAATTTCCATATAAACATAATGCTTTTCTTCCATTTTTGAGTACGCTGTATTTATTTATTTATTTTTTTTGATTTAGCCTTAAAAATGGTGTAGCTCTCATGAGTCGATAGTTCAGCAACGCTCCTTGTTTTAAGGGTAAATTCATCAATCATCACTGATTTGATCACTATTATTTACTCATTGCGGCATTATTGGCCTGATCAATGTTAACACTGTAAGTAAATACCGCAAGATTTACTTTGTAGAGAATTAAATTTCTTGACCAAAATTTAATTTACCGTATTTATGCTCTATCAGATGATAGTTAAGACTTTATTCTAGCCCACGGTCGGCGGTGATTGTGGAATGTAAATCTTGTATTATTTTATTGAATAGAACAAAAATAAAAAATACTGAGGAATTTTAAATATGATGGACGTATTGAAAGGAATATTTATTACTATCACTGTAATTCCTTTAATTGCTGTATCAGATTAAATTAATGTTTTCTATTTCAATTGAAAGTCTCAGTTATTGCTAATTTATAATAAATCAGTGAGAGCACTGGAAAAATTGCAACATAAATATGTAAACGGTTAATTAGAATTCAAGTAAGGTAGTTCAGCTTCGATCTCGAGTGAATTATCCTTTGAAAAGAAACAATAACCAGTAGATATGCACATTATTAGAAGAACCATTAAATACAAATTGTCAGTAATATTGACCTCGTACGTAATGTATCTACATGACCTTAAGTGCTTTTGCACAATACCATAATTGGACATTTTATTTTCTAATTAATAAGAGAAATGTATAAGAGACATCAGGTAGCTTGATTTCTTGAAGATAGATAAATGCATGTTTATGTAATATCATGCTGTTAGTTATTCTTAAACAAAAGAAAACAAAGGAAGTTTACGTATACATTAATTAAATGACCGCATTATGCAGTATACAATTTACTAACTTCTTGATAATTGATCGGTGGGAAGTATCAATTGACACAACAAATAAACAACTAATGAGATCGCAAATCGTTGTAACGTTAAAAGTGGCAATTATTTAATTTTGAAATGAGTTAAGCCTTATGGCCTAACTTTGCTGGATTATTGTCTGTTTTCTCTTACAATTAGACTAAAGTATAATTCCATATTAGCATACATATGCTAATTTTATTTTTCAAAAATTTGTCACCCAGATGTCTTCCATCTCGTTTTACAGCACTCCTCCAACCGAGCTCTTATATTCTGCACTACGGTCTGGCACATATCTTCATCTCTAACAGTATAGTTTAAGTATTAAACATAGTACATTGCAAGAAGACTGAAGTTTGGCCGCGCGCAGCCTACACTATTGACAGCACGACAGCTAGAGAGAAAATTAATTATCTGCTCTGCTAACGCTAACGCTGACCAGCCACAGCTTGTCTGCCTCTGGTTTACATTGCAACGTGAGACCTATATGTCTAATAATTCAATAAACATACTGTATTGTTGATTTCGACACGTATACGCACCTTCAACTGTGTAATATTAGCTGAAGGGTCCATGCAAGCTTTACTCTTTACCCCATATAAAAAAAAATCTACGGTGGTAAGATCTGGTAACACTGGAGATCAGGAGACGTCACCAAACCTGGAAATGACTTTATCCGGAAACAGCTTTCTGATGATACCCATAAACTCTCTTGTCGTGTGGACTGTGGCACCATTCTTCTGAACACTGTAATTAGAAAATTGTTGGAATTTCCTACTCGAAAAAGTTACAAGGGATGGCACAGTATCGAGGACTGTTCACGGTTAAGGCGACCTCGACTGTCCTCAGGGAATATGGACCGATTATGCCGACACCTGACATTGCGCACCGAAATATCTAACCTTAGGACTGTGAAATGGTCTCTGGTGTCTCCTTTTAGGATTATTTAAGTCCCAGTATCAACAATTCTGTTAACATATCCCCCGCGGTGAATGTAGGCCTCATCACTAAAAATGATGTTTACTTAATTCATCGAGGTTTTCAATCATTGCTTCAAAATAATTTCTCATCTTCCCATAATCTGCTTCGAGAAGTGCTTGACCAAGTTGAATTTTGTTAAATCACTTTATAATACGTGATCCTGGATGAATGAAGGTTCAGAACAGACGCATTCTTTCGAATTGAATGCCGTGGATTGTGATGAACAACCTCTCTTAATCTGTCGACATTTTCAGGTGTTCTTATTGACTGTCTTCGTCCTCGGGGTTTAATATTGACAAATGAACCACTGTCACTTGGTCACCCACAATTTTACCAAATCAACACTTGGTACATCACGCGCACGACGAATATTGTAGCGGATACAAAACTGACGCATAGCTTCACGATAGGAATCATTAACATTGAAATATGCCTCGAGCATGTACGTACGATGCACAACAGTCCACTGTTCCATGGCTATTGACGATTCCGCATCTATCCCCCTCCCAAAGTAGATAAACCCCGCCTCTAACGCGAATTGATTCGAAAGTTATCCAATTTATCCAAAGTGTTTTCAATTCCGAGACACCTTGTATATATAGCAATTTATAAACTCTTAAAATATATAAATATGTAGTAGTATAGTGGTTAATATCAATAGTGACAAAATTCATAAAAAAATACAAATAGAAATAGATAAATGTAACGTTGTAGTCAGTGCTATTCAGTATTCTCACCAAAAATAGTTAGTCAAAGTTAAATAGAAAAATATTTAATTCTAAAATAATGTAATCCGCAATTTTCTTTTAATTTATTGACCTAACCTGCAAACTAAGAAAAACGCTTTGTAATTTTTTGTTGTATATGAATTCTTTATATTATATCTAGTCTACTGCTTTAATCAGCACGTTAGGGTACTTTAATTTTAACTTGGGTACTTCAAGTAAATCCACTACTGAGCAAGTCACGATGTTATTATTATTTATTTTTTTGTGTGGTTATTTTTTCCTGCATTTTTTTTTATTGAGTGAAATTGAGTAAGATAATTTGTATGTTTATTTATTAAATACTTTTTTAATATATGTTTTGTAAATACTTATCCTCAATGTAACGCCAATGTATACCTGATGTATTTAAACAGCATTCATAAATCACTTTAATTGACCATTTAATCACAACTAATTTCAACGGTATACTAATTCCTTTGTAAAACACAAGACTTCTTGCTGAACTTCGCACTTCTAAAAAGTACACCTTAGTTACTTCTTAAATAAATATAGCAGGGCAAAACAATATTAAACACCGGGAAAAAAGTATTTGACAGAAACCTATTAAATTCAAATTAAATATCCAGAAGGAACATATGTGTTTATGCCCGTTTAGAAGATAATAATTTGTGTTAGACTAAACTTGTCTTGACAAATGGCTTAGAAGATTTTCTCTCGTCGAACTTTAAATTTCTCGGCAACAAAAACATCACAACATCATAATTATTTTTAACTTTTCATAAATGGGACTTCTTTTAAGTAATAATTTTAAAATATCAGTTAAAAATGTAAGTACTTTATTAAAAAAATTAAAAATAAAAATTTTTAGAATTTTCCGAATTTTCTAATTGAAAATTTTTCAAATGCAGTTGTCATCTTCGGAGCCGTAAATGAAACTTGATTCCCTTCAGCATCAATCACGACTGCTGATTAATAAGGATATAAGTCCTATTTCTTTCGTTGGAAAAGTGCTCTCAACATTAAATTGTCAAGAATATTTTAATTTTTCTGTGACATTTTAGAAATACATTAAAATTTAGAAAATGTTTGCCAAAACTTTAATTTATTAAAATTAGCAAAACCGGTTAAACTGACCCTAATAAACGTATTCAAATGTTTTGGTGAAAGGCTGTCTGGGATGAGTAAATTAAATTACAAATATTTTTTTTGTTGAAATTCAATCATATTATGCAAACAGGATATGAGTATACAAAATATTCAGTGAATTAATATATATGTATATAGACAGACAATATTGAAAAGGAGTGATTTATGGATATATTAATTAATACAACAATCAAACATTACTCAACATAAAATTGGAGTATATAACCAGAGTATTATAGATAAATTAATCAAAGTTGTTACCTTTTTTAGTTATATTTTTACGTAAATCTTTGAAGCATTCGCCTACTAATTTCATTATTATTACAGAGACACGGGTAGGTGATTCTTAAAAATTAGAAGAACCTAATAAATTGTGTTTAAACATTGTGACTAGGTAAAAATCAGGTTTTTACAGCCGAATACCTCACATATTTCAGTCTTGGGTAAGCAAGAGAATGAAACGAAGTCAATTACATTAAAATTAATTGCATGCTATAACAAAGTCAGTCGCCGAAGTCATGGAATATTCGAGGAATGAGTCTGCTATTTTCTGGTCAAGATTATTACACTTGCTAATGAAACTAAAAGTAACCTAATTGATATCCAACTAAATGTCATCATAATTGTATATTAACTTGATTTAAAAGTGAAGGAACACGGCCGCGGCGGTTAAATTGTAATAATGTAACATTTAATAATTGTATTGAAACACAAACTTATTTTTCAATTGATGCTTTTGAATTTCAGGTGTATTGGAGCCGTTGAAGGCTTCTTTTTTAATTTCTGTACAATTGAAGCACCCTTAGTTGTTGAAATTTTTTTTTATTAATTTATGACATTAAGAGCAAAATAATAATTAACTATTGCTGGTCCTTATAGCTATAAATAACATTTGGGAGTTTCCCAAACTACTCAGTAGGTATTTACGAAAAGTTGGAGTGATTTGCGAACTACCTTGGTCCTCGTTTGTCTAAACTTTTTAAAGCAAGTAGGAAATATTACCAGACCATTCAAAGTGACCAACGAGTATTTACGTTAAAGTTGGTCAGCCGCTATATGAAAGTTTATCGCTCAATTCATAAATGCCAAAGCAACTGCCGAAAACTGGAAGTTCAAACTGCAAGAGAAATACCAGAATAAGATGAAATCATTTAAAATTCCTCACCTTAGAATATCTCATCTCAATTAGGTATATCTGTGCCCGTTTGGCTTCCCATTTATGAGCGGTAGACGTTTATAGGGCGGCTTACCATATATGGTGTAAATCTTTGGTTATACTGAAAAGTTCTGATCGAGGGATGCAAAAAGTGACTTAGGAGAAAATGTGGCTATACGTCAGGTTACAGGGTGAACAGATATATTTTTTTGTTTGCAAATCGTTGAAACAGTTTTGTTAACATTCAATACGAACAAGGTTCTGGTCGATTATATTTTATTTTTCTGGCCGAGGTAATGGAATTTTTTTTAAATCTGTTAGTGATCCATTCTAATGACACACTTGCCTTGATTAAGAATTATACAATTCGAAAAGCCTTTCACAAGTTTTTTGACAGCCTACTATAAAAAGATCCCAACTATTATTTATCTATTGTTTCACTTGTTTCTCTAGAAAAATCAATATACAGGGTGTCCCAACCAAAAGTAGGCACCCTGAATAACTTTGGAGAAAAATTTTTTTTGAAAAACTGTTTCCAAGGGGGGCATATTTTAATGTAATACTTGTATATCTATCATCATCCCTCTACCCTACACTGTCACCCCCTCAAACAATTCAAACGGCAAAGAGGGTCGAGTGATACATCTTTTGAAAGGTCTTTCAATTCTCTACATAACTGTGTATTTTTTTAATATTTTATCGATTCGTTCCTGAGAAATAATTGTTTCATTATTTTAGGTTCGGGAAATAAAAATAAAAGAAGCAGTTTAAGTTATCGTATGTATTGTTCAAAATGACTCCCACCGACTTCCATACAGTAGTATAATCTGTCTTGAAATTCTGTACGAACATTTCTGAACACATCTGGAGTCAATAAACGGCATTCTCGAACAATTCTTTCGCGTAACTCTTCCAGAGATGCGGGTTTTGTTGCAAATACCTTCGATTTCAAATGTCCCTACAGAGAGAAATCCAAGGGAGTTAAATCGGGTGACCACTTCTTCCAATCCATCGCTCAGGAAACCGATTATCCAAAAATTGACAGACTGCTGTAACAAAATGTGGGGGTGCCCCATCCTGTTGAAAAAAACAGTTCGCCCTCTAAAAGATTATCGTCTTCTTCGAGGATTTGGGTAATCATTGGGTCGATGTTATTTTCTAACAGATCGAGGTACCTTTCGCCATTTAAATTGTCAGGATTAAAAAACGGCCCAACAATGTGATCCCCTAAGATGCCAGCCCAAACATTTAACTTCTGAGGCCATTGGGTATGAGTTTCCATGAACAAATATGGATTAGTTTCACTCCAATACTGTAAGCATTGTGCCTGTTTACCTCCCCATTTAACTGAAATGACGATTCACCCGAAAAACACGTATTGTACAGTAGATTGGCATTACTATTTAATTGTTCATTAAAAATCTCACAGAATTCAAGCCGACGATCGGGGTCATCTTCGGTTAATTCGTGTACCAATTTAAATTTATATGGATGATATTTGTGGGCCCTTACAATTCGATGAACACTGCTTCGTGATACACCGGAAGCCTCAGCTACTTTCCTGATCGATTGAGTATTATCCATCTGCAAATGACCCAGAACTGCCACTTCGACTGCTTCATTCCCAATCAGTCGCTGAGGTTTATGCTTTTTGTTTTGTCAATAATTGTAAAACATACTGAGAGCCAACCCTTCTATCTGGGTGATTTCTATTGAATATGCGCTCCGTAGCTCTAGCACTTATGGTTTTTAAAATAAATGTTGACAATTTCTATTCTCTCCTGAAGGATATAAACCATTTTGAGAACACACTTTGGTAAAATGTATCTCGATTTAAAATTGGTTGTGAACAAATTAATGTTCAAGGATTATCAAATACTTATGAGTCTTTTATTAATCTAAAACTAAACGGACAAGGAAAGTGTTTTTTGTCGAAAAAACTCGTGTTGATTTGAGAGCACTAAAAAATGTAGTTTTTCTATAAATTCTAATACCCAGTGCCGTGTATTTTAGATTTTTTAAACGATTTCGATTGTGTGTAATCATCAAAAATGAAATTATTTTCCTTAAGAACAAATCGAAAAAAGTTTAAAAAAATACAGGTATGTAGGGAATTGAAAGACCTTTCAAAAGATGTATCACTCGACTCCCCTTGCCATTTGAATTTTTTTGAGGGGTGGCCGTGTAGGGTAGAGGGATGATGATAGGTATACAAATTCTCGTACAATTCTAGTAACATCTTGCCAGTCTACACAGTCCAGTGGCGTAACAATAATAATAATACCTTTGTTAAAATTCTATATATATATATATACCTGTTGTAAGTTAAACTATATCACTAAACAGTTACAATCAGAAAAGTAGATCAAATCTGATATAAGTTGTGACTGATACTAATTTTAAGAATGATACAAAATTTAACCACACGTTTTAAGAACAAATAGATGTTAAACCCGATTGTTACGACGTCTCTGTCCCCCATTGAGATGAAGACTTGATGTAGGACGCTCGATGATGTAGGGGCAAACAATCCTTGACAAATAGTGAGGTTGCAGTGTTGCCAAATGACAATTAAAATAAAATATGTTGTACATTTTGGCATGGTCCTATATTTATAAGATTTTTCCCAATTTAAGATTAACTAGATGAAAAATGTTTTTTATTATATCATCTGATATTTTGAAATTTATTAAATTCTTTATTTTATGATTTTGAATATATCAATTCAATGGTTCTATAAGGAGTTGATAGATAGACACATCATTAATTTGCACATTTGTGCCAGATATGACTGATATACTCTCTTTTATTAGAAATAAAATTTTTAATAGACAGTACCTAACAATAGATTTTCTAGTACGCATCTAATCTGTGAAAAATTGAAACACTTTCTTTAGTGAGTGTACTTTATAGATGACTCTGTTATATAACAAATTATAAAAATACTTATTTCATTGATTACACATTTTATAATTATTTATTTATTCTTCATAGATCCTACCATGCCTTTTAATAATAAATGTCAATGATTATCCATTAAATTATCCTTGGATGTCGCGTTGCATGTGGAATTTATTTTTTTAACCTGCTTTATTATTTTATTTGCCTTTAAGAAAGACGACCCGAGGTCAAAGGTACAGTTATACAGTTGGGCCACTCAGTGTCTATAGATGTGACTTTCTTCCCCACTTTTCAGTTAGTTGAAGATGTTCTTCGTCGAGATAACATTACAAGCTAGCAAATGAATCACCTCTATCATACTATCTCTTTATATCTTGTATCAAAACACTGTTTGTCATCTACATAATTAGCTATTGAATTTGTATTTTCTGATAAAGTGCAAAGTCATATTAATCAAACACGGTGTACCCATTTATCAATTCATCGCTACATTTCACAGCGGAGTATTTGGTAACTCTAGTTTAAAAATAGTGGAGCGTATTAAAATTCTTATTCTGGTCAGAAAGTGGACGTCTTTGCACAATTTAAGGGGACTATTTTTTTTGGGAGTCTCTTTTTTTATTTTAATGAAACAATTATTATTATTCAATGCAATAATAATACCGGCGGACAATAAAATATATTTTTTTAACATGTACCTGAATAGCATATCCCACTGGAATAATGCCTTCTCATTACAGAAATGACAAGCAAAAAGTCGTAACAAGTAACATTTTCTTGTTATATTAATAAAACATTATGGGCAAGAATAACATTGTTCATTTTACTAATCTATTTATTGCTATATATCAATAATGCATTTGATATAACGGGTGATTATAAGTAAGGGATATATTTCAACTTATTATATATTCTTAACAAATCAAATTAATAACAAAAAGTAAATGGAATCTAGTTGCTTACATAATGGGATTTCTGATGTCAAACACTAGTCACCGCAAATGCTCGATATGACCTCCATTTTGTTTTTGTAAAATTACTCCACAGCCAGTAATCCGTTGGGTTAATATCAGGCGATCTTGGTGGCCATGAATTTGCAAAATATCTGCTTATAACACGATCTTGAAAAACCGCAGTTAACAATTCTTTAACTGGTCGGTAAATGTGCGGAGGTGCTCCATCCTGCATAAAATTCATGTTTTCAATTCCTTCGTGCTCGTTTTGCAACTGTGGAATTGCATAATCCCTTAACATTTGCAGGTATCGTTCACCAGTAACAGTTACAGATACGGCCTCCCCATTCTGTATTTCCTCGAAAAAGTACCAATGATGAAATTAGCTGTGAAACAGCACCAAACGGTGACTTTTTTGTCATGAAGGCCTTGCTGAACGATTTCATGTGGATTTTCTGTTGACCATATTCGACAGTTTTGAGTATTAATTCCACCATTAAGAGAGAAATGGGCCTCATCTGTCCATAAAATACGGGATAACCATTCGGATTCAATTTCCATCTGAGCCAACACGTGTAATGAAAAATCGTACCTGAGAGCAAAATCTGCGTCCTTTAATTCAAACAGTAGTTGCAGTTTATAGGGATACATTTTTAGGATTTTCCGTAAAATTTTCCAAACCGTGGTGTATGGCATTTGTAATCGTATTGATATCGCATTCACACTACTGATTGCTAGCGGATTAGTATTAGCTACGTTTTGATTTTCCTGAAGAACTTCTGCAACTTGGACATCACTAATCCTAGGTCTTCCTGACCTCGGAAGGTGTTTTACAGACCCTGTTCTTTCAAATTTGCTAATCAAATTACGATACGCCCTCATTTTCAAACCCATTTTCGTACAAAATCTTCGTAATCCAGTAGTGTAATTTTTACCGCCTTCATAATAAAATTGCACTAAACCAATTCTTGTTTGCAGATCCATATTGAAATTGTAACAATTTACGTTACGCGAGTTTTATTTTGAGAACAATTCTCTAAATTACGATTATTTCGTTTGACACTTGTATCAATAGTTGTCACGACAATTCTATTGTTTTCCATAGATACACTAAAATCCAATTATTGAGGCAACTAGATTCTGTTTACGTTCTGCTACTAGCATAATTTCTTAAAACTATATAAGAATTTAAAATAGACCCCTTACTTTATGATAACCCCATATATATCTACAGAGGTAAAGGATAATTAATGCTCATAACATATGCTCAGTTCATTTTTTTTTATGGGGGGTCAAATTACCAACAGTAATCACCCATCATGGCTAGATGAATATCCCTCAGTTCTTATTACACAAAAATAGCAATCATCGAAATTTTTGGTGGGTTCTAGCCATACCATTGGAACCGCAACAGGCATGCTTTTTTTGTCCCTTTCATCCACTAGTGACATGCTACATCTTACACAACAAACGTAGGGAGCCCATAGTTTATCTTGATCTCCGACTAAAACTGCAAAATATAGAAAATACACTGTTCACATTTTCAGACAATGGCCTCGCTTGTGGCTTCACAAGGAATTTTCCACAATTAATTGTAACAAAACTTGTTAGGTGAGGTTTTGCAACTTCGGCGCGTTTGACTGGACATTTTTGTAGTTACAGAGTTATGTAGAAAACGAAAACACTTTCTAACAGACATAATTGGGCACTTAGAAGGTCAAAACAAGACTGATACTGAAAATGTCCCACCTTACTTTAACTTTCTCTTCAAAAATTACTGATCCATCATAAAATTTATTACCTGGCAATATAATAGGGTCTATTGTGTTCAAATAGAATTAGTAGGTACTTATTAGGACTTCTTGGATATTTTACCAGTTAATAAGGAGGTATTAACAATATAAAGACATAATGTGAACTATGTTACAAAAATTGTTTCGGCCAGTGTAATTAGAACAATAGTTAAAACAGGAATTACAAAACATTGGATCAGATTTAAAAATAATATGAATATAGATATTAAATAATAGAAATTTTTTTAGACTATTAATAATTAGAAAAAAGTCCTTTTGGATAAGGGTTAGAATATTAAACCTCCTTTCTTACTCCCGTGGTCTTAAAGCATAAACAAGCCAAGTCCAATTTGTATTTATACTTCCTCACCCATCAAAGTGAGGAAGTTATGTATTCGTGAAAAGAATTTTGAAAATTTTTAGTGCATTTCTGGACGAATCTCGACGAATTATGACGATACACAAGTGGGGTTGCGACGATTTAAATCAACTGATATTTTAAATTTAAATCATGATTTAAATCAAGTTGTGTAAACTTCAGAAAATTCAAATAAAAAGTATACTTTATTTAAAAGCTAGATACAAATTAAACTGAAAAAAAAAAATTCAAATAAAAAGAAGAAAAGAACAGTTAGGTTACACATATAAAACAAAAGTTACCTCCTTAAATGTACATTATAAAGATCCCCTTAAATAAAGTAAGTTATTTAGATTTAGAATACCTGCAGTTAAATCAACTTCCTGCACTTTTCATGATGGCCTTTTAATCTTTGAACAAGTCCTTGCATTTCTTTTTTGCAATTTTTACACAGCGCTCTGTTACTGGTTTTTCCTTTTTCTGTTTTTCTTTTATAAAATAATTCCAAATTTCGTCTTCCTTCCGCTCATTTTTATTTTACACTACAGTCGCGCGTCGCCTCGGCATTTATGAAATTAATGAAACCGACCACCAAGCTTGTCAGAACAGGAAAATTCTGATTTTTTTATTGTTTGTATGAAAATATAGACCATATAGAGAATTTTTCCAGTGACGTGAATAATTTATGTGCAAATTGGTATAGTTAGAAAATACAAAAAACAGTGTACGGAAAAATCGTATTTGTTTTAAAAAAATTAGAGTAGAACTGAAAAAAAATCAAAAAAACCTGATTTTTTGATTTTTTATAAAAAAAAACCTGATTTTTTGATTTTTTTTAAATAAAAATCATTGATTTTTGATTTATTTTTAAAAATCATGATTTTTTCTAACCCTGTACACAAGATTTCAGACAGTTTTCTGTCTGTCTGTGTTCGCAATAGCAGCTACAGTTTTTGAGATAAAGCTTTCAAATTTGGTACACACATTCTAGAGGTTAAAGAAGAGATTGAGTTCGTTGATGAGAAAAATCGGTCTAAAAAAAATATTAGTGATATTCCACCAGTGACCTTTGAAACGTCAAAATGTGACTTTTTGAAACGTCAAAAAAATGTTGTTTTTTGAAACGTCAAAGTGACTTTTTTGAAACGTCAAAATGTGACTTTTTTGAAACGTCAAAAAATGTGACGTTTTTGCAACGTCAAAATGTGATTTTTTTGAAACGTCAAAATGTGACTTTTTTCAAACGTCAAAATGTGACTTTTTTGAAACGGCAAAAATTATGGCTTTTTGAAACGTCAACAATTACTTTTATTATAAACTCCACCACACGTCGAGTTTTAATACTGTGAGGAAGTTCTGATCTCCAAGTAATTGGCAGCGGTTTTTACTCTCGTAAGAATCGCATCTCTATAATCCTCAAACTGTCGCAAATCGTCTATCATTCAGCCACTATTTATACGTAAAGTTTATGTCAAACTTATTTGCAACATAAAGAACGTCTGATTCTTTGACGGTAGTAAAGGGATCAAGGAAGGCGATGTTTTTTATGTTGCAAAACAATTTGAAATAAACTTTACATACATGTTACGCTGTGATACAATATGAATTTTATTTAATGACACTGTCACTAAGCATTTTTAATTTTGCCAAAGGATTGTTTTATTATAGCCATTAAGAATCTCGTCGTTGTATTGATTAGTCTATTGGCAGAATACATAAAAATCCACTTGTCTTATACCTTCACATGTAATGTAATAACAATAACTCTTACGCTTATCTTTGAGTAATAACGGCAATATAGTCGGAAGTAGGCTATGGCATAACCTTCGACCTCTTTAACTTGTTGCTGACCTGTCTCATAATTTTTATTCTTCTTTTCATTCATCCGGTCTCTCTACCTCCGCAAATTTGCATTTGCATGGACTTAAAATTTATGGATGCTTGTTGGTTATCATTTATTTTATAGCGGTTCGGCTGTGCTAGTGAATAATTATTTTTATATTTTATTCAATACCGAGAAACCTGCTAAGCTGAAGACTTGCTGAAGATACTTAGAATGCTATAAAATAGTAATGCAATAAGTAGTATATAATATAGTAGGCAAATGCGCGAAGTCATAAAGTATCATCCATTTATTTTTTATATAAGAATAATAATAATATACGTCTTTATTAATGAAACAGTTGATTACATTTCATTAAGGGCGAAGTTTGTAGTCCAATGACTACGCTCTTCCACTTAACCCCTACCTTTTAGGATTTTATAATATGTTACGCATTTACAGATTTCTTATAATTTCTTATAATAACAAAAATATATGTATATACAGATCATACATACACAAACACACATATACACATACACATGTATAAATATTCATACACATATACATGCATAAACATACATACACAAACAAAATGAAAATATTAATTATTGAATTTGCAATAAATTTGTTTTAATTTTAAATTTAAATGAATTTAACGTATAATTTTTTAAATCATGCTCAACATTATTATAAAAATGAATAGCATTGTAGGAAAAAGATCGTCTAAATATTGCTGTAGCATGATTTGGCATTGTAAGAATTTGACAATGCCTAATATCACGGTTATGAATTTCATCCCTAGACAACTACTTTTTTCGTAAATATGTAGGCGTAGATGTTAATAGCAAACGATGTAAGTAATTGATATTTATAATTATCCATATTTAACCAGTTTAATTGTCGAAATTTTTCTTAGACGTGATCAAAGATCCTTTAGTTATTTCAAATTTAAAATTACATGATAGGAAAGTGGTGATCGACTCCAGTGTCGTGGGGAATTCTGTCTCGTCCTTCCACAGAAGCGGTCCGGGTTCGATTCAGAGTATACTTGAATTAAAGTATAGCAGGTGATCTGACTCGTTCAATGCCCCAAATGTGGATTCCAAGGAGTGAGCTAGTGTTGAAAAATTTCGATAATTTATTGATTGTTGCGAATATTCGGGAATTTTCGAGATTATTCAATTTTTTTTAGGAAAATATAGATATTTTATGGTGAATATATTAACTGGATTATATAATACATTAGGTGCATTGATTAATTTAATTATGGCTTCAGTGGTGTCAAAATAATAACGTTTTATTTTAGTTAATGTAGGGGAATTACTAGAAAACTAAATATTGTCCGAATGTTATTTGTGGTATTCTCTAAATTTTTCTTTTTCTTTCTTGTGGCTTACTACCACATAAATAATTCTTGGATAATTTTCCAGTATCATACTTTTAGATGATCAAGAACTATTCATAGAAAGATAAAGAAAAATTTAGTAGAATTCTGTTAATTTAATTTATTCAAATAAACTCTACAACATATACAATTACAAATGAATAAAATAAATAAAAGAATAAAATTTTATTTTCCATTCTCTTTCATATTGTTTAATATAACAAACGTTAAATATTTTAAGTTGACAATAAATAAATACATTTTTATTTTAAAAAATAAAACAAAATAAAACAAATGTCTTATTCAGCCTCCTCAATATTTGAAAAGGTCTCTATGCTCGCACTTGCATTAGGATCGTGGAGTGATATATTTTTATCTTCTGATGAAGTTGAATCATCGTCACTATCAGAAATGTTCCTAGATACTGCTCATAGATTAAATATACGTGCATAGTTCCATCCCATGTTAAAAGTTACCGCTCTAAAGTCTGAACGCCAAAATTATTACATCGTTATGAACATTGCCTTTTTTAGAATTGCATTAGCTTAGAAACTGTAATATGTTAATATACCATTTATATGCATTTGCTATGTCCAAATTGACAATATCGTAAATATCCGTTATTCGTGTCGATATAAAATTTTCGGGGTCCAAGATTTGGAGCGACGAATATATACCTGAGAATAGATCTCGATGTATATTCAGTCTATGTAGTGCTCCTTCTTTTGGTTGCTCGATGACTTTCTTATAAGAGCAAGTTATTTGCTGAATTTGAAACGCGGGCAACATTTAGTCTCAGGAAAAGATTAATAGAAATTCTTGGTTCTTTGAGCAATTTTGTGTATCGTGTACAATGCATAATAATTTACTTCCTCTCCCTGTAGTCAATCGATTTTTTTTCTTACAGTGCACAAAGTACTAAATGACCTCTTAGTAGCTGCTATTGAAGCAGGTAAACCTGTAACAGCTGCTGCTAAATCTTTTAATTTTGTCTCAATACACATACCTTTCCTGGTGACCTCGTAATAGTTGTCAAATGAAACTCGTGCTCCACAAATGACTTTTGGTTAAATATTTTGTGAATTCCACAGAAAATATTCCTTTAAAATCTTCATATAATGATATAACCTATGAACAAAATATTGAGAAGCATTTTCGAGAACGTTCCCAAGAATATTCCCGAAAAATGCTTTGAATGTTTTGGAAATATTTCTTTGTCCCTTCTCGAGGATGCGAATAATAGCGTAACTTACGCAATAATCGGGAATAATCGCTCGGAAATATTCGGCCCTCACAACACTAGTATCAACGATGTGTGCACGTTAAAGATACCCTTCATAGGAGTGGTAGTGCGACAAAATTTTCTAAGTATATTTAGAGCAGCAGTATTTAGTCAAAGATTGATGACTAACGAGCAGGGTCAGGATACTACGGTAGAATCCAGGACCGGTAGCCACTAGTGCCTCATACGTAGACAAATAAAAGCAAAAGTATAAAATGAATAGTGAAATACATACAATGTATTTTTCAGAATGACTGAAGTCCGCCATCGCATTAGCATACATGATCACGACACAACTAATATCCGTTGTACATTCGTGGCTGTTAAATTTGAGCGATTTGGTCTGTACAAGGAAAATGAACGTTCCACATCTACTGAGGTTAATGGTGCAAATTGTAATTAATCCACATGCGCAGTCGCCAGTCACTGACAAACCGCGCAGATGATTATAACGAATTTTACACATTGTTTTATATCCCAGGTTCTTTCGTAAAACATTTTTTAGTTTATTGTTTATGGCTCGACTTTTTAATTCTTAGTATAACATTAACAACCTTATTACTCCGAAGTTGTTTCATTCACTTTCACCCACAAAAATTTATTTCGTACGTCCTTTATAATTGCCCAAAACATTTTTATACACACTTGGTAGATATGTTTTACGCAATGTATGGTTACTGGTTCCAAGACAGACTACATGCACAGAACATGATACACAAATCATAAAAAAGTTCAGCTTTTGTAACTGCAGCGGCAATATTCTGTCGATGTATATATAATTTAAATGTCTTTCACAATTACGGCGTGTATGAAATACGTAACGTCGGTTGCATATGTGAACCATGTGCCATCGTAGTTTTCAATCATTTTTGTAGTTTATGCACACGGTAATGACTGTGCCATTGCTAATAGCGTTTTATGTAAGAACCAAACCAAACACCACCACGAAAATAACCGCACGATTTCATGTTGCCAGTCAACTGTCATCTGGGGAGAAAGTGCCAAACTGTCTATAAGATTACATAGGAGTGTCCCGGTTTCCCTCAGAGTCCTGCACCTTTCTGCTTCAGTACTGGGTATACTTTTAGGTATATAAATAAACACACCACGTGAATTTTTATGTGGTGTATCTGATAAATGGCAAATATTTCCCGCACCTGATCATCATATTTGGGAAAATCACTGCTGGAATCTTAAAATTCTTACATTGTCAAAATAATTTAACGCAGTAAACTAGAGATTCTATTACTCTATGTAAGCTGAAAATTAAATACACCTGTTTACTTGTAGACATATTGAGCGTAAATTTCTAGACAGTGTATACTCCCAAAATACTTCTTGTCACGATGACGTGTGCTTTATTTGTTTTGCTAAAACACATTTTGCAAATACTCGGGATTTTATGAGATACTTTTAACAGTGTTATAAAGTCAGACGTATGTTGAATTTGTTTTTAAAGCTGCTTATAATTATTATTCGTCTGCATCTTATACGTACCAGTGTGTGTGGCCTAAATAAGTAACATATAGCAGACAAGCAGCCGAAACAAAACTAAAACAGGTAAATTTATTCAGCAAAAACAACTCAAATAGCGATTACGTCTAAGTAAAGCGAATTAATTGCGAGAACTAGTTCTTTATGAATTCAAGATTTGATCGTTCTACGCTTTTAACCCAGTTACATAACATTTTATGATCTTTTCTCACGCAGTTACACAAGTCAAACTTAACTCTTAGCGTCTAGGAATTTTAAATAGAAAAACTACCTTTACACAAAGTACTCCAAATAATGTGCACACTATGCAAGGTCGAATTAAAATTCATCCGATAGAAACTTCAATTAAAATTATATACCAGAAAACCAAATACCCTGTTTGCGTTACGTAATTGCTTTATTTTAAACACCACCACATAACAACCCCCCTAAATCACAAGGTGTCATGTGCAGGAGAGAGCTATATTTATTTAGATACAATGAATACGAACTATATCCTAGTATGCTAAGATTAATTTCTACCAAATCCCAGCTCCTCGAACGCAGGACTCCGCTAAATGTCCTTACCGATCGACCACGAAGCCAAAAAGTTTATTTTGAAAAATAAACACCTTTTCATGTAAAACGTTAAGTAAGCGATTAACTTCTATAATTAAATATTTATCATTTTTCCATACTATGTATACATGGACCAGCGGCAAATATTGATTCGATGCAAATATTTACTCGTTATGGTTTTCTTTTCAACACGTAAATTTATTATTGCTTTTCTTTTTCGCTGGTGCAGAGGAACATCTACGAGATGCTTTTTTTGAAGGTCTCTATGAATGTAATGGGGACAAAAAGAATGCAATAAACAAAATAAAAACAGCAATCATAGTAGCACTCATTATAATATATACATGTACAGTATTCGTTGCCAGAATGAAGCTAGACTATAACTCGGCATCCGGCAGCTATAAATTAATTAATTCCACGTTTAAGATGACCAATGCCCTTGGATTTGAAGATGACCTTGAAAGGCAGGAGCCTCTTTACTCCTATCGCATCGCTGTAGGTACGCAAATATGTGTGGTCGTTTTGGCAGACTTCCCCCCGGTTGTGGCTTGTTGGACCCCGCCGGCTGTTGGCTCCCGGAAGCGTCGTCGTGTCAAGGACCAGAAAGATTGTTGTCGTCCCTGACCAGAGACTGGCGTGAACTTCAAATCTTTGAAGATGTTGAATTGTATTTTCCATCTGTTGTACCATTTCTTCAGAAGTGACCTGCGCTGCCTGCCACGATCTAAGGACTAGGGCGTTATCTTCCGTGTAGTGTCAGGACTGTGCCTGCTGTCCTTTGCAGATCGGAGGTGCATATGCTGAACAGGTGTGGCGAACGTACGTGCCCTGCGGCACTCCTGCTTCCATGGGTCTGTACGTCGATATCTCGCCGTTTACCTCCTCTCGGAGTTGTCTCCTCCGGAGGTATGATTTGACCAACTTGATGATTGCCGCCAAATATTCTGCGTCGATCACCTTGTCTAGGAGTCCGGCGTGCTAGACCCTATCGAACGCCTTGGCGACGCGTCGTCTACTAGACATAACGACATTCAGTAGAATCACACCGGTGCGGTGTGTGCTGATTTCTGTTGAAACCGTTCGTTACGTCCTCCATCAGACGGAGTACTTACAACTCGGCCAGTGCCCTTTCCTTAGACGATTTGTTCGTCCGATACGACTTGCAATTCTTCGGTGTGTGCCCTCATTCTACTTTGCCCATCGCCAATAGCAAACTGATGTGTCTGTAATTAGAGAGATGAATCGGATTTTTGGTGGTTTGGGGATCAGGATTACATCTGCTCTCCTCCATCTGGGAAGTATCGGAGCCTAAGAATGGCGTTGATTTTATTAACCAACGCCACTATACCTATTATCAGAGAATTAATAGCGACCATTCGTAAATGCTTATTGTAATTATTATTATTATAGTCGAGCCTCTCTTATATGGCCATGATAAAACCTTCATAATGAATTCGTGTGATAAATAGCTGAAACAATCTTATTAATTTATGTATAACTACTGTTACAAATTACTGTTGTTAATACAGTAATTAATTGCAAGCTTTTCTTCGGGGCGAATTTTTGTCTACAAATTGTTTTTCGTATTCTGCATACCTACTGTAAATAGATTTGGAGGGCACAATCTTCAGGAAATTCCTATAAAAAAAATTATATAATACATGTTTAAGTAAGGTAACAAGACGTAAATACAAAAATATATTGGCAGACCTTGGGAACGGATTCGAATTATGAACAAAGGCAATATAATTAAACTAGATACTGTATAATTATACGGGCATTTCTACTTGTTTGTCAGAAAAAATGCTGACATTTAAGACTGTTATTTGTACCCAGTACAACTCGTTATTCGGTAATTTAATATTTTTAATTGTTAATGAAAATAAGACGGCTTGAAAAGAGCTTGTTAATTTGAAAGTAAATGATGAACGAGTTATAAAAACACGAACAATATGGAAAATAAATACATTGTTCTTGTTTAAAAAATACAAGGTAAGTAAACATTGAAAGATAAGTACAATAAAATTAAGCAATATAATATATTTATTACGTACAGATTTTTTAAATCACTTATTTGTCGTCGGTCTATTTCTGCTACCAGGCCAATCACCCACGCCAGAAGTTAAGTTCATCAGTGCTCGTGGAAGCACATTTATTTAACGTCGGCTTATTTCCGCTACCAGGGCCAATCACCGATACCTGGAGACGAGCTACTTCCGACCTGTAAATTTTGCGGAACCTCTTCTCTATCGAAGAGTAGAGATTTTTTTTGTCTAACACCTAATAGCCAAAGGACCCTCCGAAGGATGTGTTATGTATTTCGCCACAGTGAGATAAATTAGCAGACAATCTAGTCATTTTTAATATGCGTACAGATGTATAAATTAAATGAATGTGGTTATATTTCCTTATGAGCTTCTTCATGACGGAGATAAGATAAGCTCCATAGCCTATGCTTATTATATAATACACATTTAATTTCATGAGAAAGTTATTTAAAATTGTATGGTTCAACGAAGTGAGACAATTAATAACTGTGCCTGCAATAAAATTGTGTTAGACTCGGCAAATTACCATACACCAGTTTTATTGCATCTTTCCTGTGATGGAACTTAATTTGGGCATTTAATATTTCGTCACCGTAGGAGTAAGTAAAATTAACAATTCGCATTGAATAACTCGATACTGGTTCTTGCAGATGCATTCTGAAACAGACTAACCAACCTGTTCTTCAACAAGTGCAATGGACATTCACATTCCACAAGAAAATCTCATGCTGCTACTCATATTCCATCTCATTCACGCTCAAGCCATTACATATACCTTTGGTTTCGTCTTATCAAACATGTAATGAAATATGTTTCGAAAATCTAATGGTTTCTGATACCGACTTAATGTTGTTGAGGAATCAACTGGTAACTATATGAATCACTATAATCAAATCAAATAAATTGAATAATGATAGAAGGCTAGCCGAGATGTACGCAGGTGTAGAAAGTAACGGAAATTAAAAACCATAAACACGCTCATCGGAATCCGAATAATATTTTAAAATGTACACCACACATAAATTTAAATATATTACAACATTAACAAACAACAGAATATATAAAAGACATAACACCACTGGGTATTGTATTAATTAAAATTACGCTATAGCGGAAACACGTTTATAATTAACATTCATTGGTATTTATTACCAAAAATCTTTACATTGCTACATATCTATAATGTACTATATAGTGTGTCCGATATATCTTTGTTTGGTCTCTAAATCTTCAAGTTTATGAATGGGAAAATAGAGAGAAAAAGTAAAACAAAAAAAATTAATATGTAAAATAGTTATTTGTATACCAAGTGACGAAAATTTTACTATGCTGAAAAATTGCAATTTGAGAGTCGCTAGAGATCAACAATAATGGTCAGTAGCCATTTTTACTACAAATCTGGTTTTTATATTATTGTATTTGAATAGTTCACACAAATTCTAATTAAAGTACATGATGAAAATATAATTTTATGTACCACCAGAAATTGAAAAAACATCAAACATTGCAACAGAGTTTGTTACCCGAAAAATCAAGAGGCAGATATCTAATTATTTATGCCAAATTTAACAGCTGGTGCAAAGAAAAAAGGGGTCATAAATGTAATTCTTGTTGGTGAAGAATAACCTAGACTTTTTTAAAAAGGCCCGAATTAATAGAATTTTTAAAACGATAACTAGAGGAATATTGTTTACATTCCTCTAGTTATTAAAAGGCGAGAAAAGTTTCTGCAAAAAATCAAATCAACGAATTTTTAGAAGCACTCTATGACATTTACCTAATGATGAAGGTAAACCAAAACTCATTCATTACCTTACTATACATATACTTAAAATTCATTTATTCCTCCATAGGTTGTTGTAATTATGGGAATTGCAGAGGGATTAACTAAATACATGACTTTAGATGATATTGAAGATATGAGGTTTATTTTATTCATAACAAATATACTGCCCCCAACAATTGGTCAAATACCCCAAAATATTGACACATATTTTGATTTGCCAAATCCTTGTTCTTATATCGGTCGCAGTTTCCATCGATCCTGAGCAACTTTATTGGTAGATGCTGGAGCTGACTTTACAACCTTCAACAGACATGGAGCCTTGGAAATCTACCGTCGAGAACTCTACTGGAAATGGAATGAAAATTTCAAATAAAATCCTGGGTGAAAGTCATACGTCAGGACTCTATATCCAATTTACTGACAAATACAACTTTGACGTAGTTATACCATTCCTCGAATGCCAATGCTATATCACAATATAATATATCATCTGCTTCTGAAATCAGTAATTGCAATGATTGTAATATGAATATCAATCTTCGTTAGTTTTTGAAAACGAACTTTAAAGCTGTTTAAAAATGTTCCTTGTCTTTAATAGATTTCTTTCCGCACAGTCATTTGAAAAAGGCTGGTGCAAAGTACAACTTGGGCTACTTTCGAGGCTATTTTCTGTATCAAAAAACATAAAACCTTCCACGACAGGAGTCGAAGATGGTATATTTTTTAATAACTGAACAATTCATATAAGTTTTAAAGAGTATTATTTCTTCAAGAAATGTGTAAATATAATGACATCTCCCATTTAAAAGATTGAACTTGCTGATGGTTTCAAGAAATTGATATTTTTTTTCTCTGGCCATATTTTAACGGAGAAATGTGTCCGTGCCAAAACTTTGACATATATTTTTGTGTAAGTAAAAAGGGGACATAATTATCTGTAGTAATATATTAAGTGCAATAAAAATTATCGAAAATTCAGCGCATGAAAACGTGTTGCCTAGAAACTGCTTGAGTTCATTTTGATGGGATTGGACAAATAGTGCCCGAGACGCAGTCGAGTTAAATAATATCAAACTGAATGAATGCAGTTTCTTAAGGCAACACGCTTTGAATGCTGAATTTTCAGACTATTTTTAATGCACGAAATATATTTATTGGACTATTTCCAGAACAAAACATAGAACAAGAAATATGATTCGACTGACATTTTGAGCTGTCAAGTCTAGTGCAATTTTCGCTGAAAGTTTGTCCATATTGGTCCAAATTTTCAGAATTTTGCTATTTAATTGGTTCTTATAATGTGAGGGAAATAATCATTGAAATTCAGTTATGTTTCCCAAAACAAAAACGTTATATAGGCAAAATACAAATTTGCTGAATTTCACTTTTTCATGACTTTCTCGGAAACGATTTGTGACTGTTGTCTTACGGATTTTTAAATATTATGTCAATTTTTTTCAGATAACTAAGTTATCAATGGTAAGTTAAATTTAAAACACGCTGTACGTACATATTACTGTTATCTACCAATTAATTAACTATATTTAGTAAAGGGTATCCAATTTCAATGGTTTATAAGCAATTCACTTCTATTGTATGTTAATGTTAACTTATTTAAGTACCTAAAATCTTTTAATACGAGATTCTGGAAACATTACCATAAATAAAAAAACCAAATGCTGGGAAAGTTTCTGTTGCTTCAATATGTCAACGTTTCGTTTCAGTTCTGAAATGTAACGGTTACATCACAACCAGAGGACAATTGCAAGGTCGACATAATTTGTTAATGATAATAATAATAAAGAATAAAGGTACTGCAATGCACTATACTCGAATGTATTCTAACATATTTTGTGCACAGTGAATGGTAGCTAAAAGTTCTTAAATATTTCTTCCAAGTGAGAAAAAAATTGTGCTCTGTTCTAACCCTCGAAAATGACGCCTTTATGTACATGAGCATAAGGGTCAAGTTCCAGTGTTATATATAGGCAACCAGTGTGTCATGATTTTTTACGTAGGTTGCATAATCATCATTAATTATCTGACGTCACAAATAATGTCCGTTAATATAATAGCCTTGAAAAACTATGTACAACACAAAATAAACATACACATTCGCGAAATAGTTAAAAATCACAAAAATATTTTTTATGTAATAATATTTCACAACATAACAGAAAATATAACAACACCGGCTGGGACAATGAATAGCGCATATTATATCATTTGGTTGTTTAACTGGCGGCAACCATAAATTATTCTGAAACTTTATAATTTAATTTTGTAACAGTAAAATATTTAAAATAACCTATTTAAGTAACCTCTTATAGATATCGACTACATATACGTTATAATTCAAATTCATACCAGTTTAAAAAAAAATAACTTTCATTTTAGTAGAACATCCCCATTGGGTTCAAATTCGGACGCAAATTAAGCGTGTCCATTCTAAATTCAAACAAACCATTTTTATAATGGGTTACTTTCAATCAATAGTCAAACTTACTTAACCTGCAAAGTTGTTCCACACGATCGACCTCAATGTGTCTTGATTCTTATTTGATTTAGCGTATAGAAGGATAAAAAATGTTATTAGGTTAAGGGTGTGTTAGATTTGATAGGGTAAAAATTGGACAGCAATAATCAATTTCAACTACTAACGCCTCTACCTGATAAAATTAAGGGCCGTGTCGTGTATCTTTTTTTCTGTTGCTTTTTGTGGTTACTGCCGATACTATCTAGCCCATGCATCTGCTTGTTCAAATTTTAGACCATATAATTTCAAGTTAATGAGCTGAACAAATGAAATTAACCGTGAGTCATTAACGTTAATATAAGATCCTCTTGTTAACCATTCTCGGTTCAATACATCTGCTTATTTGACGAAAAACTGTATATTTAATAATTTGTTTATTAGTTATAATTAGCATAATTATGGCCACTTATACTAACAACATTTTTTTATTAACATGGACATGAACGTTATTTAACTGGTTACCTTACAGAATTAAGTAACATTAATTTTCTAATAAATTTCTCCTATTAATTGGATATTTTTCTTGCTTCTGTAATACTTTGCATGATTTTTGGATAGTGACATTTTTGCTTATATAAAATATATTTCATTTCATCTTCCGCTTAAAAAAAACTACATGAAAGTGTGACTATACTGTGAATAAACATTTCAACGTCATGTAAAATGTACACGATTCGTTTAAGGCTGGTGCACACGAGTGAAAATATAACGGAACCGGCAGCCGTAATGTACCTCGGATTGCAAGAAAAAAAGCGAAATAGAAGACACTGAGTACACCCAATAGTGAGCTGTCGTTTATTAAAAGAGGCTTGTATACTGGTATAACCAGCTTCAAGACGACGCGACGAAGCAAAATTGATTTATTACTTTTAGAGTGTTGACTCGAAGAATGTAGAAGACTCTTGTCGTTGTGTGTGAACTATTATATTTAAACACGAATACCATTGCAACCTCTGTAACAAGTATGCAGTTGCCGCGCAGCTGCCTTTCTCAGCACATGAATTCAATAATTGTAACTGGCGATAAAATGTCTCTTTTATTATTAGATGTTGTTTGAAGATGAAGAACTCAAGACCATAGTAAAAACCACGCATCAGTGGGAAAGAAATTGATTGTAGTATACTTTGAAAAAACGAGATATTATAAAAACTATGTTGCTTGATAAACAGAAGGTAATAATAGCCACGTGGTATGTTAATATCCGTCAGGCAATTGAAACTCTTAAAAATCCACGAGCAAACTCATGTGTCGACACCTGGTGGTCTTTTCACGATAACACTCCTTCATATTGGGCCCACCAAACCATCTTGGAAAAATATAGGAACATCCACCGGATTATTCCCTTACGTAAAGGAACAGTTGAAAGGTTCATCAAAGAAAACTTGCAGCGCAGATTCAAATCTATGAATTTATTCCAAAAAATAAATTAAAAATTTTAAAATTTAAACACCACAGGTAATACAACCCCCAAATTCAAATTTAAAACAAGTTTATTTAAATTAAAATCAAAAAACACAATGTTTATTGCCCTCGCTGGACACCCGATCCGTTGCCGACCTAGCAACCCCGCGTATGGTAGTGACGGGGCAATTGTTAGGTTGGTCGGAGCGGTGCCGGTCCAGGCTTAGAACTAGAAAACGTTAAATAACAATACAACACCTAAAAATAAAACAATTTAAATTGTATAATATTAACAGAAACTAGAAATCAACGACGCATGCAAAAGCATGTGCCGTTGATGTAAAATTTAAAAAAAAATACAAGAAATAAACTGTAAAAGATGTGTTAATAAATTTAGAATTTTGATGATGCTACGACGAGCCAAACTGCACAGTCAAAAGCTCGCCTCTAAATAGGTTAGGCTAGGTTAGGTTTGTTGTGAGTGGGTCTCAGTATACCCTCCACTGCAGGCCCATTGTGGCTCACGCCTAATTATATTTCACCCAATAAGTTCAGTCTCTTAATGAAACTGATAACTTTATTGGGTGAGAATATGTCCAGATCCTCTGGCAGCAGTTGCCCTTTGCCAAATATGGAGAATCGGATCCTCTCCACAGCGGGACAGGTGCATAAGATGTAGTCTGCCTTCTCATCATCCTCCAGGCATAGACGGCACTCGGCGTTTTTCGCTAGGCCGAGTTTATGCAGATGATAGTTTAGTCGGCAGTGCCCGGTATATAGGCCTGTTAGAGTTTTCAGATTTACCCTGTTTAACTCTAAAAGTTTCTTAGCTCTTGATTTCAAAGGGTATTTTATAAACGCCTTCGAATGAACTAATCTTGGTAACTCTTGCCAATACTGGAGAGTTTTCCTTTCAGCCCAGGTTGAGATAACCATCCTGTCCATACTTGAAGATATGCCAAGTATTGGTTCTGGTCCGATGAATCGTGATCCCGCTCCTTCTCTGGCTAAGGAGTCCGCTATTTCGTTACCTTCCATACCAGAGTGGCCGGGTATCCAGACCAGAGTCACTTTGTTGTTCTTGCTCAAATGATTCAGAGCTTTCTGACAATTCCATACCGTTTTGGAGTTACACCGGTAGGAGCCAAGAGCTTTTATAGCTGCTTGGCTATCTGAGAAAATTTTTATTGATCTGCGTGTAAGATGCATATATTCCAGCCTTCGTACACACAGTTCAATGGCATGAACCTCAGCCTGAGAAACAGTTGCATGAGTACCTAGGCTTGAGAATATCCTCACCCTTGGTCTGTAGCTATGTACTCCGGCTCCTGTTCCCTCGGGAGTTTTGGAGCCATCTGTAAACCAACAACTGTCTGCCTTCAGTAGGTCGGCTTTATTCCGATCCCACTCATCTCTTTCTGGAGAAAGGATGCTGAAGGTCAGCTCGTAGTTGGTCATGGCACAGAGTCTCTGATTCTGTGGTCATGGTAAGCATAGTATCCGAGGTCATTCCCAGGATGCTGTGATTCTCTATGTCATCCAGCAACCTGTTCCGTTCCATGATACTAGTCTGCGGCATATTAATGGCCGCTTGTTGCAGTCTGTAGGTTGCCCACCTGGCCTCTCTCTCCAGATATATATGAAGAGGGGGTAAATCCAGGAGGATTTCCATTGCAGCTGACGGTGTGGTGCTAATTGCTCCCGTTACGGTCATGCATGCTAATCTCTGCAGTCCAGAGAGTTTGGATTTGGCCGTCCGTTGTGATCCTTTCGGCCACCAAACAATGGATCCGTATGTTATCATTGATTTTGATGATGCTACGATGAGCCAAACTGCACAGTAAAAAGCTCGCCTCTAAATAATACCGAACTGAGGAGCAGGAATGTCCAACTTCGCTTATTGGTGGGTATTTTTGGAATAAATTTTGCGGGGAATTTTGATAACAAAAACAAATAAAAAAGAAAAGAAGAGAAAGGTGAAAAAAATTTTTTTTTTCAATTTTGATGCCCCTTTTATAGTGTGGGCGGTCCTCCCATTTTGTGAGAGGAGCGTGATCTAAAGTTGTCTGAAAATTGGAAACGTTTGGTACGGTAATTTGTGTTTTAATCGAAATGGCGCGTTATACTCCTTTATTTGTGTAATGTTGGCTGTTAGTGGACAATCAGAGAGTTTAAATTCGTAAAATTTTTGTGAAGTATCTCTGATATAATCCACTATGGGTACGATGTTGCAAAGTTGTCATAATTCCCTTAGGGGTATATCTTGTTGAGTTACATATGAGGCGAAGGAATTTGTTTTCCAGTACCTGCAATTAATGTAACGACGTAATACAACCCCCAGTATCTCTGAAGGTACCTCAAGGCACCTAGTACTGGAGAGGGCTACACATTTAGAGACAATGGATACACACCCAATGTCCGAGTATACTGGGATTAATTTCTAGTTTAGAAAAAATCCTAGTCCTCGACCGGGGATCGAACCCGGCACTACAGATTATGAGCCGTTCTACCACAAAGCTACACAATGGAATAAACGATTTGATAATTGGTTTATTCTTATGAAAAAGTACATTGAGTATGATGAAAAATACTTATTGTTGCAAGTTGTACTAAAAGATTTACTTAGTAACCTCCTAATATGTCGACATTCGGTTTATAGTTTTTGAAAAAAAGTTGTGATCTTTACTTATAATTTTGATTGCTGTAGTTATAAACTTTCTAAAAGTAAAATCCTTATTTAGTTCAAGTTAAGCCTCTAGAGTCGATTTTTTTGACCACCCGTTATTTAACCAGAGTTTTTCCATTGATGGCCCGCTTTTTGTTTGAAATTAAAAAGAAAAATGTTTTCTTTTTTTTATTTTGGGTCGCTGATAATTCCAATACCTTTGTTTTGCTTCTTAAGAAACCGGCTTGGCCTATCAATTAGGGGTATTGTAAAGTCTGACATTGACTATTATTATAACCACCGATCAAATCGAACCTGAAAAGATAAACCTTTCGAGCCAGTAATTATTATAAACTTAATTTCGTCCAATATCTGGTTATCGAGAAAACGCTATATAAACGGATTATTGTGTTCGTGATGAAGGTCCAAAAACCCAGTGACAGATGCGATAAACCAGCGAGATATTTTTTTAACTATTATTAAACCTGCCTCTTATAATATCACTTTCAGACAAAGAAGATTTGGTATGTTAATTAATTAGAAGTCGTCTTTATAAACCTGTAATTATCGCTAATCAAAATTAGTCGAATGCTTCTTCATTTATAGCGCGTATACACTTTTAAATAGAATTTTATTACGTCGGAAATTATATGGCACATAAACTTGTTCATGTTTATAAATACCTGTTAATTACTGAATTGTAGCAAATGTCTGTTAAACGTAGAATTATTTTAATTAAAATGAAAAAGCATAAACGTATTTTATATTAATTAAGTTTGTTTTAATAATTAAATAATCAATAATGATTGCAATATTTAAAACGGCTGTAATTGCTGCATGTATAGATCCCTGTAAACACGCAGTATTTCTTTAATTATGGAAATTTTATGTCGTTTAATTAAAACCACATTTCAGTTGCCTTTCGAAAAATATGTGAAGTAATATTTTGAGCCAGTTAAATAGAACCTGTCCATTTATTAACTTCATGAAATCTAGATTTAACACTGAAACATCATAAAAAATTTTTGGAACAAAAATACTTATTTTGTTTTATAATTTGTAAATATGTATATTTATAAATTTTATTGAGTATTAGGCATACAACTTACATATATATGATAATTCCGATATATTGATGCTTCTCTATTTAAATAAAATTGTTAGAATTTTCTGGTAATACATGAGGAAAATTTCATTAAAATTCTTTTAGCCATTTGCAATATTAATATTTAGGAAAGACATTTTGGAGGTATGTGAGATTAAGAATGTCCTAAGAAGGAACAATTATTCCGAAATAGATCAATTCTTGTTTCTTTTTGTGTCGCCTTATTAGTACCATTTATATTTTTTAGTTTATTACGGTTACCATTGAAAAAACGTGGAGATTAGATTGCCAATTAGAATGTACGTCTTTTTTTAAAGAACACCGTTCTAGCTTCTGGTTTTGGATTTGGAAGTTGTTTGATTTATGAGATGTGTTTTATGCTTTTTTTTTATTTCATGAATTGGCAACTGTTACTTTATATTCACCACAATACATTCTATCAAAAAAGTTTAAACACGTACTTAACTACCTTAGAGTTTTCAAATAAGAAGAAGAAGAAGAATATTCCTGATTTGTCATTTCTAAATATATTTTTATAAGTTTTACGGTCAAATTCAAGTCGTCATCCATTGATTCTCTTTAGAAGTTATTTTAAATTGGGTACATTATTCCGGTTCTATACTAATAATAATAATATGTTAATAATACTCAAAACGTTCAAATACAATTACAAATGGTTACATATTAGTGTCTTAAGTTTGATATGTAAATAAACATGAAGAATTTCTGAAGTATAAGTCTTTATACTTTATTCACAATCGGGAGTTAAAGTATTTAATCTAAAGCGTTCAAAATTACAAATTCTTTTAATATTTTGACCATATTAAAAAATATTACCAAAAATATATAAAATAAGAGCAGCCAAATCGAGGCTTCATGCAGACTTTCTCGATATATTTCTTTAGGGCTACCTGAAAAATAAACTGTTTGATACTCCTCCACAAACAACAATGGACGTGAAAACAAGAACAGTATGAATAAATATATAGTTTAAAAAAACTAAAAAACACACTTTTAAAGCACATCAAACTAAAAAGTGAAAAATAATTATTAATATAAACTGAAAACAATAATGAACGAAAAATACTAGTATTATTGTGAAAAAAGCGTGGGTTGCTCGATATACGAAAAATATGGCACAAAGCGCCCCACGCTTTTTAACACGCTTTTATTAGCTTCACTTGTATGTTTTTTGTTTGATTGTTTGTTTGTAACCGACTCTTTGGACTCGATTTTGACCCACTTTAAACGGACAGATTTAATTGAAACTTTGTACACTTACGAAGAACCGGTAACAATACAATAATTTGATAAGTTTATATCATTGTCCTGATCAGGATCGCCAGAATTAAATAATTTCCTCACGTATCCTCTGCGTGAGAGCAAGAGGCTTAATATTGTAAGTATATTCCGTGATTCTCAGTTCGGTAGTTGGCCGAGTGGGCAAGTCTTAGTCGACGCGAAACGACGGACTCCTCGGGCGTGAGTTCAAATCCCATGGCTGAAATAAAAATTTTTTTTTTTTTTCAGAAATATCTGTTGGATCGTAATATGTTATATCAGCATCAATAAGCAATATAAATATAGTTTAAAAAAAACTACAAAACACGCTTTCATAGCACATCAAACTAAAAAGTGAAAAATAAATATAGTTTAAAAAAACTAAAAAACACGCTTTTAAAGCACATCAAACTAAAAAGTGAAAAATAATTATTAATATAAACTGAAAACAATAATGAACGAAAAATACTAGTATTATTGTGAAAAAAGCGTGGGGCGCTTTATGCCATATTTTTCGTATATCGAGCAACCCACGCTTTTTTCACAATAATACTAGTACTTTTCGTTCATTATTGTTTTCAGTTTATATTAATAATTATTTTTCACTTTTTAGTTTGATGTGCTTTAAAAGCGTGTTTTTTAGTTTTTTTAAACTATATTTATTTCACAATAATACTAGTATTTTTCGTTCATTATTGTTTCCAGTTTATATTAATAATTATTTTTCACTTTTTAGTTTGATGTGCTTTAAAAGCGTGTTTTTTTAGTTTTTTAAACTATATTTATTTTTCACTTTTTAGTTTGATGTGCTATGAAAGCGTGTTTTGTAGTTTTTTTTAAACTATATTTATATTGCTTATTGATGCTGATATTATAACATATTACGATCCAACAGATATTTCTGAAAAAAAATATTTTTTATTTCAGCCATGGGATTTGAACTCATGCCCGAGGAGTCCGTCGTTTCGCGTCGACTAAGACTTGCCCGCTCGGCCAACGACCGAACTGAGAATCACGGAATATACTTACAATATTAAGCCTCTTGCTCTCACGCAGAGGATACGTGAGGAAAGGACTGGCGATCCTGATCAGGATAATGATATAAACTTATCAAATTATTGTATTGTTACCGGTTCTTCGTAAGTGTACAAAGTTTCAATTAAATCTGTCCGTTTAAAGTGGGTCAAAATCGAGTCCAAAGAGTCGGTTACAAACAAACAATCAAACAAAAAACATACAAGTGAAGCTAATAAAAATGTGTTAAAAATTACATGAACTGAAGTAAATACTATGAAGCAGATAATGGAGCATGCAACAATGTATAAATGTGGATTCATTTAAAGACCGTCATTTTAAAAAATAATATAATTTTATATGTTATATTAAAAAGTGCCATCCAAGATTCACTATTCATTTGCAGTATACTTTCAGCAACAAACTCCCACTGACGGACGCTTTACTATAAATTACTTTCAAAGCTGACTGCTACATCCAAAGAAACTAGGTTTCAGTAAAATAGAAAGAGAAACTTGTTAACAAATTTGGTAATCACACAATACCATTACAAAAATTGTGCTTCTAGAAAACATCTATGTTTCACCATGTTGTATACCTATGTATGATACGATGTATGTCCGAACCTGGAATCTACTATTTATTCACGGTATTTATTTATAATATTGTTTTGAACTCGGACGTGTTATTTATTTTTGAAGGATATATTACTTCGATGGAAGCCATTTTATTAGTGGTAAAAAGTCGATCTAATTAGCGATTAAGTTTGTAAGAATTATTGGTTAATTAGCAGGTATGCAAGAGCATTGCAGGTGCTGTGCCTGGAATCGATGTTCCAAAAATACTTATAGATTTAGTGGTTTCATTATAAAAATATTCGGGATGGAAATAAAAGAGTTAGATTACGATCAGTTCAGATATTTTAATTAAAAGTTTGGATACAAAAAGTCGTTTGTGCCGGCTGTGTATCCGCGCACAGTGGAGGACATGAAGAGTATTTTGCACCACCCGCCGATCGACTAGACGTTTTCAGCGCTGTTCCCATCCAATTAAAACTGTCTGATATTTAGTTTATTGTCGAAACCAGATTTTATCCACTTCACCTTGCACAATCCCTCATGCAATTTTTCATCACAAAACTATTTTAAACCACACCTCCTATATTACTGTATTTTTATTCTGTAAATTAATAACGTTGCTATCTTGAACTTACGTGTAATATTATTGTATTGAACTAGTTTCAATAAAAATCAATTACGACTGTTCCAAATTATGACGATACAGTATTTTAAATGTTAGAATGTACTAACTAGGATAATGTGTTATTTGATTTTTCAAGAGATTCTATTTGTGCCACTGACATTGTCTAATATTTTTTAGGACTTCTATAAAAAATGTAACATTACAGTTAATGCAAATCGATTGATAAAATTTTAATTAAAACTAAAAGAACTTTCCTGTGATAACCCATCCTTGGTCTTAACGGAATCATCTGTCGTTCTTAGGGGATGAAATAAATTACAATTTTCAATGCATTATGTTTCACATCTTCAATAATAAATATGAGATAAGTTCAGGCATATGGTGGACAAAGCCGGAACTTTGTTCACCAGCATCTTGAAATTAGACAACAGTAGATCAACCTTGCACTATGAGTTCTAGTCTAAAGGCATTAAATATTTTAGTTTCAAACCAGACATTACAGCCCGTATACACTCTGTTGTGGAAAATTCAAATTGGAAAATATTCTTGTATGATAAGCGTATAGAAAAACGCAAGTAAGTTTGTGTTTACTTAAAGATCATTAGCTGGATTAATAAAAATAGGAACGACCATAATAATAGGCAATAATTCTTAGCTTCAGAAAAGGGCCTTTTCAGGCTTTTACCTCAAAAACATGTAATCAGACAGAACAGTAGATATTTAAACAATAACTAACATTTCAAAAAAACGTCTACATGCAAAAATATCAGGAAATGCATGTTAGCCACATCAAAAATATAAACAGTAAAAAAAAACTAACTAACTTATACCAAACTTTACCTTTGCGTTTTAAAACGGTGCAATTGAAAGGTCACGTGACGTTATACCTATACCTAAACTTAGATAAACGCTCTAGGGCAATTTCGAACGCACTCCAGATATGTAGTGAATGGTTACTGGTGGTATCACTCCCACCACAACAGTAATAAACATATACATACCAGTACATACCCTGCAACCCTGCTCTGGACCTGTGTATGTTTTGATTAATAAAATTGCTATCTTCATTACATATTCCCATAACGTACCATCTCGAAAACGTATTTGTTACTGGAAACAACATACGTGGTATGTCGCGAAAATTACCTTTATATTATGGTCCAGTCTCCTAATGTATATGCAACAGCCTAACAAAAAATATCTATAAATCCCGGGTTCGAATCCTGGCTATGGCATGGATGTGTGGCGTTTTTAAAATACCAAGACGGTAGTTTCGCGAGAGTGTTGTTGTGTGGCAGTACAAGGCTAGTAACTGTCTATCTCTCCTGAGTTCGAGTCTCAAGCTTCCTCCCCATGAATCCGTATACCTATACGGATGCGTACGTAACACGTGACCTCGAATATCCAATAAGAAAGGAATTGTGTACGCTACAGATAAATTCATGGTACGTACCTACGGAAAGAGTTAAATCAAGTTTAAGTTTTCGTTTTCGAATTACGGATGTCAAATAGTAAATAAAACAAGATAGTGTCGTTTGATATTTTAAGGTTAAAATTTTCGTAGTATCTTAACTGTTGAGATTTTTTTTAAACAATGTTTTGCAGATGCAGAAAATGAGTTATGTTATAATAAATGTGGATGTTTACTAAATACAGAATGTAAAAATTATATGACATATTTATATATTTAAAAATGAAAAATTACGTGACATTTGAGGTTATGTCGAACTGAAAACTTTCACTATGGAATACGAACGACGGACACAATCAATGGAACGAAATAAATTTGACGCATACGTAACATAGTTCACGTGTGTACGAAATTACGGATTCATGGGGAGGCACCCTCAGCTGCGGCATCTGGCAAATGTCGGAGGGAACGGTTGCTGTGTGTGTGTCTATCCTGGTTTCGTGGTGGAATAGCAATGTGCTATATTCCGCCAGGACGTTAATATTAATAAGATATTAAGACAGCTCTAACCTAGTGGACATACTTTTCTGGATATGCCACTTCTTTACTATATCTTAAGATTTTTTTTATTTACTGACTTGACTAGTCATATCTGACTTCAGTTCATTTAAAATTTCACATTTATTCCCACCATAAATTGCTAAAAAAAAACACATAAGAGGCGCACCACCACTCTATGGAGGGGAACTTTAACGTGCACACATCGCTGACACTACGGAATCTAAAGTTTTGTATATGTTGTACCTTTAAGATTCTATTATTGTAATTCGAAATCCCAAATTTAAGATTATATAAAATTTTTACTTCGACCAAAACGAGTTTCTAGGTTTGAATTGTATTGATTTCTTCAACGTATTGTATTGTAGAAACTGTTTAAGGTCTGGTTTAATTTAGTTTTTTTTTGTTTCGCCGATTTTTGTTGTTCAGGTGAAAAACTTTAAGTTGTAATAATTTCCTAAATTTTGTATTTTTATGGACATGTGATCTTCTTTAATAAAGTAATCCGTATGTTTCACACGCATTCTGTATTTGGGCCTAACCACCTCAGTAGTAATTTAAGGCATGTAGTATGTTGCTGTCTTTTTTGTTTTACTCACTACTTAATATAGAAAACTGAGATAGAACTTACTTAATACAAATTGCATTGCCACTTACGTAGTTGGAATACATTTACCTTCCTTCTAGGGTGTATTAGAGTATAATAACTTGACAATGGCATCTTCATTATCATTTTTACATAATATTAAGGCAACGTTTTCGACTTCTATGGAATAAACATCCTGTGGTATGCTTCTTATGTGACGGAAGTTATCTGCAAGATGATATGTGTTTTTATTCATAGTTTGTGAGAATTAACAGAATTTTGCTAGCAGGAGAATTGTTCAACCACACCTCAAGTTAATTATACATATGTAGGTACTAGTTTTTTGCATAAATAGGAAAACTAGTTGTACAAAATGACTATGTTCATATTCTGAAAAGGACACAAATGTTTCTTGTTATAATTATAATAAAAAAAAATGTAAGGCATTTAATTACGTTTCTCAAGAAGCCTCCTGTTAAAAAAGTAATACAATAAATGAGTTTCGTTGAACCCAGTGCACGTCGTACAATTTACGATTCTCATTTTTTGCCTCGGTATAAAACATAAAATGTCAATTAGATTTCATCGACTTATCCGAATAATTACATCTTAAGTGTCAAATGAAGCATAAAGCCTAAAAATGGTTTAATTTAATCTGTAAAACCTTGACAATGAAAATAAAACTATTGGAAATTTTTAATATTCCTTTAAATGTCTTGCCCATTCTCAAGCTCTATCGGATATTGTGCGGTCGTTTTTTCTGTCTGTAAAAATAATACTGTTAGTTAACTAATACAGATTCGACATATTTAGTTCTAAATCAATTACTACACGTACCATAAAATAGTACCGCTTTTATACCGTTGTCCCAACTTGGAAAAAAACATTTTTTTCCATCTACACAGATATTATTGAAAAGACAAATGTTTCTTACCACGATTATTGATTATAACTAGACTGGGCAAAATTCCGTAGTAATTCAGTGGCGTCAGACGTGAGCCAGCGTATACAGAGTGTTTCAATGATGGCACAACAAACGTCGACGGATGATTCCTTTCGTTAAAAAAGGCAAAAAAAAAGAAACAAGAATAACATTTTTCCCTTGTGACGTGTCCTTCCGCTCTACACACGAGCAGAGTGTCACTTTGACGCCCAACACTACGGCGGTGTTCACGGTACGGATATCTCGGGCGCCAGTTTCTGTTTAGAGTGCAGAAACACCACTTTACTCAATCGGCAGGACGATAGAGGCCGGGCAACTACAGTGAAGAAACGGATAAGCCAGGGGTCGGGAAAAGGTAACTTACACACTACAGTTAATGAAACGACGTTCGTTCAATATATTTACATTTATTCTACACACTAATTATTATTTACACTTTATATACACCTTAGTAATTACAATTTATACTACAAACGGTCTTAATTACAGGCGAGCGGGGACAGTAAGCGGGCGTAGAAGCGGTGCGACACGGTAATACGGAGATAAAGCGGTGAAACAGGTGACCAGCAATAACTTATCGGCCATAAGCAGACGGCGGACGGACTCCACGGAAGGGGCGGTCGCGTTTTACCAACTCTAAACAATTTCCGGAAAATACACACCAGTCAAGTAATACCTTTTATTTACCAAACCTTTATCAAACCTTGATACCTACTTCCGTATCCTGGGCTGCTTCCTCTCTGGAGCGGTCGGTGTCGGCACGTCTGGTCGGTACTGGCGGCAGCAACGTATTGTTGTGGATAATGTGGATGCTCTGAAAAATCCTCAAGCTACTAAACTCTGACAAAAGCAGAAGTAGGAGGAGACGCGGTAATCATGCGCGGAATATTGGAACTACGTCACCTTTTACGGACTTAGAAAAATTCGCAATTAAATTTATATACCTATGTACCTCTATACTTACAACGAGATTACTTACTGTGCTGGTCGGCGTGGTTCTTCAGTCAACGGCCAGACGGAAACTAACTTGTTTGTTTCCAGTCTCGGGGTCCTTCACGGTGGGGCGGGCACAGGAGTGCCGGGGACAATATGCGCGATTCGCGTTTCGCGATTCACGTACTGCCTGCAACTCGGCATATTTGGAATGTTTACACAAACGGATCACTACTACCTATCATATAATTAACAATTATACTATCATTAAGGAGCAACTGACAATACCACGATTAAGGGCGCGGTATTACAATGTTTAAAATATCTTTTGACTTAGGCAAATAGCACCTAGTTACATATTTTAATTCTATAAAATAATCACTTCGTTACACCCTAAAATGCTTCCTAAGCGCTCTACGATGCTTTGAAACTATAATATTAAACAAACTTTTTACTCCTAAGCGCTCTACGATGCTTCAAAGTATAATATTAAACAAACTTTTTAAATGATTACTATAGTTCGGATATCGGTAACGTCAAAAATAGGGTAATTAATTTATATACCAATTAAAACCGAATATTTTTTTAAACTATTACTGCAAGCTAATATCTTTCAATGGCTTACCTTGTAATGTAGAGGTTCTAAAAGCGACTAGTGGAAGTAGTAAAGTGAAATTACATTGGCACTAGCAAATTGCACAATTTTTTTTCGCTGCACGGCACACAATCAAAGTTATTGCTGCGATATTATTCCTTACAAACGAAGTATATTATTAAAAGTTGCTCCATATGTTCTGCTGTTAAAATCCGCCGCCTGTCTTCAAAAATCCATTTATTGAAAACGAACGTTCCATCTCGACAGATGTTATTGGCGCATATTTAAAATAGGAGAACATTTGTAAAAATGCTATATTTGAAGAGCTCCCGCGCAAAACTTAACATGTCCACCCAGAAACAAAGCTGAGTTAATATGTTAGTTTTACTTTAAAAGCAAAATCAAAAAAACGTGCGGTGTTTTCATTGCAAAAATGTACAAGTCTTTATAAACACTAAACAGGGCTATATGAAAAGCGAGCAGAACTGATCAAGTCCCGATGTTATTAAATTATCTTATAAAGTGGGCAACCAAAATTGAACAAGTCCAATGTGTGGTAATAATTCTATGCATATGTAGCGATGGCATTTGTCAATTTTTTACAACTTCTGCCATTTACCAGACAATAGGCAAAGTATATGTCTCATTCAGAATTTTTAATTTGTCAGAATAGTCGTGATTTGTGCATCTCAGGTTTCAGATGACAGCGTAGATACACAGAAGATACAAGCAACCATTACTGTTCATTGAATTTTCTCAAAGACATTGGTCGGCTGTTATTTTACTCTTATTTTTGTGTGTTTTTATATCATGGAAAGTGAAGGGAAGCCTTGTTTCGTTTACAGAAAATAGTGTAGTTTCTTTGTATACTTACTTGTTGTTTAAAATAAAAGTGAACAAGTCCTTGTATTAGTTAATGCAGATCTAGAGAAGCCCACCCTTCAATAATTTTTTGTTTATATTTGGCTGGTGTGGTCGTGGAAATATTAGCAACTGTTTACCCAAAGACACTTTCTTTTAGAACACATGGAATTGTCTATGGAAGATATTGTTATATTTTGGAGAATTATATATCTCGGACTTGTCTGGTTTTACGCGGGAGCTCATCATTTATTTGAGACCTTAAACTGTAACAAAATCAAGATTGTTGTGTAAATCACTTTCTAGTATTTTGTTTACATGTTCAGCGATGTCTCCAGATAATTGATACATAATATATTGTTGAAGATCAAGCACTACATTCATCGCATCGATTATAGTAAATTCTTCTGCTTTTGGTAGACGTTCAACTAGTTCTATAGCTAGAGGTATTCGTGAAAAGATAGGGTTATATACAAAATTATAAAATGTAAACAAATTCACATCACATAACATAAACTTGCATTTCTTATCTAGATTCTTGCAGACGGCACGGAAATGACTCGCAGATATCCGAACTCTAGTGATGATTGAAAGTACCGACCTCAAAACTTTGCTGCAAAAATTGTTTTCGTAGTAGCTACGTACAAGAAAAGTTTCATCAAAAACTAACCAGTGGCGTCAGTGTTAGGGCGGGTTGGGGTGATAAAATCTTACATAAAAATGTTATTTGCAAATGAACGAATTTTTGTTTTGTTGATTTGGATGCACCACTTTTAACTAAAACTTTTGTCCCCTTTAGTTTTTCCTACATCGTACCATTTACGAGTAGTAACTGCAGTAAATGTCTGTAAAAGTAAAAATGGGTTTAATTTGATAAAAAATCTGGCAATTCAGGAAAAAATTTAAAAAAAAATGATTAAGAATATATATATATATATCACTAACGTAGTTTTCCACGAAACACCAAAACACTATATACTGCACTCGACGCGCGTTTCGTCAACCAAGTTGACATCATCTGGAGATGATTAAAACTGTTTTAATCATCTCCATATAATGCCAACTTGGTTGGCGAAACGCGCGTCGAGTGCAGTATATAGTGTTTTGGTGTTTGGTGAAAAACTACGTCAGTGTTATCTTCACATCAAAAGTTCCAACCCACTCCAAAAATATATAGAAATATATTAGTAAATAGCATCTTCTGGACAGTATTAACAGATGGTACTAACACATTTTGCCAAAATACTTAAAATTTCTACTAGATTCAATTTAATTTAATAAACGATAGAAAGTAGGTTTCGTGTATTTGCAGTGTGAGCACGTTAAAGATATTCATTCCAGGATAAAGTGGGAATTCGACAAAATTTCTAGGTTAATTTTGCCGGTGCTTACATAAGCACTGACGTATCCCGTGCCGTCAGTGATTGGTCTTGATATCGGAAATAGACCGACGCCGACGTTAAACAACTGTTTAAAATAAATAAATAATGAAATAAACAAATAATTAAATTATGGAAATGCGTTAACACGAGTTATTTCCTACAATGAAGAGACAACTCAAGACATGTAGATTTATAATGTTTTTGCCGTCGAAGTGTCTAGTTCTAAACCACCTGTTGTATTTATTTTACGTTCGGTCACGTGGCCTTATTACAAGGCGTTTGTTCTTTTAATAGGTCAATATAGAATATTAAAACTTCTGAAGCGTTTTATTTTGCCATTTCATTAATAAACAGTGAAAAAATATGTGGTCGACAGGTAAAATATATCATAAACCATAAAAATCACAACACCTGTTGTCTGCTGAATATATAAATTGCCTTGAAGAAATGATTCTTAATTTAAACGTTAAAGAAATTCATGGTAATTAATTTTTACCAATATTTCGTGATGTCTCGGATACCCAAATTATACCAATTTAGTAAATAATTTCGTAAATATATGGCAAATGTGTGTCCTGTCGGTCACAGCTGCCGCAGCTTGGGGCGATGACGATTCCTCTTCAGAAAAAGATTATTTAAAGAATTATTGATATAACATTCTGATAATAATTATAGTAAGATGACACCAGGGATTTCCCACTTTGAAAGAGTTGTTTTGATTTTATAGTTTTAACTATTTTCTTCATTTTCCATCAATCATTGTTAAATAAATTTAATTTTATATTTTTTTCAAATTTTTAATTTTTCGATATTCCATGTTATCAGTAACACCTTTTTTTTATTCATTTATTTAACGTCGGCACCGACACCAGGAGACGAGCTACCTTCGACCTGAACAATAGAAGAATAGGGATTTTTTACTTCCCTAACATCTAATAAACAAAGGACCGACTACTGCTTTACATCCCCTCCGAAGGATGGTATATCACTTAAACAATCCTTGCTTTTGCGTATAAGCTGATATACAAACCGGTAGAAGAGTACGAGGTCGCCTTTGCTTAACTTTTCGTATCGAAATACGAGTATGTTAAGTCGGATCTACACTCGCACACACCTTCTCCCCTTGTATAACCTTATTCTGTAAAATTTTCATAAAAGTATATTAAATCCTTTATATAGTCACAGAATCAATCCTCAATCGGAGAGCTGGGATTTTTTTCTAAAGCAGAAATTAATTCATACATACTCGGATGTTAGGTCTGTGCCCGTTGTCTTTAGAATATAATGCACCCTCCCACGTAAGGTATCTTTAGGAACATAGGGGGTCGTTATTACCTGAATATACCAATTTCATACCAAACTTGATATTATATGTATCTTAATAATACATGGAAATTATGTTCCATTGTGACTGCATTTAAGATGACAGGTCATTATGATACCAAGATACTTAATACATTTTGCAGATGTAGTATTCATAGTTTTGTCATCATTGTTAATTTGGAGTGTCTCAAAATTTGGTAAATATTTTGAATAACAAGTAAAAAATAAGAAATGAGTTTTTTTTACATTAAATTATCATTCCAAAATCATTTTCCACGTTATATTTCAAGCCGGTCCACGTTTTATTTTATCCTTATGAAATATAACAATATCAGCTGCAAAACTAATAATTTCTTCACACATGGGCAGGTTAAACAGATCGTTACATATAATATGAATAACACTGGGCCTAAAACTGATTCTTGTGAAACACCACAACTAACTGTAAATGTTTCACTAACTTTGTTAATTACTCTGACATATTGTTGTCGTCCAGTCAGATAACTTTCCATTAATCTATATGCAGCACCCAGAAAGCCGATATTTTCCAACGTGATTAATAATTCTGAGTGACCAATAAGCATAAAGGTGGGACCTGAATTATCCATGGACTTGCAGACTTTAGCTATGAGGTTCGTTATAGCATCCTTCGTTGACTTAGCGTCCCTGAACTCGTACTGTTATCAGAAATTAAGTTATGTTTTTTATATAATCGGATATCCTGATTTTAAATACTTTTTCAAATGTTTTTTACTAATTTGGCGGTAGTTGGTGACCTCTCCTCTATCTCCAGACTTATTGATAGGTTTTATTACGACAATTTTTAAAACTGTCTGAAAATTTATGTGATGTGTTACATTGATGTCAGGGAAAAGTTTCCAATCACTACTACATTCCCCCTTTGTATATGCCAATTTCATACCAGACTTGATATTATATGTATCTTAATCGTGGAAATTGTTTCCTTGATAATAATTTGGAGAAGGTATATGGACATCTATAGTAACTTCACGATTACCGAGATACAGGTAGATCTGCGCAAAATATCAATACGCATCGGAAAGTATCGATACTATTTTCGGTATCGAGATCCGATACCAAAATTTTTTTATTATCAAGGTATCCATACCTCGATACCGAAAACTGGTGTCGATACTTCGATATTGGAACCGTATATGGACTACACTTCTGGCTAAATCTGATATTAGTAATAAATCTGATGTTTGGATATTGCTTCCACCATTTTTTTGATATTACTGATTGGATGCTTGACTCAATGTGCAAAACAACACAATGATTATATAGATATAAATAGATAGACATTGAATAGGCTGGATACATCAGAAAGTATCATCGATATCATTGACACCATGATACTGATTTCAGGTATCGATACCAAAGTTTAGTATAGATTCTTGATATTGATACCCAATCCCAAAATCGTTGTTATCGCCCACTCCTAGATAAATGATTTATTTAAACTTTCAGAGACAATTTCAGGAAAATGCATAAAATTTTCTGGATGAGCCATATTTCAGGATGCGTTTTTTAAAATATTTTAGTCATCCTGTAATGTAGAAATTGTATAAAATATTGCTGTTTTTACAGCAATATTTTATATGCCCTTGGCGATATTAAAATTTTTGTGAAATTTAAAATTGCATTTCTTTTGCAACAGAAAGCTCTCTTGTAAAATTTTGCTAAAAGTAACAGTTTTCGAGTAATCTGGGAATCAGCGATAGAATAAAGTTATTTTATTGTCCAGATTCAACAATTATTTCTATCCAAAAAACGTATTTTAGATGCTCCGAGTAATAATAATATTAATAACAATGATACAATACATATTTGTGCATAAAGACACAACATTTTGAATGTTTTTAACCATGAGTGACCTTATTATTTCCGTTTAGCTATCTAAACACTGTTTTATATGCGAAGCAAATTTGGACGTAAAACATAAAAACGTTTTGTTCTGAAATACAGAAAATTTATGCATTCTGAGTAACGTCATTCTCAGTATTTCGAAAGACTGTGAGATCTTGTCAAAAATCGGTAATTTATTCCATGAACGTTCTAAAAATGTGATTGATACACAACGTGCATAATAGATTTCTATTTGAATAGCAATGAGGCACACGTTCCGATATCTATCACTCAAAGTGACTTTGCCAACGGTTTTTGCAATTCTGGAAAAAATCTGTCAGAGGTCACGAAATGTTCGATTATGTTATTTTATTACACAAAGTCTAAAGTTTCACATCACGTTATACTTGGTTTTAAATTGGACCTTGGATTCTGATCGATTTCTGCATAATTTGCTGTATTGGAATTGTAGGTAAGCCGACGCATCCTAGAGGTCATAAACAAAACCAATAAAAAATTTGTTTCGCGGACATAAGATGATTGATATATGAAATTATTGACCTACATAAGATACACATTGATGGATATTTTTGGTAAGTAATACTCCACAAATGTTTACATCATGTTATAAACTTATAAAATCCTGCAATTCGACGTAACAAGAAGCTGTATTTTAATACAAACTACATGTAAATACACAATTATGAAATAAAGGGTAATCTTATGAAGAATTTATTTAGAGCGTAACATTGTTAATGTAAATATTAATATTTATAATCTAAGTTGAACTAAACATAATATTAATCAATTAAAAATTACTGTCTCCCTGTATTTTATTTCAATGCAAAAATAAATTGTAAAACCAATGTTTTATGTTCAAAACATGACATTTCTATCCTATTTACACATACCTAATAACAATTTGTTACATACTATGCAGTAAATTCATATTTTAAGGCGGTTACAGACGTTCCGGTCGGCCTGTCAGGTTTGCTTGAATAGGCCAGGTTGTGCAGATCTACCGGAGCGTGTGGATTATAAAGCTGCAGTTATTGTGACCTGAACACGCGGCCGGAGAAAATTGAATCAGCATTCGACGCACCTGTCCGGTTACTACCTGCTCAGGCAAACCGGAGCATGTGTACCACACGATACAAGTTGTCAGTTCATGTTTCAGTATAAATGAGACGGCAGATACTCTCGGCTTTTTCATTGTCATATTTTCGTTCTGTCAGATTTGCGCGTTAGCTTTAAACCGGTAAAAGTGGTATCCAGGTCGAAGAATTCATAAAGATTTACCAGAGTGAGCCTTGCTTATGGAAGATTAAGAGCAAAATATATCACGATCGGGGAAAAAAGACGCAGCATATGCAAAATTGGTAGAGAAATTTAAAGAAGCAGAACCTTCTTCCAACAAAGAAAGTGTTCTGAAAGAAATAGACAACATATGAAGCAGTTATAGTGATGAGCCAATTACAGCTAGAACATCGCCTGTACATGCCATGCCCAAAACGAAGTCAACACATAAACTGACTTACGCAGGCTAGCTTGTTAACGTGAACTTGACAGGCCGACTGGAACGGTCTGTAGCCACGTACTTTACAAAAATAAATAGGTATGTAAAAAAGTTTGTTGTAAGATATTCCGGTACCTAATATTTCACTGAATGCAGTTTTAAGTAAAACAGGTCAGGTTTAATTACAGTGTTCTATAGACATTTGGCGATGAATAAAACATTAGTTTATTATACGTTGGATACCAGCAATTATTAGATATATACATTGTTCTTGTGTGTAACATTTGTTGGGATTTTCAAGTGAGCCTGAAAACGCAAATGATTATTTATGATACATGGACGAAAAATGTAGTTTTTCCTACGATTACGGAAAATGGCTGGACGAAGCCAAGCCGACTTTGACAGTTTGTTTCATTTGTTTATGGTATCCATTATTTTGTTCATATTTGTTTACTGTCCGAAAAGTACTTTTTCTACAACCGAGCGAAAAGTGCAACTTTGCGCTTCCAAAAGAAAGCGTAAAGTTGCACTTTTCCAAGGAGCAAGGGTTTTTTACTTTGTCGCTCGCCGAGCGTAGTTACCATGGAAACCATAGTAAAGAAACGTCTAGTGTATCTGCGACTTTTGACACAAAACAGCTATTTGTGTCAAATACATTTATTTTTATAATTATCAGATAATGGAAAGTTTTGAAAAGTATAATTTATGTGATACTTATAAAGAAATGTGCCATGTCCAAATACGCCATTCCAGTTTAATATACTTAACTGCCCTAATTGAAAACTGCGACCAAGACATGTCAAAGAATGGTTTGTTTAAGAAGATTCAAAGAAGTCTACTACAAATGTCGACCAAATATAATTATTTTCCCAGAAGAAGACTGAATACAATAGTTTCAAAGTATTACATATATGTCATCAAACACAGACATTCAATACCCTTTAATTCTTCGCCTTGCTTTTCACCACTAAAGAAGGAGGAAGTGTTAGAAGAATTCCAAAAACATTTAGATATTGTTATACATAGATATAAATCATAAGATGACAGTATTTAAATAAATAATTAATAGGTACTAAAGCAATTTTTTATTTTATTTTGTAGTAAATACCATTTTAACAAACATTTCTACAAAAACGTGTAGCGCAAATTGATGCTCAAGTTTTGAAATCTGAACTGTCAAATTTGAGGTTATCAATAATTATTAATTTTTACCAAACATTTTTATAAAAGCACCGGTTGTAAAAAAAATCCTGTGTGTAATTCGAGCGCAAAGTGACATTGCCGCTCTCGCGAAATAGCCGCGCGACGCTCAGACCGACAATATATCACTTTGCGCTCTTAATGCACAAATAGCTATTTCATCCTAGGACAAAAAGTATTTTTCGGCCGGAAAAAGTAATCGTCTAGCAACCACAAGAAGAAACAATACCTGTTATAAAAAAGGATATTTTTTCGTCCAGATATTCGAACCAAAAAAAAATCACTTTTCAATACAATCGAATAAAAATAATATTATTTACATATTTATTATAATAAGCATGTACTAACTAGTATATCGAAAATGAAATTAAAATATAATTCAATAAAAAACATGAGAGTAGTAATAAAAACATTTGCCTCTCGGTTAGAGTCTCAGAATCGATTCCAAGTCCGAATCTGATTTTTTTTGTTAAAAAGAAATTATGTGGTCGTTATCTCTAAATATGTAACATCTTTTTGCACAAGATCTCTAGGTATATAGTGGGGTGTATTATCTGTTGTGTTTCTTAATTATTTCTTGATCTGTGATATACCGGGTAGTTTTGCAGCAATTAATAAAATGACGTTTTGTTTTTCAAAACATCAACACGTAGAACAGAATTGAATATATCACCAATCCAAAAAATTAGCACTTACGCGTAAAAATTGGATTAATTACGTCATAGATTTGCTTCTTTTCAATTTCAAACAAATTTGTAGCGAGTGAAAAACAATTACCTTCAATTACAGTTCACGCCGATTTTAAGCATGTACAATGACCAATACCGTTTTGCCTGTCGCCCCTCACGATAACAGAGCGGTCACTGTGGCAGCTCCAGTTGTGCAAATGATCTATTAGACTTAACCACAATACAATTGCAGAGTAACCACAGATTCCCGGTTCCCATCATTGAGGGCACGCCTCTTTGTTACTTTTCTTCGTTTCAATCGTTTCATTGTTCCATCTGATATCGTTCATTATAGAATTAGTTACTTATTGAAAAACTCTGATCCCTTTAAATTACATGAGAATTGTAACAACTGTATGCAATCATCTAATTAGCTTTCAATTGCAAGCGGAAAGATAGTCTTGATAGTGAATTTTAGTAATAATACATGTATTTTTATAAAGTTAAGGTTAATTTTGGTATATTTGTTTTCATAGGCTTCAAGAAACATTGAATCTTCACAAGACTTTCAAAAAGTTATCATATCTTGAAATGATGTAATAGCTGAAATCGCGAAATTCATTTGGCTAAATTAAATGAATCGAAAGTGATTTCTTATGTTCAGTATGGATTTTTCTTTTCTTTTTTTTTTTATGTGGCCAATCAATATGTATATAGTAAATTGTCAGTTATTAATTACCTATTTTATAACTTTTTCTTAGCATTTTATATAACTAATATTTGTTTGCACATAGATTTTGTTTTATTCATTTATGTAAAGTAATACTTTTTTGTTTCCAAATTTATTTAAAAATTAGGTCATATACTGGAATTAGATATCAAAGAAGTATAGATGGCTAAATTTTTTCATGCTTTCCTTGATTGCAAAGTTTCAAGAACCTTATTTTTAAAAACACCTAAGAAAAGAAAACTGATGTTTTATATTTGTTAAGTTTGTTACAAATTTTCTTTTGTAGATTGGTCCTAAGTTGTAATAAAAACTTCTTAATGTTAAGTTGAGTAAATGCTAAAATACTAAGGTAGATATGCATATTATAAAAATAATTTCTAGTTGACAAATATAATACACAACTAAATTGAAAAATTACACCATTACTTGACATCTGTAAAATTACTATATAAATCGTTTGTTACTGAGATTCACGATTGTAATAGTAACACTATGTGATACCCCTCAAGACTGTAACAACTCTTATTGGTTTTTAAAACATAATAATTTAAACATTTTTCATTTTAACTGAGTGATTTTTTTTGTTGAACACCTCTAAATTGGTCTGTCTGAGATATATTTCTTTATATTTTTAAAATTACTGCTTTTAAAGATTGATTGGTTGTTATTTTTTTAGAATAATTATTGTATATAACAAGTTTTCCGAATACCACAACTCAAATTTGTTTCTTTATTGAAATAGATACAACACGATATTTTGAATTTAATAGTAAACAGCTTAAAAACGTAATTTTTTGAGTTGTTACGCTATTGAACTAGGGTGTCGCTATATATGTTTTACAGTCATAATTCATAAATATGGGTACGTATTTATCGCACAATTCACTTGATATGGTAAACGTATATTAAAATAAATTTACCAAATCAAGTAAAAATTTTCCAGTATGAATTTCTTATACATATTATTATTTATAACTATTTTTTCTTGAGACAGACAGTGTCAAACATCATCTTATTATTTATACCACATCGAATCGGCCAATATCAGTCGCTCAGTCTTCACCTCGGTCATCACTCTCCAATTTTTCAGTCTTCATGCCAACCGTATTTAGATAACTGAACTTAATTATTCGTCACTATCTGAGTTATACGATTCTTCAACAATATCAGATAAATGGGCTTCCTCATTTCCGATATTTTGGCAGTTGAGTTTTTGTCCCATGCATTTGCAGGATCCGATGCGGAGTAGTAAAGTGGACGGTAGATGAGCTGCGCTAGTTAGACAGAGATACCCGCAAGATGATGAATATTCACAGAACTATTCATCCTAGACCGTCCATTCCTCGTGTGTATCTCCCACGTCAACCCCTAGGCCGAGGAGTCTTGAGCCTGGAATGTAGGCATGGCAGAGTAGTACTGAGTATGGCATGTAACATCGTCAGGAGCTCAGATCCCCTCTTGTGGTTTGTAAAACATCACGAAACTGTAGGAGTGGGAGCAGGATTGTTTAAGGCAGCAAAAAGAGCTGCAGATGAACTCGGTCTCGCATTTGACATCAGGCGAGGAGGCCGGCGAGGTGCTGATGTAGAGTCAGTCACTGAACTTCAGCCAAATTGTCTGAAAGCCCGAATCAGAGCTGCTGAACAGGAAAATCTATTTCGGCAGCATGTCGATAAACCCAAGCATGGTGTTTTCTTTAAGAACATAGAAACACTGGGTTTATCGACCAACCGGACATTCGCATTTCTAAAATCAGCTGGGCTTAAGTCGGAGACCGAGGGATTTATTATGGCCTGCCAAGATGGTGTTATCAACACCTTGGTCTACCGTAGTCGCGTGTGACGTGTAGAGGTTTCTGACATCAATTGCAGGATCTGCCGTCAGGCGCCGGAATCGCTCATGCACATATTATCTGCATGCCCCATATACGCGATTTCGGCCCACAGTGCTATACTACCATCTAAGAAACTCGTACGGGGTAGACCAGACACCAGTGCTGCGTTACGTCCCCGGAGATATTGAATCCGTTGTCGAGAACGAGAAATGCCGGATTTACTGGAACTACTCGTTCCCGACGGTGAGGCTAAACCAAGCCAACAAGCCTGACATAGTCCTCCTCGACCATCAACTCAAAGTGATGTATGTCATCGAGTTCTCAGCACCTGCGGAGAAAAACATCACCTTGAAGGAGGAGGAGAAATGGACCAAATATCGCGATCTCTGGTACGAGCTCCAAGTGCTGTACCCAGGCTACTCGGTAAAAATGCTAAAAATCAGCCGAGTGGCTGGCAGGCCAAATGCAGAAGGCGGTCATTCTGGGTTCTCTCCGTCTGCTTAGGATACACGATTCCGGAATCTACAGTCACTAACCCTGCGGGATGTGAGGAGTGGCTGTGATTAATGTGCTGGTGCGACTCCTGTGAGGCGTCGGGGGCCACGGTAGGACTGTCCAGCAACGGGCAACCGAAAAAAAATATATAATAATAATAATAATAATTGAACAAGATAACTAGAAAAAATCTAATTAACAAACCATTTTTACAGTTACACGTAGATAAAATGATGAGTTTTCAGGCATTGGAAGTTTTTTTAGTGAGAATAGGCACAATTTTATTATCAATAATTCTCCACCCATTTTTCAGTGGATCTGGAAGTATGGGTTTTGATTTCAAGCTATTAGTCCAGATAAATGTTTGGTAGTTAACTCGCAATAAATGTTGTTTGAGACTGTCTTCTGTTGGTGATCATTTATTTGAGGTTTTAGAAGAAGCCATAACGCTTCCTAAATGATTGAAGCAATTTATATCTGAAGTTGTATATAACTTTAAAACAAATTGCAGCATATTTTTAAAAATATTTTTATTTGCCTGTAACACGCCTACATCGTTTAATAATTCACTATGTACCAAGAAAATTTTCCAGGAAGCTTTTTTACCAAATCCAACAAATTTGTAGTATCACATCCAGTAACAGCGTGAAATGTGGGTAGATATTTTAGCAAGTTTGTTTTATCTGTATTTCATGCATTGCTATGAAACGTGTATTGTCTTTTGTTCCAGTTTTTAGCTCTCCAGTCAATTACTTTTTAAAGTGCGAAAGCAATATCAGCACATCTGTGTCATTGCAATCAACTACACATCTTAAATATTGTTCAAGTTTTGCCTGCAAAATATGTAGTAAAGGACTAGTGTCTGCTTCTTAGTGGTTGGAATTTAATAAATCAGTTTCCAATACATAATTTGATTTATATTCAGTAATTTCGCCAAATCCTCCATTAGTCACAAATTTGAAAGAGTCGTATAACTGATGAGAAAAAATTTGTTAGTTTCTTTTTATTAAAAACGGAATGAATAAATAAGTGCCAATTTTGAGGCATAAGTATATTTTGAATGTCTATAAATCGATTTATGGTTTATGTTTACGTTATATTTATTATTTAACACGTCGACAAAAACTATTTTAAGGGTAATTTTTACATTTCACCCCCAACAGTCACTCCGTACAGAACGACATTTTGACGACCAACGAATTTTGAACTCTCATAGGTTAAAAAATAATGTAAACTAGGTTTTAGCTTTTAACCTCAAAGTGCTAACAGAAATCACAATTTGATGGCCGGTGAACCCTACTATTAAAGTTTTTACGTAGTGAAATGCACATAATATCGCTATAATAAATGGCAATTTCCAATCTGCTGTACAATTTTATGTGTACTTCTGGTTTAATTGTTTGTGACAAAAGCATTTAAAAACTGATCGACTTAAAACAGAGTGCGAGTGATATAGTCACAACAATAATTGTATTTATGTTGATAAAACAAACCAGCTGCGTTTTATGTGTTATGCCATTTTACAAGAGTACATACGTATATAAATATTTTTTACTAGAACGTGGACAATTAGTAAAGAATTTAAACTGCAGTGAAGTCCCACTTATAGAACAGAACGGTCGAGACTTGAGAGGATCATAATTGGCATTATTCTGACTAAATAGTAATACTTCATGGCTTGAACCACGCGAACTTCGCATTTTTTCCTAAAACAATGGACTTTTAAGTTTGTCACAGCACGAGTGATCTCACGCGCTACTTTCTTCATAAATATATTCTAAACACAACAGTAAATGTCAAACAAGTCAACCATTTATAAATAATGTTGTCAAGATTAAGGATCTGTACATGCTTTTTAACATAACACATTAGGGAATAAATTAAGTAAGATGTTAAGGTGCTGGTTGACTAATTTCGACTATAATAAATGAAAACTAATATCCATAGATAACTGTACCTACCATTTTTTTTTTCATATAAATATACTATGGTCTAAAAATAAACAAATCTTTAAACACATTGGCAATTGGAATTCATTAATACGTGTTATTATAATACACCTCACACCACATATATCCCCTGTATCCCTGAACTAACGGAAACCGACGAGCTCGGAAGGAACATTTTGGTGAAAGCCAAATGCGCTTGACTCTCGACTATCTGTCATATTACTATTCCCATCAATTTCCAAATATCGTTAAATTCCTTCATTATTTAACACAATTTTAACATAATCTTTTAGGGAATGAGAAAGATGAGGTATACAGGGTATTCATTAAGTATGTACAGTAAATGTAACATACGATTATTTGAGTGATTTAAGACAAAAAGTCCGCATGCTTCGTATTCAAGATACAGGGCGTTAAAATTTTTTAAAAAATTTGGTTTTTCGTAAATATCTTAAATATCCGTTACCCGAATTTGTTGTAATTTGACAATACTATTTGTAGTGTTAAGGGGCTAATTAAGCGCTAACTTGAAAAATTTGATTAAGTCCAGTGGCGTCCCGAGCGGCACCTTAACGAATATTTTTGACAAAAAAATGTAGGCCACTGACTGTTTTGTAATTTTTATGTTTTTTTTTTGGGGTTAAGCAACTAAAAATATAACTTTTATGTCTCTTGAATTTTTTTCGGATCTTGCTTAGTTTTCGAGACAAAAAATTAAATTCACTTAATTGCATAACCCTGGACCACACAAGAAACATGGGGAAACGTATCTTTTGGAAATTATCAATTTTTTGTAATTTTTTATTAATAATATGTAACAACAACAACAAATAAACAATAAATTAAATACATTTCTTAACATCTAAACTAACGAATTTTACTAAAGTAATTGTTCGAAATGGCCCCCTTCGACTTCATTACAACTGTCTAGCCGCCTCTTCATTGATTTACGCACTCCTGAAAATACCTGGCATATTTTTTATTGTGTCACATGAATTAATGATTCTATTTCGTAGATCATCTTCACGTACAATAGGAGTTTTGTATACTAACGCTTTAAGGTGTCCCCAGAGGAAATAATCTAGGGGATTCATATCGGGCGAGCGAGGAGGTCATGGTTGTGGGCGAGCGAGGAGGTGTCACGATCGCGGTCGTTATATCGATGTCACCTCTCCTCTATGTAAAAAACCTGCTTCTTTAAATATGATCGTACATACCGAGGATGCTAGCAGTTCACCCTCGCGGTCTAGCGCGATGTCGATAAAATAAATTTGTTTTTCCATCGCTGTAGAAAGTAAGACATCGTGATAGCTTGCACCTAATTGGTTTACACGTTGTTTAAATGTTTATATAACTTTAATTAACGTTACGCAAACGTTATGTGTACGTTATATAAACGGTTAAGCAACAATGTGTTCCCATTGGGAAATATCGTGTTTGTCAACTAATCGGTGAATATTGATATCAATTGCTATCGGTATTAATATAAAGAATTTGCATACTTAGACCATTTTTTGCCACACATTTTTTCTTTATTATTTGATTAAGCTTAAAATACCTGTCTTTATCTAGTTATTTGTATTAACTTTAGAAAAATCGTCATTCTCATTGCCTGGAACCCTGGTATGTCCCGGAACTTACACTAGTCTTACTTGTTTGTGCCTGGCAAGCTCTTCTAGAGCGTTTCTATACTCCCTGAATGAGAGCTGATCTCGTCATGGTGGAATACACCGCTTTTAGAGCAACCTGGCTGCTCCTTACCTCATCCTTACCTACGTATGGAGAATATCGTGGTGTACGATCCTAGAGCAAAGCTCTCCTACAGTCCTCTGCCTTCCAGATATATTTCCGTCCCGGAGGATGGTCTCACGAGAAACGGCTATATAAAACACCAGTGAACACCTGGGGGGGGGACAACTCTCCCTTCCCTCCTATCCTTTTTACTGGTGAGAGTAAGAGTATATTTCATTTCCAACATTAGCTGGTCTTTCGCTTTACTCACTTTTAGGGCGGAGATGGGAATTTTCCTCCTCGCCAGTCCAGCAATTGTTGTGTGACCTTCAGCTCTACCTGAACATTGCCAGCTTCCAGATTCCCGCTTTCCCAGATAGGCCGCAATATCCTCTCTCTCAACCACGAGGGAAGCGTTGGCAGGCCTAGCAGAACCACCAAAACAGCTGCTGATGCCGTTCAACATAGAGTAAGAACAGCAAAGAGTCGAAGATTTTAATGCCTTCGATTTTTCTTAGAAATAATCGAGAACATTTACTGTAAATGTTTAGACTTTTTTTCTGCTTGCACCATGTAAGAAATATGTACATTCCCTCATTTCTTACTCTGAACTTTTCTGGGAGTAACTCCAATATATCACTAATCACTACTTGCAGTCCCGGCAACATCTGGCAGACAATTTGGGAAATTTTCTATTGTAGAGCCACCTTTCTCGCACTGGATTTACAATAAACTACTGTATTGCAATGGGTAAAACATAAATGTTAACTAAATTGAAAATGTTTGCTTTTTAAAACCAATTTATCCTCAGAATTTATCTTAAATTAAAATTGATTTTATGACCGATAAGAATAAATATTTAACACGCCTGAAATTTGCATTCCAGGACTATAAATTCGAACAACAGTAATTATTAGCCATTTAAATTCTGACGATATATTACAAAATATTAAATTTTGGCCATATAATTTGTATGTTGGGCCTTATAAAAAGCTCGTCAGGCCTATTATTGGACTAAATAAATATTTTGTATATCATCAGGCAGGTGAGCCAATACAAGGTTACAAACCACATACTCTCAGGTGAATTCGAAATGACATTCTCAATATTTTAGATCCATTGATAGCGTTCGAAAACCAGTTCTGTATGCCATTAAATGAGAGTTAATGTACTGAATTAATATCGAATTATATTATTGAGATTGACTATATGAAATTTAAAAACATTTTTATGCCCTGCTCCCAGTTAAAATATTGTGTTTTTATTTGTGTACTTTCCTGTATAATACGTGAATGAAATCCACTTTTGTAGGTGCAAATTCATGCAGAATGTCAGGTTTCTTATACAGATAGATATCAATAATGCAACTCCAACAGAATATGAATTTTATAATGAAAATAATTGAAAAGTGAACAGTTAGTTGAAATTATTAATTAGCAAGTCGGGTGGAATAGTTCAATTTATATGATGTAATGTTTGCATGTTTTGCTTAAGGAATAATTAATAAGGTATAATTATTGTGAAATATATTACAAATCTGAACCAAAAAAAAAACACGGGTTGGTTGATTGGTCTCCTACAAAAGAATCAGAACATTAAGAATAATCTACAGAGGACAGCAGGACAATTGAAGTTAACGACGACATTGTCACAAGACACAATAATACAGCAAAGAATAATGAAAAAAAAAACACACACAGGCTCAACAAAAAGCCAAAACACGTTAAGCCATTTTGAAAATTGCCTGAAAACGTACTACTCAGCACCAGTAAAATACAGATAAATCAGATCACCGAACAAATACAATATATCACACAAACTTAGCAAACAACCCGATAACAAGAATCGCAAAATGTCAACATGAAACGTAACACGTATCCAAACAAGTCAGCGGGACAGGTGCATAAGACATGGTCTGCCTTCTCATCATCCTCCAAGCACAAACGGCACTCAAGCGTTTTCCGCTAGGCCGAGTTTATGCAGATGATAGTTTAGTCCGCAGTGCCCGGTATGTAGGCCTGTTAGAGTTTTCAGGTTTATCCTGTTTAACTCTAAAAGTTTCTTATTTCTTGATTTCAATAGGTATTTTATAAATGCCTTCGAGTGAACTAACCCTGGTAACTCTTGCCAATACTGGAGAGTTTTCCTTTCAGTCCAGGTTGAGATAGTCATCTTAGCAGTACTTGAAGATATGCCAAGTATCGGTTCTGGTCCGATGATTTGTGATCCTACTGCTTCTCCGGCCAAGGAGTCGGCTATTTCGTTGCCTTCCATATCAGAATGGCCGGGTATCCAGACCAGAGTCACTTTGTTGTTTTTGCTCAAATGATTTAGAGCCTTCTGACAGTTCCATACCGTTTTGGAGTTACAGCGGTAGGAGCCAAGAGCTTTTATAGCTGCTTGGCTATCTGAAAAAATTTTAATTGATCTGCGTGTAAGATGCATATATTCCAGCCCTCGTACACACAGTTCAATGGCATGACCTCAGCCTGAAAAATAGTTGCATTAGTACCTAAGTTTGAGGATATCCTCACCCTTGGCCTATAGCTATATACTCCGGCTCCTGTTCCCTCAGGAGTTTTGAAGCCGCCTGTAAACCAGCAACTATCTGCCCTCAGTAGGTCGGTTTTATTCCGATTCCACTCATCTCTTTCTGGAAAAAGGATGTTGAAGGTTAGCTCATAGTTGGTCATGGTAGGCATAGTATCGGAGCGCATTGCCATGAGAAACGCACATAATACTCACATAATGAATGAATGAAACAAGAGCAGCCACTTGTTCTTTTTTTATTCATTTATTTAACGTCGACCTATTTCCGCTACCAGGGTCAATCACCGACGAAAGGAGACAAGCTGCTCCCAACCTGGAAATGTTGCCGAAATTTTTCTCTATCGAAAAGTACGAATTTTTTTACTTGCCTAACATCTAATAGACATTGACCGACTGCTTAACGTCCCCTCTGAAAGATGGTGTATGCCCAGCACAATCCTCGCCTAAGATTGCTTAGCTTCTTAGTATAGGCTGATTACAAGCCGCTTAACTTAAGTTACGCACCAAATTACTGAGTGCGACTACCGTTACTTAACTTTTAGTATCGAAATACGAGTATATTGAGTCAAATCTACACCCGTCCCATAAAAGCAGCTACAATTAAGACCAATGTTAAGAAGAAAATATGGTAATCTCTCTCCAAAGTAAATGGTGGCATAGACAAAATAGCAAGAAATCAATGAGATGTTGAAACTTCTAACATCTGGATTACGAATGTAAACCTATACGGTTTACATTAAAATAAAATAAAAAAAAATAGGAATTGCCATGGACGGGGTGGAACAACTGGTTCAAAAGCAAACAGAGATTGAAAAGAAAACAGAATATACAGTGTGACATAAACAGCAATTAATCGAAACTACTAATCAATGTAATAAATAATAAATTAACTCGCCATGTAGTATCTACATAAATCTACTTCTATGTTTTGCAATCTAAAAATCTTATTATCTCCAGTAATGTTGGACACGGCGGTGTTTGTCTGGCTTTCGTTATAGGCTTCAATCCTAGTCCTCAGATGATGAGGTCACGTACTTAGTGTAGGAAGATATGACCCTAAATTTGGCCTGCCTGATGTGCAGCTCTAAGTATGTATTGTACGGACGTTAATTATATAAGAAAGTACAAAATAGTGGACCATACAAGGTCCGCAATTTTGACATTCTACATGAATTTTGAAGTGGCTGTCCATCTCAAAAATGTTATTTAATAGTAGTCTACACTTACCGCGACTATCAGAAAGACAGTATAATCTAATGTACAAATCTCCCCTTTGCTTTGGTTCACTAAGGTAGGAAGTCATATAAGTACGTCTATGAAGTTCCGGCCTGAGTGAACCAACCGGGAGATATAAGTTGGAGTTTATCACAAAAAGATGTAATTAACAGAAATTACTTTTTTCTTTATATTCATAAGAAATATAACTCACATTCTTTCATCAGAGATAGACTCCATGCACATTCCGTTTGTTTGCATGATTTTAGCGATCATTTGAATTGATGATAATAGTAGGTGGTAAACTATAAATCCTTTTTCTAAATTCTTGTTATTCCTATCATGTATATAAATTTTGTCAGGATTCTACTTAACAAATAAATACAGTAATGGTGTGAATGATTCTTAGACACATCGACATCTCACTTAACAATTAGTTTGACGGAAAATGTTTCTGCTTGTAGTGCCTTTTTTTCAATCTGTTTGGATGTTGTGTGGAAAAATAATGAATATATTAATTCATTGTTGTTTCAAAAATACATTATTTAAACTGGATACGGCCATTTCGCATCGGCATGTAAACAGGATAAACATACTTAAATAAGCCTTATTGTTGAAAACCATAATGCCAAGTATTTCTGTCGCTCGTAGTTATAGTAATGAATAAAATTGCTGGTCTAGGTGAAATAAATTTGTCTCACTGCATCAGCTCAAGAATGGTGTGAAAAACGCATCCGCAATAAACAAATATATTATATGAGAACAAATGTAACAAATTACCATAGCTATTCATGTAAATTACGGCAAAGAAATAACAAATTGTCCACCTATTATACAGGTGGCATGAAAGCCAAAGAATTTGCTCTTTGCTGGGAAATAGTCGTACGTACTGGAAGTATTCAATGCATTGCAGTTTTTATTTCTATAATAGATCTTTATAATGTAAAAAACATTATGGGTGAATTGATTTCTAGTGTCATGATCGAGATGTTTAATAAATATTGCTTGCGGTATCTTTAAAAACACATTAATTGTAGCCATCTTTAAAATAGTAAAAATCACAATAGATTGTAAATCAGAACGTCAAATAGATAAAATCTATATGCATCAGTCACCATTGCAATAATCATATTCCCTTTTCGGGTACAGGAAATCGAAGTTCTATACTTGTTTCTAGTGAGTTGATATTAGTTGTGCATGTTACTCCCATGGTTATCTACCTAAGCCATTTAGATTAGATTACTAGTGGTTTATGAAGCCCCCGTGACCTTCCGTACTGAGACCTAAAAAAGATCTTTTGTGATAACCCTTACATCTGTGTACTCATCAATTTCTAGGCTTGCTTAAAACATTCTTGGGGGCTATGGTTCCTACTTGGGCAAGTGTTGTGGATACCTGTTCCAAATGTCGTAGCCGTTGGTGGATTAGGGCTTTGCATAAGCAAAGTATATGTTCCACGCTTTCCACTTCATCTGTACAGAAGCAACATATGACGTTTTCAGCTTTGATCATTTTTTTTAAATATCTCAGTGGGCAATGACGTGTTAGTATCATTAATTCTGGTTTGCTGAGGTCGAGTAGCTCTGTAGCTCTTTTTTGCGAGTAGTTTATAAACTTCTCGTCTTTGATCTGGAGTTCACTTTCAGTAAGAGGATTTCTGTTCCTCTTCCCATTTTTTGACCTCGTCTGTTGTGTAGCTTGTAGATATTTCACGAAACGGTTGTGGTCCGATCAATGATGATCCTGCTATCAGCAATTCCATTCCCTTTTATTCTTCGTGCCCACATCAAGGTAACCTTGTTGTTCCTTACCAGTTGCTTTACTGTTTGTAGACATTCCCAGACTATGTTGGATTTACACGTAAAGGAACTTAAAGCTCTAAGTGTTGTCTGGGAGGACATAAGTTCTTGCTCCTCATGTGCCTTTTTTTAATGCATTCTCGAGCGCAAATTTCTATGGCGAAAATTTCCGCGTGAAAAATGGTGGCTTACGGCTTTTGACAGCCTACATCTGAATTCATATACTTCTACCCCTACTCCTTCATATTTGATCCATCTATATACCAAATATTAATCCGTTTTCAAATGTGGGTCCTCCAGAGCTCAATATTTGGCGATCAGTTATTACCACTTAAAATATCCTGTCAAATTCAAGTCACACTGGCATTGTGTTAATAGGTTTGACTACAGAAACTAACTGAAATTTATTCAGACTGCTCAGATGTCAACCAAATCTCCTGGTTTGAATTTTCTAGATTGCAGTCTTTACATGCATATGTAATGGGAGCAGATTAAGCAAGGCTTCCATTGCTTCTGTGATTCCCAGACAGCTAACCGTTTCACATTTAGCAACTTATTTTATGCTATTTTCTCTTTTTGTTTTATGCCACCATACTAGTGACGCATAGGTGACAATTGGTCTGAAAACTGTGAAATATGACCAGTAGATCATTGTCCGTTTTAAGCCTCAAGTTTTACTGAAGAGCCAGCGGCAAATTCAAAGGCCGCTGTTGCTCTTTCAGTAACTTTTATCAGGTGTTTGTGCCAGTTAAGTTTTTGGTCTAAGATTACACCTAGATATTTTACATCATCAGAGAAATCAATTTGTACACCATTCACTTTTGAAGCTATTAGGAAAAAGCTTTCCCCTTTTTGTCAATGGTATGACTGTTTTGATGATGTTGAAGTGTAATTTGCATTAGGTTTGAGATCATCCTATCATGCTTGGCTCTTATTATAATGACTAAGTCATCCTTGTATCCTTGAATGTCGAATCCAAAGTCGCTTAGGCAAAGCCATAATAAAAAAAGTATATTTAATTACTTGATTATTAAAATTAAGGCACTACATGTATTGCGTATGCCATTTATATTGTTAAAGTCTCCACCTTTGTACGTTAAGAGATCTTGTGCAAGGAGCTTACGGACAGTATTCAAAGATACTAAAATAGAGCTGTTACAGCTTTTAATATTGCCAACTTTAATCGTTCTGTCAAGATTTCATTGTTATAGTTTTTCTTGTCAACAGTTTCTATTGCTGTGCCAATAGAGCAAATAGTACATTAAGTACAATGTGTAAGCTCCTATTTTATAATTCTGTAAAGTCAATCAAACTACAAATAGCGTCTATATGAATATACGATGACTTGGCACATAACATAACATATGTTTTATTCTTAGTGACATATCAATGTCGTGACCAATCTAGTTTGTAAATTATGAAGAGGGTCCCTTTGTGTTTTGATAGTCTTATTGTTAATAATTAAGCTTTGAATAGAATAAACTAATGTATTCTTTCTTTTTTTTCAGGTAAGTTGAACTTCCATTAAATCATTGTTGAGTATCAATAGGCAAGTAGATTTCTTTATTATAAACACATTTTAAATATAGACAGATTAAATCATTTGTTGGAATAACATTTTCGTTTTGAACGTGTCGATAATGAAATGTTATATAAGGTATCTATGTCAACATAAGGCTCACTTAAATTTCAATGAATTGAAGGTAATAAATTTGCAACTCTGGAACCAAAATGAACTGTAATTTACGTTTTTCTAACTGACAATGGAAACACTCAGTATGCGCGTTTCACCAACCAAGTCAGCATCATCTGGAGATAATTAAAAGTTTAATCATCTCCAGGTAATACCAACTTGGTTGGCGAAATCCGCGTTCAGTATGTATTAAATGTTTTGATGTTTGCGGAACCTGCATCATCGTTAGTGTCATTTTCTAAAGCTCATAAAATGAAAAGTAATCTGCGAATTTCAAAAATATTTTATTCCAAGTTTTGTGGCTTTATTGGCTATGAGAAATATCAAATGTACTCATTGTATTATTATTCTTTCAAAAGGTGCACTGTTTGTTACAAATTTACCATATTTTAGTTGGTCAGAACAGATCATATCAGAACAGGCCCCATCACTGTTTCTTGTGGCATTTCTTTTGGAATCACTGAAATTTTTACGTTCTGTTCCCTTTCATTTAAATAATACCCATGATACCCAGAATATATAGTGAAGTTTATTTGTTCATTCCAGAAGAAGAGTCTTAGGAATTATGTTGCATTGTTATGCAGTGTGTTCGTAAAGTATGAATTAAATTCAGTATTTAAACCAAAAATATTTAGAAATAATCCTCGGACACGTCGATTTTTAATTTCGATTAATTTTTTGGTTATGACGTCATCACTGTTTCTGTTATGACGTCATAGATATTTTTAAAAATGGTACACCCTGCATATTTTTCCATTTTTGGATTCTACTTCAACAGCTGATTTTAAATATGTATCATACTTAGGGTCTAAAATTAATAAGTTAAAAGATACGGCCATTTAAAAAAAAACAATTAAAAAAAAGTAAATTAAACACGTTTTTTATTAATTTTTGAAGTAGGCTGGGTTTTTGTTTTATCATTATCGCCTTTGACAGTGAATCACTTAATAATAGTTTACCCCAGTAGTGGTTTCTCAATAATTGTCGATTTATTCTAATTTATAACGTAAGTATATCTGTGAAGCAGAGAATTGAAATTCTTACGATGATTGGGTATGGTGATAGGATGCGAACTCAACAAAAAGTATTATTGAATATTAAATATCCAGAACGACCCATAACTCAATCGACAGTGAGTAAAATTGAAAAAAAAATTAAGGAGATGGTACGATGGAAGATTTACACAAAACAGGTCGCCTAGGTGTTGAGGATACAAAATTGAATATTTTACTGGCTGTTGAAGAAAATCCACATACGAGCGTACGCCAGATTAGTTGCGATTATGATGTTTCTAAAACGTCAGTACATACATTATTAAAATGGCATCCCTTTAAGATTCAGCTTGTGCGAGAACTAAGTGATGATCCAGATCGGAGGATAGAATTTTGTGAAACAGTGATGAATATGTGCAATGATGATCCTCTTCTGATGAAAAATATTTTCTCCGATGAATGCACTCTCAAATGAAATAGTGAAATGAATCGTCAGAATTGTAGATGCTGGACAAGGGAAAAGCCTCGATGGATACGGGAGGAACACACAGGTAAATGTGTGGGCGGGAATTGTAATAAATAGAATCATTGGACCCTATTTTTTCGATGGAACTGTAAACGAACCGGCATATCTCTAATTTTTAATGGGCTATCTCATCTCAACGTTATTAAATTTATTACCCAACAGAATTAATCCTGGAAATGTTGATGAAAGCCTGTGGTATCAACAGGATGGTGCGCCTCCCTATTAAGGTAGTCGAAGGTATCGACCAAATATTTCCGAACAGGTGGATAGGTAGACGTGGACCCATCGAATGGCCACCAGAGTCACCGGACCTCAATCCATTAGATTTTCTGTGGAGCTATCTAAAAAGCTTTATAGAACCAAACCGGAATGCATTAAATGAATTAATTAATTGAATTAAAAGAGAATTAGAACAGAAATAAACAACATTTCTCAGGAAACTATAAACAAGGTCCAGCAATACTTTATTCATCATTTAGGGTACTGTCAGCTACAACAAGGAGTACAGTTCGAGCATTTACTATAAATTGTTTTTATTATTAACTAACCGTTAGTTCTAGTGACTATTATCTGTTCAAACACAACATGAATAATTTAGTAAATTCTTGTATTCAAAATGGCCGTATCATGTAACTTATCAATTTTATACCCTAAGTGTGCATATTTGGAATTAGCGGTTGAAGAAGAATCCAAAAATGGAGAAATATACAGGTTGCTCCATTTAAAAAAAAAATCGATGACGTCATAACGGACGGTGACGTTCAGGACGTCATCAAAAAAAATAAAGGGTAAGGTGCGCAGTTGAAATTGTATAACAAAAACTAAGTTGCTTTCTGTCTGATTTCGTTTACTCCGCTTTTGTAAAATGATATTCTTCCTTGTCCATGTCTACCATGGTTATAAAAATTGCAAGTGTTTAAATTGCATGTTCTCTCCTATCTCTTCCTTCTTATTATCTTCATATATGTGAAATATAATAGAATTACATGTATAAAATACAACACAATTTACATTGTCTTGACTAGTCGCCATTATTGTTATTCCATTAGCTCACCACATTGTTATACACGCTTTAAACATATACATTATACACACGGTCATAAAATCATAATAATAAAACTGGTAGGTTCTTCTTCTTCATAACATTTGTATGATGAATTAATGTACGTTTCATTGTTGCCAACTTCCAGGCGTCTGTAGTAACAAAAGCATTCTTTCAGGGTATTTTTAAACTCATCACGTTCACTGGATATTCATTAGCCATTAGCCGGTAAACATGAATGACGAATTAATGAAACAAAATTGAACGGGTAATTGCATTGTTAAAATATTAATATTATTACGTTGTTATGATATTCTTAGAACTGGGAGATGTATACCTATTTTAATTTTCACGACTGACTGAGACAAGTGATTTATTTGAATGGATGTTTCGAATATCTGTATTATTTTAAGAAGCTACAAAGTAAATGACATGACATCAAACAGTAAATAGTTATAAAAAATGTGTATTTGGCTTATTCATACCTAAAAATATGCGGATATATATTTGTTAAGGCGAATCACCAAAAATGTTCGATTCTTCTCTAATATACAAAGTGTTACGTCCAATTTTTATAGATTTAGTGTTTCCCAGGGCTTATTTAACACAATTGTTTAATATTTTTGCCCTTTTGTTATATGTTAACCCCTTGATGTATAAATGGCAACAAAGGGGCGGTTCGCTGGTAAAATCTTACAACTTTTTACTTCCCTGACTTGATATTTGCAATCCTTTTTTAATGAAATCTTTGAAATCTAATACGTTGATTGCAGTCATTGAAATCTTCTTAAAAACTTACTGGTGTGAAATCATCCACAGCCACATTTTCAGGTAGGACTGTAATCGATAAAGTCGAGGTCATAAAATAAAATATTGCAAATACTTAAATTCTTGTTTAGTATTTCTGTTTATAAATATCTTTTGATTTCTTTCACCAACACTGCTTATAACAAACGAGGCAGGAAATATAGAAATGGGGTAAAATAAAATAAGTTATAATAAAATAAAATATGTCTTAAACCTTTTTCATTTGCACAAATTATATTATATATGTAGACTTGTAAAAAATCATAAACTCAAGTGTATACAATCACCATACTCAATGTTAAACTAGGCCATCCAGGGGTAAAACATAATAATCATATTTCTAAATACTTCTAAAAATGCATTGGTTGACGTGCAAAAGTTTCGATGCAAAATTGTTATAAACAATTAACTGAATTTAACCTTCCATTATTGAAATCATTTGTCAGACATTTTACACCCCCTTAGACGGATTGACAAATGATTCCAATGTTTAAATTGAATTTATTTCATTGTTAGAAATGATTCTAAATGGAAATTTTCACAGTTAAGGATTATTTATGTAGGGGAGACTGTTGTACCTGGGGACATTTTAGCATTTTTAATTTTTATATTTTTTTCTAGCAAACATATACGAAATCAGACTATTCTTGCATTCTGAGCATACATTTAAGTAATATATTAGAACATTTTACGTTTCTAACTTATTTCTGTATTCACGTTTTTTTCCTTTTTTATATACCTATGAAAGTGTCCCTAGGTACAATGAGTTGTTGTACCTAAGGACACGATGTAATGTACCTAGGGACAATAAAGGAAATGTAGCTAACAACAAAATACTAGTTAGTATTACTAAAACATTTATTAGAAAATTTATAATGAAACACTTAAAATAAATTCTTGTATTCAGATATGGCTTTATGTATTTTTTTTAGCTTAGATTAATAGTATTAAAAGATACTGGAAATACGTATGTATTTGATTGCCGAGAAGATGAACCTGCTGTGCTTGGTTGGGGAAGTTTCATAACAATATCATTAATATGAGCTGTGTATTCTGTCTCGTCTTCAATAACAAATGTGTATCCATGTGCAAAGGAAACTTTTTTTTTTAAATATTTTATGATTAAATCGTTATTATCTACCCTGCTTATAACAGTGGCTACAAAGTTACCAGAATGCTTTTTTCCTTTAAGTTGCACCAAAATGAAATCACCCTGCTGGATGTTTTCTAGAGAAAAACTGGTAGGATCTATTTCTAAGTCTGCCAAAGAACTGTCATTGTCAGAATCATCGTCAACTTCCCATTCATTTTCATTATCTTCTTCTGATGATGTTTCTTCCATGTTTAACTTTCTTTTTTACAACTTTTTTTGTTTTTTTTCATTTGAAGTTTTCGTTTTCTCTGCAAAGCTTTTTCTTTATCCTTTTGAATTTCATTGATTTCGGGAGTGTCTGTAAGTATCCGGGCTTTACCTTTTTTTACGTCCTCTTGAAGCCGTTCCTTTTCGAGGGGGAGCTTTCGTAATAGGCCGAATCTCATGTGGTAAAATAATATTGGAAATTATAGAAACAGGATTTTGAGAAGTCAGTCCACCAGTACTTGTCGATGGAGTATTTTCTGCCTTGGTCATTGAGTTATCTGAACTTCGAGGAGGCACTGTTATATCAGATGATGAAGGTTAGTTTTCCAATTCAGACAAACTAACATTTAATGAAGGGGACATAGTTTGAGATGAGACAGCTGCTGTTATTACAGATGTTTCGTTAGAAGAAAGAGGTTTGATTTGAGATGAGGCTTTGGATAAACTTGGGTCTGTTCTATGTGTTACGTTTGATGGTAGAAAGTCTTGTTCACCAAAAATGTCACTGTTTAAGGGATAAAGCTCTGGTACTTGAAATCCTTTAGTTATATTGCTTGGCGTAAATGCCTTGAGATAAGTTGTGTTTGCTAATTCAGCAACATCATAAATAGTAATGGGCTTTCCAGCATTACCAGGTGTATTCATCCAGTAACTCACTGCACTGCTATAGTAGGTCATAAAGGGCCCATAAACACATACATTTAGGGGTTGCATCCTGTGGGATGTATGTGGGTGAAAGGTCACTAAAATAACCCCAGAACGTTTTGCCAAATCTATAGTCGGGATCGAAACATGACTCTCATGGTTATCCAGCAACAAAATGACCTTATCTTCTATAGTTGGCTTGACATGAGAGATAAAGTGTTGTAAATATTTAAAAAAGACATCTTCATTTGACCATCCACTTTTATTAGCAGCTCCGATTGCTCCAACTGGTTGGTGCTCCTTTTAACATATGGTTCTTAAAATTTGCCCGGGGAAAAACAAATAATGGAGGCACCGTGTTACCAGCAGCGTTGATGCAACATATCATAGTTACTAGGACACCTCTTTCTGCTGTAGTCATTCCTCCGATTTGCTTTACTCCTTTTGGTGCTAATATTTTAGGAGGTTGTTGTACCGTGGTAATCCCCGTTTCGTCTACGTTGTAAATTCTTGATGGTTCAAACTTTCCTTTAGCCAAAGCACTCTTATAGGCTTTAAAAAAAGCTGCAACTGTTTCTTTATTGAATGACGTGGACCTTGCTAGACTTGTACCCTCGGGTTTTCTAAGTGAAAGTGATGCAGAATGTCTGTTCCGGAAACACTTAAGCCAATTATCTCCTGCTTCCTTTTTCTCGTCCCATTGGGACGGATATTTTTTTATTTGTAATTGCATATTCATACGCCAACTTTTTAACATTTGCCAAATTTAGACCGTAGTGCATTTTGGCAGCCATTTTTATGTAGTTTACCAACTCAGACTCTTCAGTCTCATTGAACACTTTCGTAACCTGATAATTAGGATTATACACAAATTAATTTTGGCCGGAAGATTTAAAGTTTTTAATATGTCTTGCTAATGCCGATTGTGCAATTCCAAACTGTTTCGCTGCAGCTCGAATTGAAAGATTTGTATTTAAAACCTCCTGAACAGCCCTCTCTACATTAACTTTAGAAGGCCCCGGTCTTTTCTTTTTTTCTTTACTTCTTGGCATACTTATTGAATCCTGAAAGGACACATGAAAGTTAATAAAAATATTTTGTTGTACCTAGGGACACTGAATATTCGTCCCTAGGTACAACGAAATATTCGTTCCTAGGTACAACAGGAGTAATGACATTTCATAAATAACCGAAAAAAATATTTTAGGTTAGAAACAACAGTTTGGTTATTAAAATAAATAGTCAATATTCTGACCTTTCACTATGTGGTATCGTCATTTACAATAATTGAATCAGTAATATGCAAAATGAATAATACTAACATTCAGTATACTTACTTAGAAAGACGAAAATCACTAAATTAAATATAACACGTGTTTACACTCTCCGATAACTTGCAAGACTAAATAGGTGGAGGGCGGTCATTGTTGCCAAATTGTCTTATAAATCTGAGTTTCTTCTGGCATTCGGTCTAGCACCTAAGTAGAATGTCCGCAGGTACAACTGTCCCTAGGTACAGCCCCTTCCCTAAATATGAATTTTAATATAATTTACCCTCACTTTTTACCCCTTCAAACCACCTGACAAATGATTTTAATGGTTACATTTAATTCATTTCATTATTATGAATAATTCTGCATAGAAATTTTTACAGGTCAAGAATTATTTACGGAAATATGATTTTTAATGATTTTAACCCCTTTACACCCCCATAGACGAACTGACAAAAGATTTCAGTGGTTAAGTTTAATTCATTTCATTATTGCGAATAATTCTGCATAGGAATTTTTTACAGGTCAAGAATTAATAACGGATATATGATTTTTAATGATTTTAACCCCTTTACAGCCCCTTAGACAGGCTGAAAAATGATTTAAATGTTTAGGTTGAATTTATTTCATTGTTAGATATGATTCTGCATGGGAATTTTCACAGTTTAAGGATTATTTATGTAAATATGAATTTTAATATAATTTACCCTCATTATTTACCCCTTCAAAGCACCTGACAAATAATTTTAATGGTTACGTTTAATTTATTTCATTATTACGAATAATTCTGCATAGAAATTTTCACAGGTCAAGAATTATTTACGGGAATATGATTTTTAATGATTTTAACCCCTTTACACCCCCTTAGACGGTCTGCCAAATAATTTCAATGGTTGGGTTAAATTCAGTTAATTGTTTATAACAATTTTGCATCGAAAGTTTTGCAGGTCAACCAATACATTTTTAGAAGTATTTAGAAATATGATTATTATATTTTACCCCTTTCATCCCCTGGATGGCCTAGTTTAACATTGAGTATGGTGATTGTAAACACTTGATTTTTAACAAGTCTACATATATAATATTATTTGTGCAAATGAAAGATGTTTAAGAAATATTTTATTTTATTATAACTTATTTTATTTTACCCCATTTCTATATTTGCTGCCTCGTTTGTTATAAGCAGTGTTGGTAAAAGGAATCAAAAGATATTTATAAACAGAAATAAAGTGGAGTTCTTCGAAATACTAACAAGAATTTAAGTATTTGCAATATTTTATTTATGACCACGACCTTATCGATTATCCTAACTGAAAATGTGGCTGTGGATGATTTCACACCGGTTAAAAACTTGTACTCTTTGAAATCAAAATGAAGTTTTATTAAAATCTTGAAATCTCATTGACTTCCCTAAAATTTCTTAGAGATCTCCATAAGAATCTGCAAAATCGTATCTTCACTCCATAAAATCTTAAAATCTTTATTGAAATCTTGCAATAATGAACCTCGCTTGTGTCCGCTGTTTGTCATGACTCATGACGCATACTCATAACTTAAATACGACGACAAAAATGTATTGACACTAAGACACTAAACGTCGACTGACATATCAATCCAGTTCCAATATTATTACCAGCCTCCCTCACTTATTAAAATATATTCATATTACATACATGCTTACTATCGAATATTACCCATACGATGACTAGTTGTATATAAATCTATATTACGTGTTACAGGAACACAAATAATTCCTACAATATTGTACGCAACACACCTGGAAAGTGTCTTTACTGTATCGATAACATATATTATTTTAACCTCAATTTTTTTATTTTATCACGATTGAAACGTTAACTTTTTACCAACTGGTGGCAGCGTCAACCGGAACGAGTCAATCGCCACTACAAAAAAAGACGAAAATAGTAAAAAAAGTTGTCAAATAATTTTTCTACCTCAGTAAGCCGGTTCTCGTATATGACCCCGTGAAAAATCTGCATATTTTGAATATGTTCCGTTTTGGCTGACCAAATACGTGCGGTTTCAAATCTAGTGTAACGAAACGCCAGGGGCACGAGAGAAACGAAATAAAATTTAACAAGATCGCCTTTTGTCGGTTTAGTTGATTTAAACGATTTCTATGTTTTAATTTCATGGATATAATTTACCGAAATGTAGCGTATAATGCAATAATTTCAAATTAGTTTTAAAGGATTCTTTCATAAAGGTTTATAACCACACAACTCTATAAAAAATGTACATATTCTTTTCTTTTATGAATGTCTGTATTCTTTTCATTTGAAGACAATTCGTATAAAGTCTAAAAACGATTCTATAAAATAAATGTAGAAGTCACAAATAAATTGAAGCTTTTGATTCTAAAAATATTACGTTTTTACGGTCCTTACAGAAAAAAGTTTAATCTGTTTCATATAGTAGTTTTACAGGATATTGTGTATGTATATACATTTTTTGCATTTGATCAAAATTTCAACATTTAATTTTTTCCTCAAAATTGTAACTTAAATATTGTTTCTTATTTTTTTTTTTTTAATTAATAGATTAAACAAAATACTACTATTCTAATCAGTAACACTTTTTTAAAAACCATATCCAAGGCACGGAAATCGCAATTAAGTTATCAATTTTAAATTGTTCCGTTGTGGCATGAAATGTAAATATCTATACAAATTAAAATGTCGGCTACACCATTTTCCTCCAAATTTATTTGGCTTTCTGAAGCCACTGAACAATTTCAACTTTTCACCAAGAAGTTTTCCATTTTTCTTGAGAGAGTGTCGGAAATATTTGCCGTTTTCCAGAGCCGGCAGTTATATAAAAATATATAGTTTTTAAAGAGCCTTTATATAATTAAATTAATTAATATGTACCCGTTTATTTATATATCTGTAATATTGATTGCATATATTAAAGGTCGCGCAACCAGAATCTTTATGGGAAATAGGGATTTATCAAATATTGTACAAGCAACTAAGCACGTAATACTCTTCTCCACAGTTGATTTTGCCTTATGATCGCTTATGGTTGTCTGTGGTACAGTTAGTTACTTTCGCCAAAGTTTACTAAATTGCTTCCGCGGAACGGTGTTGTGCATACAGTAACAAATATTAAATCATTTTAACAGCCATTGTGTATATAGTCCACAGTGCTCAGTGTTATGATTGTTTTTATAATATTACTATATTAAGAAAGATAGTTTGACACAAAATATTACATATTGACATGTAATCGAATTTATGAGAATTATAAAGAATTTATGTTAGAATGTTGAAAAAATTAACATATACTCGTAATGTTGATTTAGGGCCGACCCAATAGACCCTAACTTTTCTTCCACATATGTTAAACACCACAATTTGTAAATTGACACTTAAATTACGCGGATAATATTTTTTAAATAATTTAGTTAATATAACACTTAAATTGTGTTAATAATAAACACTGGACATTTACGATCAGAACAATTGTTGCTAAAAGTCACATAATATTAAGAAATAATTACAGTTAAAGAATTCTAAATTTCGTTTTGTGAGATACTGGACAATACAATAAAAACACTTAACTAAGATTGACCGGTTTCTCCCATTTCATCAGAATCTATAAAAATTAATATACTCTGTACACTTATTAACAAAAGGACATGAAGCGATTATCTTACCAATCTAACAGTTATTTAAAAACTACACATAGTACTTTGCACATTGTCAACTAAACAAACAATAAACCGAACAATTTAAACGATTTTTACAATTAAAATCAACAGTTTAAAATACTACCTCACTACATGTACTGAGCTCTAACCTTACACGTATTAAACTTATCATAGATTCTCTTCTTTGGTCTCTCTGCAATCTATATACGGAAAGTAATTTTGCTATCTTTAGTCAACATGAGGTTAGGATAAGTTGTGCCACAACCGTTCAACCCCGATCATGACTCGCACACTACAGAATTAATTGTCAAGACAATCGTTTGTACAGTATTCGATCCACATAAAACTGTTAATAATAAAAAAAGCCGCAGATATAGGAGCATTACTTGACTTTCATGTGCCTAGACTAAATGCCAATAATAATCAGTTACTTTGCGTAAAGAACCATAAGACAAATATTTATAAATGTTCCCCAGTGTATCAAATAGTGACTAACTACGATAGTATTGAATCGCAGCTTGATATACTCCGTTGAAATATAAATGATATTAAAAAAATATGGCTTATTTAATTACTTCAGCTGCTGTGTGTTTTTTATAAATTTTTGTAGTAATTTAATAATCTAGTTTTGTATTGTATTGTATTGTTGTATTATATAGTATTGTATTGTTGTATTGTATAGTATTGTATTGTATTATACTGTATTGTATTATACTGTATTGTATTGTAATGCACTGTGTTGTATTATTTTTAAGTAATTTGAAATCTATTTACTTTTCTCTATTTAATTTTTTGCTAACAACTGCATTTTTACTGTGTAAACTTATCCTGTAACTGGGTTTTTTCAACCCGTTGGATATTTTAACTGAAGTAAATAAATAAATAGTCTTATAAACAATGCATTAGTTGTGGACATTTGTATGTTAATGCGATGGCAGACCTCAGTCATTCTGAATAATACCTTGTATCAAGCTGTATGTATTTTATTATTCATTTTATACTTTTATTTGCGTACATATGTCCTGCCAACTATATGAGACAGTGGTAGTTATCGGTCCTGGAATCCGGTCTAGTACCCTGTGTTTGATAGTTACCATTACTATGATTACCGAGCCGAGCCGAATAAGTTCCAAAGGTATTTTCTTTAGTTGGTAAAGAATTGTTTTTCTGTTTCTATAATCGGATTACCTGGGAAATTATAATCTATTTTTCTTCCTTGTGTTTTGTTATTAAAATCCCGGAGATAATTATTAGTTTGGAAAAAATAACAGACATATTTTCTAGTTTGTATTGTAATAGTGGTAAATTTCAAAACATTGTGGAAATAGTATGCCAATTCGTATATGGGTGGTTAAGTTTATTAGGTTTATTAGAAGACCCCTAGAGAGCGTGAGTTTATTAAACTTATCTGGTCTGGTGCTATCGATCTTGCCACTTATCGATATATTAACAAATGAGTATCGATCGTTCACTTGCATCATTAGTAACGTTTTATATTGCTTTTGTTTATATTTGAAACGTTATTTCTTGTTTGGAGGACCGCCGACTTAATCTCCATCAACTATAAGATCAATTTATCATATCTGATTTGAAGACGAAAATAAATCGCCTTGAGGTTCTATGGTGAAGGAACTTGACAATAAACTATACGTTGTATTGCTTTTTTGCAGATATAGCTATTGGAATAATATATATTCGCAACCTGTGTTCGTATCGAAAGTTTCTTTTTCAAATTATTACAAAAGATAATAAATTAGTGTAGATAATGTTAGCCTACTGACGTGTGAATTAATAAAGTCGAGAAAAAGGCGATCGGATAGAAGAAAAAAGTTTATGTAGCATCCATTAAGTTGGTGGATTTATGTTACGACGACAGACTGGATAAAAGTTACAGAGTTAATTTTTAAATCGTTGCACCGTTCTCATCAATTATTCATGAGTTGTTTTATCGTACACCGCGCTAATATATGCTCCCGAGATCAACACACGCACCTAAGTAGTCCACACTCGCAAAAATTTCGTATTCAAGCTTGCGGTTAAATTAAAGTAAGTTTTCTAACTAAAATTTCGTAACTAAAAACAACCAATCCAAGTCTTAGGTATATACTGGTTTTGCGTTTCATCTTTTGATAATTCATTAATATAAGAAATAGAAAAAACTGAGGGGCCAACCGCCACTGGAAATCAACATATATTTTGTAAGAATTACTTTGGAAATGCCAGGGCATTTAGGAATTCAGGAATTATTTAGGATTATTTTAGAATTACCTGTAAATACTATGGCATTACATATAATTATTTAGGCACTACCTCGGAATTACGTTGGTATTACTTTAAAAACATTTATAAATCTCGTTATAATAATTGTACTTGGAAAATATATTTTATTCGGTTGATATTGTAGACATGATTTATAATCTTTTATCAAGAATATATTTTTCTGTAGTCAAATACAAAAAAGTTTGGGTCCCGTGGACTCCCTTTCAGCTGGCCAATTTTGCTCATCACCGAATTTTTCATTGTCATTGGTCTTTAGAACAAGTGTACCAAATTTGAAAGCTTTATCTCAAAAAATGTGACTGCTATCGCGATACTACAGACATGTTGGGAAATCTGATATTTAAATTGTGTATGGCAGTTCTGAAAACAAGCTTTTCTTTAAGGTAGGCAGGTGACGAATTTTTAGAAGCTTTTGAATAAAAACATGATAGCGGTATCTAACAATTTTTTTCATATTTAGCCAGTTAAGATTAGCAAAAGCAGCGGAAATGTGATAAAATTTTCTTAAGTTGCAGATGAAACGGCAACATATTTTTTTGTACTTTTTGTATACGGTTTTTTGTCATTTGATCCAAGCAGGGAAAATATACTAAATCACAATAACTAAAAATAGGCAAAACGAGTGACTCGCAGAGTTTTTTCCTAAATTTGTAATTTATTAAATGCCTGTTAGCAAATAAAACTTTCATTTTTACGAAGGACTTTTGAAGCAGTTTACCAACATGAGATTTAAATCTGAGGCCATCGTCGAAAATGACACCTAGTATTTTTGTTTCATGTGACAGAATTAAAGATACGTTATTTATATTAAGGCGTAATAATTGATTTATACCTTACCGTTTAGTCTCTGAGCAAAATAGGAGCATACTGGTTTTGCTTCGATTTAACTTCAAATTATGCTTTGTTGCATAGGAATAAACAGGACTCAAGTTCTTCATTAATTTATAATGAAACCGTTTGTACTTCCATTGCCTCGAAATTATATTGAAGAAGTATATCATCTGCGTACGCTTGAAGATTTGCAGTTTCCATAGATTTTATAAAATTCGACGTATAAATTAAAAACAAGAGTGGGCCCAATATTGACCCCTGCGGCACTCCAGAAACAACAATTTTTGATGAAGATATTTAATCGCAAATAGATACTCTCTGATATCGATGAAATAAATAGGATTTAAAAAACATAATTTCTCCTTTCCCAAAGCCATAAAAGTTTAATTTGGCACAAAGTAAATCGTGGTCAATGGTATCAAAGGCCTTTGAAAAGTCCAAAGAGATTAACACTGTAGCAAGCTTTTTATCATAATTTCTTAGTATATTGTCAAATAAATTGAGAAGTGATGTGGTTGTACTATGTTCTTTGCGAAAGCCAGATTGGTGAGCAGGAAGTATGTTATTTGCTGATTAATATTCATTTATCTGAATGTGTACTATTCTTTCTAATATTTTGGATAGAACTGGCAAACCGGAAACGGTTTGTGGATCATTTATTTTAGGCAGAAGACAGATCAGCGCCTGTTTCCAGTGTATTGGAAAATAACCTAACTCCAGGCAACAGTTTATGATGTTTGTAATGTAGGGCGTTATTATTGGAAGGCACAATTTTACCATATGTAATGATGTTTTATCTAGTCCAGAAGCATTCGATTTTAAAGATAGGATAGCTTTATTTACATCTTCAACTGTAATTAATTTAAAATGAAAATATATATTCGCATCATATTTTGTATTGTTATAATAATCAATATTTTCCGTACAGTTAGATTTTACAAAAACAGATGCAAAAAAATCATCTGCTTTTTCAGGATTTTCTAAGTAATGTGGTATAGAAGGGTTGGTTTTAAAACGAATATTTAGTGTTTTTAAACCTTTCCATAAATCTTTATCAGAGTTTTTATTTTGTAAAAAAAAAATTAAATATGCTAATTTTCTCGCCTAAGTGAAGCCAATGCGAAATTACGCAAATGTTTATAGTTATTTAAGTTCTCACTAGATTTATTTCTTTTATAAACATTAAGGGCCTTATCACGTTCATTGAAAATTAATTTTAAGTTGTCCGTTAACCAAGGTGTATGTGGTTTACTAACCCGAACAGTTTTTAATGGCGCATGAATGGAAAAGAGATCTGTAATGTTATTTGTCAAGATTAATACCTTTTGGTCTATATCGGGGCTATAAATAATATTATCCCACTGAAAATTTGACAAATCTTCTTTGAATTTTTCTAAATTGAATTGCATAAAATCACGAAATGTAACCATTTTTTGAACAACTTTTATAGAAGCAACTTTTATTTTTCAGTATACTAATCTGTGATCTGATATTAAATCTACATTGACTACCAGCCTCGGTTATTAAATTAGGATCACTTATAAAAATAGGATCTATCAGAGATGCGGTGTCTTGAGCTATCCGTGTGGGGTCATTTATGACTTGTATGAAACCTAAATTGTCAAAATTAGTAGCAAGTGGGTTACCCATTATAAACTGGTTAATATTTGCATCACCAACAAGTATCACTTTATCATTGGTAATTATGATTTGTGGCAATATGTTGTCTAAGACCTCAATACATTTTGTAACAGTAGTTGTTGCATGGCGACGATATATCACTCCTAAGGCTAGGTTAATTTTTTGGATTTTAATTTGAAGCCAAAAATATTCAAGATCACTATCATTCACAAAATCTACATCAATAACATGGCAAATAAACTCATTTTTAATAAAAAAGCCCAATCCTCCGGCACCCCTACCACGATCTTTTCGGAAAAGCCTGTACCCAGGTATGTTAACAACATCAGACGGTATATCCTCAGATAATCGTGTTTCAGAGACAGCCAGTACACTTACAGATTAATTGTTTACCATATGACATAGTTCAGTGAAACCGGTAAATAACGAACGAACATTTAAATGTGCTACTGTTAAATTTTTAATAATAGCAAAGTCCTATTGTTTGTATTAACGTGCTTATTTGCTCAAACTAACAAACTTACGAAATTTTTACAAGTTCCTTTTTTATGTAAAATTGAATAGGAAACTGAAAAATGTGGGAGAATGCATTGGCGTTGGCAAATTTGCATAAATTGCCAGTACATTTTTGCTGAATTGAAAGTACTCCTAACACAAAGCACCCAATATGTTTTCTAGTTTTGGCATGTTCTGCTTATATAGAGCAAAACAACCGAAAACTATACTATTATTATTATTGTGTGCAATAAATGTAAATGTAAATTTCAAACACAATGACTAAGCACAGGTATTGTGTCAGTTCGCGAATTCCAAAGAGATTGGTGGGGGCACCTCTAAAAGATATTGAGCTCAAAGTTTACATAATTTGTTACATATGCTAATTAGAAATAGAGGTTCTATTAAATAATTGCAATGTTTTACGCAATCTTTTACTGCTTATCCTCCTTGTAGTTTTTTTTTTAATTTTTAGCAGTACATTTGAAATTAAATCTACCCATTCCGTTTCTCGTACAGAATATTCTCCAATTTCCAAACAATAAATTTATCTTTTATCAGCGCAAATCTGATTAACCAAATCTCGAGGTTGGTTGGTTATTTACTTCAGATTAACAGTTGTGAATTCTGGCCACCAAGCCAGTATTTTTATCTCTGGCATAGTGAAATGTGTGCAGGGTAAAGATGGGTGTGTTATCTGATAGATTAAGCAATTAATGTTGGTACTTCAGCTTGTTTCGTGAGGTTCTGTATCATTAGGAGCTACTTTATGAGAGACTTTAATCGCTCAATAGCTAAAAATCTGTAGTAATGAGTTTCAAATCGCTAGTACATTTTTTGTTCATATTGCTGCTTTTTCGCTTTAGATTTTGCAGAAGTACTAGGAAAGTAGCAGTAATCAACAGATTTTAAGGCCTATAAAATATAATCAAACCGAAATGAGTTGGAATCTATTAAATGCAGGAATCCAAGAAATATATTTAGCATTTATTCCCACAAAGATGATGAGCGTTTTTAGTAACATAAAGTCTGTAATTTCTTCTCCTTTACCTAAAAAACATGAAAGAAGTCATGTAGATAAAATATTATATGTAATACAAGGAGAGTTTTTAAATTCATCAGTAAGTCCATTAGACATATTTTTACTTTACTCGTATCAGTGAGATATGAAAAAGATTGTGCACCAGCAATCGGTAATTTTAAAAACTCGCCCACATCCTTGTCTCATCTCTCAATCTCGAATAGAAGAGTATCATCCATAATATTGTGCTTTTATTTGAAACCAGTCGATAAATTATATAGTTCTAATTGAACTGACAGGTAAAATTGTTTGTGTTATGTTTGAAGCAAGTAATATAACACATAAACAAAAGAAATCAGACTGTTTGATTTTACTTAATAAGAATAAATGATCTTCGACAATTTGGTATGCAATATTTCAAATATTTAGATAATACCACATAGTCCTCTTAAGACTTTTGGGTTCTACTTATCGCTGTTATAAGAGATAATCAAGTAAAATTTTTGTTGTCGGCACTAAGGGAACATTTTTGTTATTGTATTGTCAAAAAAATGTAGTTCTCTATTAAAAAAAAAGTCAGTTTTTGATTTTCCAATAATAATCACAAATTGTTTTTAAAACTTATTGTAATCTAAATATAATTATAATTGAAATTGTTTAACAATATCATATACACATTATATTTGTTATTTTATTATTATTAAAGTTTAACCAACGTTACGATACGATAACCATCAAATAATGTGTATCAGTCACATGTATCTATCTCCGCGTCTAGTCTGTTTGTTTAAATACAGGACTCCAAGTCCAATAAGACCCATGCCATGAATGAGAGTCGGCTGTTTGTAATAATTTACGTTTTTTATAATTTTTTACTTGTCATATCTGTTTGTTATACTAATATTTATTTATGCCTATGTATGTGTGTATATAATTAATAAAATTTAAAAGTAAACAATATTAACAACCCGAGAGTCAAGGTGACAAGAGTATGATATAAAAAAAAAGGATATTTAGAGGAATACTGACGACATTTTATTTTATTGATATAAAGAGGTGGTGTAGAAAGTTTTACTAACATTTTCAGATCTGTTTTCAGAAAGGAATTATACAAAATTAGGTTTTTTAGAGAATTGTTTTAAAATTGAGCCAACTAAATACATCCTTTGTAATTATGCTTAACAGTTACAATTTAAGGACGAAGTAAATAGAAAATTCTCATATTATTACTGCAATCCTGCGCTGGCAACAATGGAAAAATATATATTGTTTTTACGGATATGGTGTCGTGCACAGATATGGTACTTTTCACAGTTTGATGAGAGGAAAGAAATGCCACCTAATGTTATGACTTTCTTATCGAACTAAACGGTACTCAATACACATATTGAGTGGGACTCCCAAACATCGTGAATTAGTGTGGACACCATAGTGCTTGTGATGTAGCATAAATTAAGAGTTCCACTCAATCCCGGCACAAATAAAAAAAAACTTTTATACTTAAAAATAATTACCCAAAAGCAATAATTAATAGAGTACTACATCAGAACAGTAACAGACAACTTAATGGGCTTCCGATAGTACAACAGAAATATTATTATAAAATACCTTGTTAAGAATCTTTCCGAAACATTAAAAAAAAGGGTTAACGTCTGATAAAATCATTATTGTATCGAAAAGTGAAAACAATAAAAACGAACTTTTTTACAAATTTAAAACAAAAACACTAACAGATTTACATTCTAATATAATCTACAAAAGACCTTGTAAAGATTGCTATAAAAGTTCTATTGGATAAACTAGTAGATATCTAAAAACAAGTAAAAAAGAACACATGAGAGATGTCAAAAATAAAAACAAAATAAATATCATTTCTTTGGCTGAACACTACAAATTTTCTGTAATGAAACCACAGTTATAGGTAAGCAACCAAACCTTGAAAAGAAAAAATTTCAACAAATGATTTATATTAAAAAAATTAAATAAGTAAATTCTAGAAAAGACACAAAACTTAAACCATAATTATAGACATCAGTGCTTTAATAAATCAGCATATAAAAATGAATTTATTATTGCATCGTTGCCACCGACGACAGAAACAGCAGCACGACAGCATTCGTTCCAGCAATATCATCAGGTTTAGCAGTAGCGTGGAAATGCAGAGGAATGGGAATAAAAAAAGTAAGAACGGTCTAATTCCTGTCACCACACTTCTGGAAACAATACTAAAACGTATTTCTTGCAAATCCAAGAAGGGATGTAGGAGAGCGTGTGGAAGTAAAAAAGGCGGGGCTAAAGTGCTCCATTATTTGCATGAATGGTCCTGTGATAATATACAAAATCGACTAGAAGACAACAATAAAGAGAAACAAACGGAAACAGTCCTCGAGCCAATTTGTGACGAAATCGTAGCAGAGGCTGATTTTATGGAAGAGTTTATTCTTATTCCTATCCTAAGTTTTGCTCGATTCTAACGACGAGAAACTCCTAAAACCTTTTCCATTAAGCTCATCGAAGCGAAGCACTAAATTATGTCATTACTGCATGTAGATTGGGCCTACTGGGGATACCACAAAAAAAAATTGCGCCATATACACTCCACCCCGTGGTGGTATGGAAATGAGTACTTTTCGTCAATACACATGAAGGAGTAAACTTTGTATTTTCGGCTACATTTTCCAATATTGTAGCACGGACGGTAAAAATATAAGGTGGTAAAGTAAAAATTCGAAAAGAGTACGTTGGAATTTTGGTCGATGGTGGTTGATAGTGGACTCCGACCTAAAAAAAAAACATTCACATATTCACTATCTTTTTGACAAATAAAATGTTTACTTATTTGGAACCAATGTAAGGCTTGGCGACATAGTTGACTGAAGCACGCGATGACAAGAAAGACTAAGAATCTGTCAATCGTAGCTGCGGGTTCGAATCCCGCTACCGGCACTGGTAATGTCATTGGAAATGATGTCTACGTTTTTCAAAATATAACTCCCTTCTAGACAGCTTAGATTTTGAATTCGGGGATTGTCTAATTTCTGTGGTGTTTAGTATTAGACATAGTACATTGAAGGAATACTGAAATTTGGCATCGTATCCCGCGCAGTGTGAACTGTTGACTCCACGACAGCTAGATGGGAAATAAATTTTCTGCTCCGATAACGCTAACCTGACCATCGATGGCTTGTCTGTCTCTGATTTACATTACAACGTTGCCATTTAAGAGACCCATGTCTAATAATTTAATACACATGCTGTATAAAATATTTGGATGTATTCAATTTCACCCTGTACTAAACATAAAATAATTTGATGATCTTATTTGAATAAAAATGATAAAATAATGTTTGCAAGATAAATACAAATCTTCGACCTTTAGCCCTCAAAAATACTACCAACATAGCGTTCTCCTATGCCACGACAACGATGATTCGTCAGTCATTTCACATGGCGAATTCCATCGTTGCTACATTGCCCCGTGTGACCTGCAGGTCTTCACCATATGTTATTGATGACACATGGACGGGTTTCTTCAATTCAACCCGGATTCTCCGGTGCAGTCGTGATGATCGTGTATTTTTTCAAGCTGGCGGCTCATGCACAAACTCGAGATATACCGCAGAGAGGAGTTCCTATAATGTATGCAGTGCCGCATGTTTACTGTCCATATTTTATTATTATAGGTGCAGTTTTTCACCGAGTTCCCTGTTTATACTGTTTTATCAATTCAATTACTTCCTATGATAACTCAGCCGTTGCATGCCACTCCATCTCGTTTTCATTTCAAATGCATGTATAGGAAGTTCGCAGATCATGTCGAATTATATTTATGGTAAACTTTCCACTGTTTTAAATCGGCATGCCAACAGAGATAGGCTAATAAACTGATTGCCATATTATATTGCCAGGTAATTAATTTTATGATAGGTCGGCAATTTTAGAAGAACAAGTTAAAGTAAAGTGGGACATTTTCAGTATCAGTCTTATTTTGACCTTCCAAGTGCCCAATTGTGTATGTTAGAAAGTGTTTTCGTTTGTCTAAATAACCCTGTTACGACATAAATGTTTTATTACATTTGTGGAGGATTCCTTGTGAAGTCACAAGCGAGGCCATTGCCTGAAAATGTGAAAAAAGCTGATTTTCTATATTTTGGAGTTTTAGTTTTAGATCAAGACAAGCAGTAGATGAAAAAGAAAAGAAAAAGCATACCTTTTGTGGTTCCAATGGTATGGCGAGAACCCACCAATCATTTCGATGATTGCCATTTTTGTGTAACAAGAACAGGGATATAACAAAAACGAAAAATTAAATATCCGAATTTGCCATCACCTGTTCCTCACAGTGCATCAGACTTACCAGTGCCAACTGCACCTTTAGATTGGCAAAATATTGTTTTGGGAGGTAATGGAAATAGTAACGACTCTTCAAACAAGTGTGCCGACCCTTCGTATGTTCCACAAACTGGAAAAGATGCGTAAAAACTTTGCAGCATCATGTATGTTATGAAATGCGCGAAGACGTTTAGGAGATTTAAGAAACACTTTTTTTGTAATTGCTATTAATGCAGCTACCTCTGGAAACCCTGGAGATAGGCATGTAGCAATTTTTTATTTTCTTGCCTCCAGTAAGGTATTTTCTCGTGCATTTTGATATGCCGTTAAAGAATTGATCTATACCAATCAGCTTTGGAATTGATTCTTATCCAATGTTAATCGAATAATTGAATGTCACTAATGCTGGTGGTTATAAGAAAATTATGTTTAAAGATTCCTCCTGTCTTAAAAATATTGCAAATAATTCAATTTACGGAACAAGTTCTTTAAATGGACCGGTGATTTCATTAATTGGACTAGGCTTATTGATACCTTATTTATTATCAAGTAAAAAAATATAATTTCGAAATATAGTTGTCATATGTTCATCTTATCCATTCTTTTCAATTTTATGTAATTCACAATACCAACTTTCTTAATTTTTTTGTTTTGCTTATTGTATATTTTTCTATTAGTCACCATCTTTGCAATTGTTTCATCAGATTTATTTATATATATCTGAAGCAATATCATGATTATTTGTACAGCAAAGTGCATTTCGTGGTTTATTCAAGTAGCGTCAACCTTGAAATAAGATTTTCCCCTCTTTAGTTTTCAATGTCTTCATTTATTTCCATTAAAAAGCACTTCTTGCTATAGACTACCTGTCTCGCTCTCTTTATTATACAATAAATAATAAGTCAGAGATTGGATTGAACGTTTTGTGATCTTTTTTATACTAAAGTAGATGGCTGCCCATGGCGATTATGCTGCCGCCCAATGGTGAGTTAATTCACCGTATCATTAGCTGAATTCAAGTGTTAAATTCATCTCATTAATACCGGGAAGCATTTCGTATTAGTACTTGATACGATTCCGGCACCAACTTTACACGTTTTTTGAAAATACATTTAACTGCATGCTTTTTTCATGTTTTGATTCTTGTGTTGAGTATTGAGAAGTTTTTCTAAAAGTAAATAATTAGTTTCGATTTTCAAGTTTAATACATGTTTCTTTATACATTTAAAGATACGAAAGATTTTATCTTGAAACATTCAATGGTGAAACATTGATTAAGTTTCTTTCGGTAGGTACTGTACTTTTTTTAGAAATCGGTTTAACTAATGTATATACATAATTTTGTCACTATGAAAAAAACACTTTATATTCCTAAATCTATAATAAATTATAAATATTCAGTATAAAATAAGGAAAATGACAATTTATTATTTTTATCGTATCATTGAAAATTAAGGTTCCTTTAAGTTAAATCTTTATTGATAATTATTAATATCATAACATTACAACAATTTCACAACAACTTAGTAACACATAATACGTTAGTTACCATATATAATATGTTAGTTACCATATCATAATACCCTAGATACGAATTTTATTTTATAGCTATTATTTATGAACATTGACGTGAATATTTTTTGACAGTTTTCAAATTTGATAGATACACCTGATACACCATTATTGTCCAAAATGATGGGCATGTCCAGTGAATCTTTCCTAGCAACATTCTTTTTCAGTTCGATGGTCTCTTTAGTACATGATAAAGTGTTTGCAGAAACGTTTCCAACTTGAATTTTTCGCGCAAAGGAACCTTACTCAAGTTATCTTCTAAATACCCTCTTGCAACATTGCTCGAATCCCAACCACCAAGTTCTTGTAAATCTAATATGTCTCCACCAGCATTAACTATAAAAGTTGCTGAAGATCTTCTAATACAATGACCAGTATACATAGTTGGATTTTCAAGTTTGAGATACATAGCAATTTTCTCAGGTATTTTGGAAAAGAAATGGATACCACAAGGCTGAATGGTGCATTTTCCGTTTCTATATGATACGAACAATCTTCTATTGGGAGTATGAGTTGGACGTAATGTGATATATTTTTTAAATAAAGCCACAGGATTAACGTCTCCGTCAGATGTCGCCGCAAAAAACCTTTTCTTGTGGGTTTTTGTGTCAAGAATTGTGATTACTAGCTTGCTCTCTAGAATTTCAAGATTTTCCATGGACATTTTCGTTAATTCATTGGTTCTACAAGCTCTGCCAATTCCAATTAAAAAAGCTACTTTCATCATTAAAAATGTCTCGTCTGGGGCAGTACAAATAAATTCACTAACCTTCTCTTTCGTGAATACTTTTTTTAGCTCTATATCACACTTTTTTTTCTTAATGAATCGTATCAAAGCGCCATACTTGTCGATTTCCACTCTTTCCTTCAACTCCAAACAAGCTCGTAACATAGAATATTTAGGCCACAAATATGACGGGGAGTATTGATTTGAGTTTTACAAAATAAGCAAGTATTATCGTTTCTCCAGCACCTTGAACCTGTTCTCTATCTCGCCACTCACAAAACTGAAGATATTCTTTTTCGTAATGGATTTTTTATTTATCCGGAAGCAAATCCAATCTTACAGTGTTAGCAATAGCAAGTATATTTTGAGGAATATCAATATCTTCCATGATTTCGCCAAAGTTTGTCGTAATTAAGACTATCTTAATTTTTATGGCACGCTAAAATGACGTCCAAAGTTGTTGATTTTTTCACGTCATCGTTGTCAATGATACGATAAAGCTTTGAATGAAACTTGATTATTATGTGATTTAAACAATCTTGTCCTCGATTATTATAAATCACATAATAATCTCGTTACATTAATAGCTATAAAAAATGCAAACTATATATAGTAAATGAAGAAAACTATTGGGACACTGGATTACAGATTTTTTTTGTATTTGTTACCCAATTTTTCCATTTTGGTAATAAGTGAAAATCATGTACCACGTTATATTTTTTAAATGCTTTTTAAAACATAGTTAATGTTATTAATCAAAAATACCTACGTTAAAATATACATTTTTTTAAAACGTTTGTCATGAAATTCATTATTATTTACAAATGTTTAGGATTTCTGTAATAATACAATCTAGGTTTTATTTAGACCTAGAATTAGATAATTCGACTAATAAACAAACAAGTTTCAGAAGGAAATCTAAAAGTGAAGTTTTTTAGCTTACCCTGTATATGTATTGGATCCTGGTCTTGGTTCATCGAACCGATAAAAGTTACGTATAAATAGTAAGTTTTGTTACAATCATCTCCAGATGATGTCAACTTGGTTAGCGGAGCGGGCGTTGAGACTACAGCACTACTTAAACTGGCTAAGACAAATATATCGTTCTTATTTGTTTAATGCCTTTAAAGTATCTTGTTAATAACTTGTAGAATGGGATTGATCATGTTATTAAACTGAGTTGAACGTATTATTAAATGTTTGATGCATGCAGATCGTAGATAATATAAAATGCATCGTGAGTGCAGGTGCATATATCACATATTACCATTAAATTCCTCCTAGTTGCTATAAATTCTGTGTGTACAGTTTATATAACTGGTAAATCAACTTAATGGTCATTTTCTCTTAATGTGATAACATTCCTTATGTTCCTTGGAATATTTTGTATTGTAATGTTTTTAGATTGCCTCGGTACCATCTACCGCTCACTCTGTTCCTGGAAGGACCCCGAAGAAGATAATTCATTTTCATTGTCAACTGGTAAACATATATCTTGTATAAGTTTTTTAAGCCTTCACATACCCAGCGAACGTTACGACGGTAATAACAAGAATTAATTGATACTTTTTTTTATTGTAGTCTGAATCAAGCAAATACTCTTGATTTCTTAGACGCCGTAGCAAATAATAATAATTTTAACCTTTTCAATCTCATTGGTATATTTCTGTGGATATGGTTTCTAAAACGTTTAAAAAATACAGCCATTATTGTTAACGACCCCTTTTAACTTCAGGAAATTGTAGAAAAAAACCAAGTTTAGTAATGACATTTATTTTATAATATACATATTAAACCGATATGAAAAATGGGCATAACTTGGGAATATTACAATTAAATATAAGAAGTATCAAAAAAAATTTTGAGGAATTCTTAATATACGTAGAGACAATAAAGGAGTATATCGACATTATTGTCCTCTCAGAAACTTGGAACGTGGATGCGGTAAGTTGCTTTAATATTCCTAATTTTACTATTTATTACAACGAATCAAACTATAATCAAAATGATGGAGTAATAGTGTATATCAAAAATAATATTCCTGCTAATGTGGTCAATTTCGCACTGACTGAAACTAAGTTACTAAGATTCTCAATTGAAATAAATAAAGTCAGTATAGGTTTCGTTGCTTCCTATAGACCTCCGTCCACAAACCTGAACACTTATATAACCGAACTAGGACAATTCATCACTGAAGTACATAAAAATAAAATTGAAATATTTCTAGGAGATATTAACATTAATTTGCTTGATACAAATTCAATAGAGGTGAATAACTACATAAATATGTTGACAGAGAATGGATATATATCATATATAAACTCATGTACGAGAGTAACGGAAACTTCACAAAGTATCATAGATCATATATTTATTAGGCAGAATAATCAAACTAATACTTGCACTAAAATCAATGCTATGATTATTGAATCAGATATTACCGACCACTACATCACATCAGTAGTTTTAGAATTTCTTAATAATGATACATGTAATAAAGAGTCAAAAAATAAACTAATTAGTAAAACTGATTTTAAAAAATTAAAAAATATATTAGAACAGGAAACTTGGCAAGAAGTAATAAAATGTACCCAAACTCAAGACAGCTATAATATTTTTATTAATAAAATTCATACGGTAATGAAAAAATCCTCAAAATCTGTAATTGTCAAAAACAAATTCTACAAATTAAAGCCTTGGATAACTGATGGATTAATAAATTCTATTAGGCACAGGGACTACCTAAAAAGAAGGTTAATAAAAAATTACTCACCTGAACTTAAGAAACAACATGCAGAATATAGAAATATGCTGAATAAATTAATCAGAGATGTCAAGAATCAATACTATAAAAATCAGCTTGCAGATACACAAGGAAATTGTAAAAAAATTTGGGAAATAGTAAATAGTGCCTCAAATTCGACGACAACACATAAACAAATTAAAAACATCAATATATTAAATGATGAAGGACTAGAAGTAACAAGTAATATAGAAAAGGCTAATGTTTTTAACGATTATTTTATAAATATTGGCACAAAAATGTCTGAAAGAATTGAAAAAATTGATAACCTGCCTAATAATATCTTAGAAAATGATTCCATGCTATCATCGATATTCCTTAAACCTGTAAAAGAAAATGAAATCATTGAAATAATTAGCAGTTTAAAAAATAACTCTTCAGCTGGACCAGACGGGATATCAGCTAAAGTAATAAAATCCATACACTTATATATAATTAAACCATTAGTACATTTAATTAATTTAACATTTAAAACTAGTCTAATACCATACCAATGGAAGGAGTCAAACGTTACCCCAGTGCATAAATCTGGTGATTACAAAAATCTAAACAACTACAGACCTATCTCAGTTATCAATAATTTTGCTAAAATATTCGAAAAATGCCTTAAAAACAGACTAGTGGAATTTTTTGAAAATCATGATGTGATCACAAACAGACAATTTGGCTTTAAAAAAAAATATAGGTACCGAGCATGCAGTGATGGACTTAATACAAGAAATTGTAACAAACCTAGACAAATCAAAAAAAAGCATGGCTGTATTTCTCGACTTAGCGAAAGCTTTTGATACCGTGCCACATCAACTGTTACTAAATAGACTCCAAAACAATGGTATACGTGGACCTACACTATGTCTAATGGAACATTACCTCACAAATAGAAGACAATGCGTAAAAATTGATGACGTATACAGTGACTCGCTCAACATCACCATGGGCGTACCACAAGGGACTGTATTGGGTCCAATACTTTTCCTTCTGTATATTAACAGCATTACAAAATTAAAACAATTTCAAGGCCATTTAGTATCTTATGCTGATGACACTGCCATTGTATTTGAGGAAAATTCATGGGACACAGTATATAGCAATGCAGAAGAAAGTTTAACTCTGATTTCTAAGTGGCTAAACTTTAGTTTATTGAGCTTAAACATTCAAAAAACTAAATTCCTAACATTCACCTTATTAGCTACCGATCAACCTACTAGAGAATTACTGCATATACATAATACATGTTTACAACAAATAAATTGCAGTTGCCCAAAAATTGGGAAAACCAGTACCATCAAATATTTAGGAGTTATGCTTGACTATCATCTAAGATGGGACGAGCATGTTACTTACGTCACAAAAAAAATTAGACAACTTACGCATAAATTCTTTACTTTAAGGGATATATTAGATAGGAAAAATCTGATGACTATATATAAATCGCTAGTAGAATCACTGATTAGATATTGTATTATTATCTGGGGGGGTTACGTAATAATATAATGAATATTCTGCAAACAGCGCAAAATAGTATTCTAAAGATAATTTTAAAGAAAAAAAAACTCTACTCCTCTACACAATTATATAAAGAAGCTGACGTATTCAACATAAGAAATCTCTTTGCTTATCACTGTTTATTACACATGTATGACAAGAACCCCTCACCAGCCCATTCTAGATATGAAACCAGGTTTACAGAAAATAGGTCTATAGGATTGCCATTAGTCAAAAAAAGCCATACACAAAGATTTGTCTACTATCTCGGACCAAAGTTATATAATATTTTACCGCTGTATCTAAAAACCATAGGCAAGTTTAGTAAATACAAAATTGAAATAAAAAAATTTATTACCCAAAATCATGATTCTATAAAGAATATCCTGCATTAAATGGAAAACTCGACCATAACAAGTTTAATATCTTCGAACTAAGTTGAAATAATATAAGACATTTATCTTCCCAATCATAGTATATTAGTATTATAGTACGTACTCACTTACTGCCGTGTGTTGCTGGTATAAATCCTCAGTCTCGTTTTGTCAATAATTATTAGGTAGAATATTTTCCTATCTCTCTCTGTTCATTTCTCTTTTAATATAAAAAACTATACAATTAATTTACTGATCAACCAGGAAGACACGAAATTCACAAAACAAGCATTTTGTGCTTAGGTGATTTCATCTCGGCCTGGTGACGCTGATTTACATGTGTTACTTACTATTAAATGTATTGTATATTGTAATTCTAATATATTTTAGGTTATAGTCTACCACAAAGTGTAATAATATTGTACTATTCTACTACTCTACCTAATAATAAATTGAATTGAATTGAATTGAAACAGTACTGTAAATAAATTGGCAGCGCTTAAATTGTCTGCAACCACCAGGTCGCGATATAGAGTTATCTTCAACCAACAGGTGGCCACACGAAAATTATTAAAATTTATAGAAAATATACGCGTTCAATGAGCTATTCCCATCGATCGAGTTCACTTAGGACCTGAAACACCTAATACAGCCTTAATTTATTACTGCATATTTTTCAAGTTGTTTCTAATAACGATATCTGTGCCATCTATTATGAATTAATGAACTACAAAAAAGCGCTGCTAAAAGTTCCATAAGAGTGGCCAATATGTATATTATGAAATAAATTGTAGTGACAAGCTAATCTCTATAGGTAACCAAATCGATTTGATTCTCTGGTGGTGAATAATTTGCACCATATTGCATCATTAAATAAACCTCTGCTCCAAAAGGATCAGTCGTAGGTTTGTTTAATAGTCATCTAAATCTTCTGTTTATGTATTTCCGTCGACACATTCGGCACTATATTCTTATTTCTCTTTACCTCGTAACCAGCTAGTCAAAACATTTGTTTAACAGATCAACCCCTGACTATTCCTTTTGATGCATAGGTCTTGCAAGTTTTTGGATTTCGAATTAAATACATTAAATAACAATTATGGTCTGTAGCAGTTTAGCCTCTAGCTGGTGAATTTGCAAACCACGTTCACGCAGGGTAAATATTTTGCCAGCTCCGGCTCTACTCAGTAAATATATATACAGCAATTCTTTAAAATAATAATTGAATAGAGAATTAAACTTTTATGTTCCATTAGTAGAGAAACATTTATTCAAGCCTAATAAATATATTAAGTATAATGATAATTGTAATACTGTTAACAGGTACATACAAAATAATAAAGGAATTGACTTTGTAACACACAATAATGCTTAGTTTCAAGTCTTTTGAGTCTAACGTCCTGCTACATTCGGTCGCGCCGGCGATGATCTGATCTTTCAAACACGTGCCGACATTGTCGAATGTTTTTTATACTTGCAAATACACATTACAGTAAAATTCTGTATATAAGTAACAATAAGGTTCAAGGATCTCGGAGTCATCTTTGACTCAAAACTAAACTTTACTGCCCACATAGATCACATAACTGCTAATGCCTACAGAAATCTAGGCTTTATTATGCGAAATTCAAGGCATTTTAAAGATATCTCCACACTTTCTCTCCTGTTCAATGCTTTTGTACGGCCAAAACTGGAATACGGTGGTATTGTCTGGAACCCACATTACAATATTCATATCCTTAATTTGGAACGGGTTCAGAGAAGGCACGTTAAACATCTTTCATTCAAAGCTGACGGAATTTATCCTTCCAGAGGCACGCCACAATCTGACTTACTAGCCAAATTTAATCTAAATGACTTAGCAACACGTAGGATCTACTTTTCTGTGTTGTTCTTACACAAACTATTAACAAGTCAGACTGACTACCCGGATATTCTTAGTTCCATACATTTCAAAGTTCCATATTCTCAAACTCGCTCACACGACATCTTCTACCTAGCTACACCAAGAACAAATGTACTAAAATCGTCGCCTATTCACAATATGTGCTCAAATTACTTAAGCTATCAGTCGAACCTTGATATTTTTATTTGTAGTGTTAATAGTATAAAGCAATGTATTTTGAATCGCTCTTAAGTAAACCCCTAGTTCATACCAAACCACTGTTTAATCTATCTTCTCACCGAGGGGTCAACCACTGTGTACAATACTTGGATGTTTTTGTGTACAGTAACTAAACAGTACTCGCACATTACTAGACAGTACTTGTACATTACCACAGACAGTGTACAATACCTAAACAGTACTCGTACAGTACCAGACAGTACCTATACATTACCACATTTCGTGTACAGTATCAAACAGTATCTGTACAATGCTAAACACTACCAGACAAATTTGTAGAATCTTGTTCCAACAGTCAGTTCGCAGGAATCCAGTGAGTGTGGTACTAAGTGAATCGAGTGCAGTTTTATTATTTTGGTAAGTATGTATTTTTTTGTGTACAGTTTTTAAAAGCATCTCCAAGATAACAACCTAGGCTCGTAGTGATTTAGGTATATAATTTTTTCTGAAATGCACTTTTAAGTTTGATCGGTTCGGTTATTGCTACATTATTCTCACATTTTTTCTTTAAGCTTCTCTTATGTCACCTTCTCTTCAAGTTCTTTGATTTTAATTCGTAATATCTCAATTACAAAAACCATTCATATAACTGTGTTAGTCATCGAATTCTGAACAAGATTCAACATGTCTGTTCTTTCGTTTGTCACATTTTCTTTTAAATACAACAACTTAAGAACTGAAAGATTAATAGTATTGTGTAATGTGTTAAACTTGAACTGATGAATAAACTTCTATTCTATTCTATTCTATTCTATTGAAATTTGGACAATAAATTATTCTCAAAATTAGTGTTAGCTGAGGTGTTTGCTAAATGGAGAAGTCTCGGGAGAAGCTTAATGTTTTAAGAAAAATTTAGATTAGTAACTCGATTATATCTCGGTAATTATAAAAGTATTAAATATTAAAAAAACAAATACCTGCCTAGGGTGACAGCCTTAAATTCTACAAAAACAAAAGTAACTCATAGTATACTGACGAGCATTTCACCCTCGATTTCACCAATCAAGCCGGCATCATAGGGAGATGACTACGAGGATGAATAGCATGTAAATTTTAAAAAATGCGAAAAGTATACTCCTTGAAAAATGCAATAAGGCAAACTGTCTGCGAAGAGTATAATGTTCACCTCTAGTTTAACATTTGTGTTTCGAATTTTTGGTTTGGAATCACACGTTTTTCATAACCTTTCCTCATATTTTATTACAAAGTGCCCTTCATAAATATACCTTCACAATTTCAATTTTCTCAGTCGGTTTCTCGGTCGGTTTATAACAATAAGTGGAAAGAATGCCAAGGTATGAAAATTTCAGTTGTCTTCTTTATTTTTATTCGGAGGGTAAGTTCTAGGGGCTGATCGTTCTTTCAACGTAAAGTAAAAAATCTGAACCTCTTATAAGTTTAAGCGTTTAAGCGAGAGGTGAGCTATTAGAGATAAAATCACCACATCCGCATCCGCATAATAACATCAAATTTTAAATATATTTATTTTTGTTAATGCAGAAAAATAATGGCAGACAGTGCTGGGAGCAATACTGATAATCAAATGGACTTGATGCAACCTCACAATAACAATGGTTCACTTGATGCAATTGAACTAATCTCGAGGGATATAGAGTTTACAGTATGCCCTATCCCAAAATATTTGAGGCAACTTCTTATCTACAATGGCTTCGACAATATTACATCTTTGTCGGAGTTTAATGAGCAGGACTTATTAAATTTAGAAGCGTTCGCCAAGAAGATATTGCCTAAATTAATGAAAGATGAGGCGGATAGAAAACAATTTTATGGAATCTATGCAGAAGATATCGAATTATTCTCTATTGCATCTGGTCACAAGAAGTTACTCTACAAATTCGTAAAACAATGCAATGAAAAAGAATGCGAAAATAAACGTCTTGTGCGAAGTCATGCGACTTTAAAGAGAACACAAGTGAACTGTCGCAACGCTACAAATAATGACAATAGCAAGGGCCGAGGAGATGAAAACAATCTTGGTGACAATAAAAGAAAACGCTCAAATGTGACACACGAGACAGTACAGACTTCATCGAGAAGCTTGGAGAGTATGAATGATAATTCCGAGAATAATTCACAAAGGACTTTCCCCAATGATGATGACGAAAAATACAACGCAACAATCTCGACAACAATGGAGAGAGTGGCAGGAAACTTAAAAAAATACGGCCAAACAATATATAAAAAAATATTTGACCCAATTGGAGAAAACAAACCCGAATTATGAACACTCAGAATTTAGCCGAGATTTCATTTACGACCTGGACAAAATCACAGTTACTGTTAGCAAATCTCTATCATTTAACATTTAACAAGAGGCGCAACGGAGCAGGGCTCGAGATTTTGGTCTTGTATTTTCTTGGTAATAACTTGAGGATTGCCAAAAGAAATTGGTGTGATTGGAAGGTCATAATGATATTATGGGGTAGCACTAACAAATTATGATAATTTTTAAGTTATTGTCAAGGAAATACAGTACCAAAATCTCGAGCCCTGCTCGGTTGTGCCTCTTATTAAATCTTTCACTCAACGGTAAAACATAATTGAATATAACTATATTCAAAACTCTTTGTGGACGTTGTGGCTCGATTTGGTTTAGATGGAAAATTCTATAGTGCAAAATTATCCATTACAATACAGTACTTGCACATTACCATACATTACTAAGGCAGTACTGTACAGTACATGGACAGTATCATACAGTGCTTCGACAGTACCGTACAGTACTCGACCAGTACCATACAACACTCTACAGTACGAACAGTATTGTCAACATTAGCAACAGTACTAGTAACTTATGCAATATTGTACAATACTTGTACATTTTTTCACTAGTGGTTGACCCCTCGCTTCTCACAAATTATTGCATTCTCTTTTTAGTTTAATAGTAATTATTTATCTGTAAAACATTTAGTATTAAGTCGTTTACACTGTACTGTGCACATATTTCTTTGTATATTTCCTGCCCTGTAATTGGATGCATATCTGTCTGGGCAGCTGTATTCATAAAATAAAATAAAATAAAATAAAATAAATCGTTACCTTTGATATATTATGTGAGAGCTCCGAGAAGCCAGGTAAAAAAAATTACGCACCGATAAAAGGCGGGTCAATATCGGTTTACTGCCGAAGCGCTGACCAATTATCGTGTAAACGATAGCAATGAGAAGCATCTATCTAATAATGAAATTTTTCACTATTAGATAGAGTATTATTATTATGAATTAAGGATGAAAATAGATCGAAAAATGGTAGCCAATTTTTATAATTTCCATCAAAAATGGGTAATGATATCTTTGGTAATTTTACATTTGGAGAATGAACTAGGTTATCTTTAGCTTCATTAGATGGTTTACCCGAAAGAATATTTGAGCAGATTGTTTTAATGGTGAAATAATTATCATGAAAGGTGGTTCGAATAAATTTTTCATCTTCAAGTTCTGGAGCTTCCATAATTGACGAAAGAGAAACAATAACTTCATGTTGTTTTTTGAAACTCGACATAAATGTTCTCTAAACATTCACATCTTAAATTAAATCATACATGGAGGCTTTCGTCAATTACAGCAGCCTGAGCAGGCACCAAGACTTTCTCAATATGGTCAATTTACAATTGACGCAAAGCGTTGGCCTGTTTTAATTTGTTAACGCTACTAGCCATAATAGAAAAGACTATACGAAATAAATGAATATGAGTTAAATTAAGGCTAACTGAGCTAAATGTTTTAAAAACTAACCAAAACAATAATTTATTTTAGTTTATTATTTTATTATGAGAAAATTCACTTTAGACTAAACACAACATAAAATATTAACACTCTATATATACTGGTAAAATGTAATAACAATTAATTGAAAAAGAAAATTGATGAATAATAAATTGCAGTTAAACCGTGCCACCCTGTATAGTAAGTTCACTTCAAATATAAATAGCAACTAAAACATAAAGATAACAAAATATGTCTTTTTTATTCTATGTGTATTTGTTATCTTATATATTTTTACCTAAAAATTTACTACAAAAATTAACAATAGTTTTAATAATTTTATAATAATTATTATTACAATAGTCAATAGATGCGAAATAAATAAAATTAAATGTTAAATTTATTTATATGAGATGTTATATAGAAAGCAAAATAGTTGAAATATTTGAGGAATAAAAACTGAACGAAGTAAGATTGAACAAAAAACTGAAACTATGTTCCGATAATAAATATGTATTACTAAGTTTTATTTTAATGAAATGTTTTACACAATTTAATCAAAATATTACTAAGACAGTTATTAGAAATGCTGGTATAATTTTGAAAATCCGGCTCGAAGGACCATTAATGAAAATGACAGGAGTAAGAAAACCCGCTAGCTGGAAAAAGTCTTTGACTTACCTTCCTTTTGGCTGTCACTTCCCGCCGGGGTTGATCAATTAATTCTTGTTATCGTTTGCACCACAGAAAACATATAATCTTGACAGGCACTAAGAAACTTATTATTACAAAATGAGTAAAATTGTACTGATTATTTTGGAAATTCGAGCGTGAGTTCGCACTATCTTCTCTCAGGCGACGTCTGAGTAAGTCTTAACCCCTTCCAGTGGATAGCGCGCGCATTTGAGGTTTTTTCCGAAATAAAATAAGAACTGCCTTATAATAATAAAATAATCACTAAACAAAATAATAGCATAAAGCAAACGAAGAAATATACATACAACAAAACTTAGATAAACTATTTAACTATAAACTTATATATACAGGGCGCGGTCTGAACATCCTTTATGCATGATTTTTGCAAGATTTGGTGAACATTTTTTAAATTTAGTGTTTTTTATGATACTATTAACGGGAAAAATATTTTTAAAAAATCAGTATTAAAATGTCACATTATATTACAAAAAAAATAATTTGTGCCACATATGGCCCAACATGCAACAAAACATTATATAATCATTCTGAGTGACACAACAGATAACAATTTCGGTCTTTATTTAAATATAAATACATTTGCCACTTTCTGCAGAATACAAAGATAAAATTTTAATAAGTGAGGAGCTTCAAGTTCTTCAATTCTTCAGATAGTTTCTCAATTCCAAGATATTTTGTATCATCCTCAAGATTCTATTTTTCCCACTTTGGATGATTTTTTTCATTTGGTTTCCTTGAGCGCCTGTACATAATGAATATCATCTTCAATTTTCCGATTCAGATTAATATGTCGTTCCCTTGGAATAAGTAGTGATAGTGTAGTCATTTTATGTAAAGCTCTTGTTTAATTTAATAACTAATTTTTGTTAAAATATTTAAATATATAATTTTAACCCGGCAGCTTTTTAGTTAAATAAACCTGAAGTATCGCAGACGCTGGATGGTGCTGATTACTGTCCTTGAATCCATGAAGATAAACATATTCATAATTCTTAAAAAGTTGAAATATTAATTGTCAAACCATGTGTAATGTAAGTAAATGTACACAATTACGCGGGTTCGTTTTTATTTTTACTGTGATAGATACAGTAAAAACATCTATGCTGCAATTTAAATTAAACTAATTCAATTTAGTCATAAAAAAGAACTTCCCTAAATTTTCCATTACTTATTCTGTGTACCAATGGGCTTGAAACGGCCCGCGGGGGATTCCGCTTATTCATGATTTCCCGTGTGCCTTTGTAAACTGTTCCCCGCTCAAAACGTAAACAACTGCATTCTTATCTGGGATAAAGTGTAGTTACTCTGCAGGCGTACGTAAACTCCTGCAGGCGTATGTAAACTCTTTGTTTCATAGCTTAGTCATAGTCAAAAATTTGTAAGAGAATATTCCTACGAAAATGACATAATTGGGGATAGCTTTTAATTAAGGCTGTATTCGATGTTTAAGCTTCATTCCTAACCAATGAGTGTTTACAGATTGGATCCGTATCTCTTTGCTAGATCAGGCGAGATATATTTTTCTGTTCATTTTCTTCAGATCATTCTTCTAGGATCATATATCATTTTTTCCTTTAAAATTATAAGTAAATAATATGAACTAAAACTATAGAAGTTCTTTTCAGATCCCGTGCATATTAAGAAGGTAATAGCAGTGTTTTGAAAATTTATCTATAGGTAAATATTTGACAGTTCTGTAGTTAGTACAACGGGGTGATTCATTAGCCTCTTTACAAGGGAATGAAAAGTAGATTTAACTGCATGAAGAAATGTTCTTCTTTGTTCAGAAGTTCTAGCGCTTTTAAAATAATTATCTCTTTGAACACTAATAAGTAATCATAGTTTAAGAAAATTAAAAACATTTATTGTAACAAACTAAATTTAGACTACAGTAAATGTTTAAAAAAAGTCGGGTGATCTAGGTGACCATGGTATAGGACTTCCGTTACCAATCCATTTATTTGGGGAATAAGTATGGAGCTATTGGGTCACTTGTCATCCTCGATGAGGGGGGGCGTCATGCTGATACCACATCTCTTGTATCAGGTGGAGTGGAACATCTTCCAGAAGATAAAAAAATGTGGTGTTCAAAAAGTTATGGTACCTCTCTGCATTTAAATTTTCATTAAATACATTTATAAGTAATATGTTGTTAAATAATCCACCCCAAATATTTACACTAAATCTCTGCTGGAACTTATACATTATGGTCGTATGTGCATTGTCCAGAGACCAAAGATGGTCATTATGGAAATTATTAATACCGTCTCTTGAAAAATTAGATTTATTTGACCATAGAATTTTTTAAATAAAGTTGTTATCTTGTGCGTGTTGTTGCAAAATCCAGTGACAAAAATTTAATCGCTGTTCAGCATCTCCGTGATACAATGCTTGTACACATTGTCGATGATAAGGGTGTGGCCTTTCGTAATGTATTGCTCGCCACACAAAACTTTGTGATAGCCCAACATTTTGTGTTATGCGACTGGTACTAGTTTCCGGTTGTTCAGTTACTATAACGTTTTCAAGATCTTGAACATTTACATCATGCGGGCGAATGGATCTAGAAGGGGCGGGCAGTACAAGTCATGCGAAGTCTTCTAAATGATGTACTGAAAACGGGATATGACGGTTGACGTCTATTAGGAAATCTATTTCGATATTCTCTCGCTGCATTACGAGCGTTTACATTACAAAATCCGTAGACAAAAATAATGTCAGCTTATTCTTCAATAGAAAAGGGATTCATTACTAAGTAAAATTGCACAAATATAAATTTTAAAAAATTGTGACAGAAAGTTTTGACATAAACAAACTATTTTTGACAGGTGATTATTTTAACTAAATTTTGTTATGCTAAATCATGGCTAATACGTTTTTTTAACTTAAAAATTTTAAAAACACCCTGTAACTTCTGAGCAAAGAAAGATAGGACATTACGTTTATATGAATATTTCTTCATGTTTGCATTACCAAAGTTTGTAAAGAGGCTAATGAATCACCCCATATAAGAATAAAATATCATTGTATTTAACAGTACTAGTTATTTGATCTGACATTTTACAATAATTACCCATCTTCATAACAGTTGTCTACTTATTTACAATTTTCCTATAATAATAATCTTGATCGGAAAGATTTGTGGATTTCATGGGAAGTAATTATTTTTTTTTCTGACTTATGAATGAGAAGTGCTTATTTACAAAATTACCATACTACTACACTATCAGACTACTAAAATTTCCGATCTTTGTGTTGGAAACATCCATTAAATTTCGCAAATTGGCAGTTTGGCGCTTAAATTTCTAGTCCATTTACCTCTTTTCAAAGAAACATATGATTTTGCTTCGAGGCAAGAAACATGAATTTACTGGCATGCAAGTCGTTATTAAATCATTATATTAAGGATTTTAAAAGAACACCAAATAACCGATTAGTTAAATTTAGCAAAATTAGTGATTAGTAGGTTAAACAGCTTATTTATTAGAGTCTCCATAAACATTTATGTATATTGTTACTGTTTTCTTAACCTTAATAATAATTATTATCTGTGTTCTGTACAATTTAAATGTTATTTTCAGTGAGAAATATGTATCGACACCAGCACACAAGATATAAGACCTTGATGTTCTGTCACGAAATTTATCTATATGCTTACCAATATAAGTTGCAAAGCAAAAAGATCCTTCTGAACCCGATATCGTTATATTTAACAGATACACCCGACATGTACACAACCAGGTCGCATGATCGTCAATGTCTAAGATGTACGATATAAATAACTAGTCGAAGTTCTCTAGGCCTATGATTGCAAGTGAGCATATTTACATTTAAAGTTCTAAATAAACATTTAAACACCAAACATCCAATAATAATTGTTTCATGCGTATCCACGAATTTCTTAATATAATCTGGATCACTGATACAATATAAATAAATAATATTCCCCTACATGTAGGCTGCCATACTGTGTGCAGTTTTTATTGGCTACATTTTAACCAATTATAGAAGGTTATGAGACCGCGGAAATTTAAATCGTGTTTACCACACACGTTAGTATATTTTCGTGATTATTTTTTTAATGTCTTTATTTTCCAATCATTTAACAGTATTTTTGATCAACTGTTCAATTTTTTCCAATTATATTGTTATTGTAGTAAGAATAATCTAATTATATTATCCTACTGAGAATATTTTGTAGTTATTTGTTTTTGTACATTGACTTGTTTTCTGGTTTTGACATCTGTCATCAGGTTTGTCTTAAATTTTAAAAAATTAACCAAAATCGATTTAGTTCAGCGTCAGTGGAAGAAATTATCATACAAACTAAAGAAAATGTATGTAAAAATACTATGATAAGTAATAATTGGATACGGAAACATTTACCAATCATTTTGTGATGAAAGCGGTTACAAACTAAAAGAAAATATACCAGTCACGGACGAAACATTTACAATAAATGTGTTTCGCATATTCAATACTTTAGCACAGTTTAATTTTGATTCACTATAAAGTTAGTTTATTTAGTTTAAATTGAGGCAATTGTTGAAAAAAAAAAAAGGTTAAAAAGTAATATTTTGTTTTTCTTTCTTTATTTTTTTTTGGGACTAACTATCACATGAATAGTTCTTCGTTATCCAAAAAGTATAGTTGGTTACCCAGTATGTTACTGGAAAAATAAACTTCTGCGCTTGTGACTTTACGTCAAAAGATTAGTCAGAGGGTGTTTTTTAATATGAGACACAAAAATAATAATATAATTCCCTAACGTTTCAGAAAACGAATCTGTTCCCTTTTTCAAAGTTATTTATTTATGTAAGGTTAGGTGAGCATAAAAGTTATATTAGAAAGGGTGAAATTGAAAAATCGAAAATTTTCGAACATGCTTGGGAAAATGGATATAGAATAAACTGGGATTCGGCAAAGATATTAATGAATGAAGCGGACAGCAAAAACAGAAAAATTAAGGAATCGGCAATAATATTATTGAATGAAGAAAAATGTTATCCCATTGCTCTATAGATTTTGGTACAACGTGGTTACCGATGTTAGAAGAAGAATTGAACAAAATTAATATTGTATAATTTTTAAGTATCAACAGTTCTATGTAAGTATCTATGGATATTACATAAACAAATAATATATGTGTCAAGTTTCACGCTTGACGTATTCTGAAAAAAATCGCTGCCAATTATTTGAGGATCAGAACTTCCTCACCGTAGTAAACTCGATGTGTGGTGGAGTATGTAATAAAAGTAATTGACGTTTCAAAAAGTCAACCGATTTTGCTTATCAACGAACTCAATCTCTTCCTTGACCTCTAGAATGTGTGTACCAAATTTGAAAGCTTTATATCAAAAACTGTAGCTGCTATCGCTAACGACACAGATAGACACACAGACAGAAAAAATGGTCTGTCTGAAATTTTGTGTATCGTCATAATTCGTCGATATTCGTCCAGAAATGCAATAAAAATTTTCAAAATTTTTTTCACGAATACATGCCTTCCTAACTTTGAGGGGTGAGGAAGTAAAAGATAAATAACTTTGAAAAAGGAAACAGATTCGTTTTCCGAAACGTTAGCAAATTATTATTATTTTTGTGTCATACTAGTTGCCAAATAGCACCCTCTGACTAATCTTTTGACGTAAAGTCACAAGCGCAGAGGTTTATTTTTCCAGTGACATACTGAATAACTAACTATATTTTTTAAATAACAAAGAATTATTCGTGTGGTAGTAAGTCCCAAAAAAGAGAAAGAAAAATTTAGAAAATGCCACAAATAACGTTCAGACAATAGTTATATTTTGTCATGATAAAATAAACAGACAATATTTATATTTTGTATTTGAACATTAAAAAATAATCTTAACTAACAGATAAATCTTTATAATAAATAGTTCGTGTGTACTTTAGATACAATATTTTCCGCCATATGTCGCATAAATACAAGATATGATACAAATGATAAATTTAGCATCAGTTGAATACTTCCTTGTTTTTGGTTGACAGCGCGGCATGTTGCCACCCCATTTTGACACATTGCGACCCCCTTCAAACAACACACCGCCTTATGTGCCTCCCTTGAGGAATTATATAACAATAAAGGCTATTATTTGCACTATGGGGTATAACTGCAACTAACACCAGGGCGGTGTATGGTGGTTTTACTTCGTTTATTTTCAATAGTACTTTTATTTTATAATTTACTGAGGGTGTATATTATAGCTTGGTAGTAAATTTTATTATTATAAGCTACTGATTTAAATTCATAGAATGTTTTGTTAGGAAAACAAATAATAATTCAAATAACAATTATTGAAGAAGTACAGTATTATTTGCCTACATGTTTCTAGATATTTTGGAAATAAATGTAAAGCAAATTTTTGAGATCAATGAATAGTATATTATTTCGATATGAACAAAAAAATAAATTTGTTTTATAAACACACACATATGCCCGATAATAAAACTAAAGGCAGTAAGTGGGTATCCGTCAGCATTCTTTGGTAAAGTATGTAAAACCACTAAAATCATTTGCGCTGGTCCGTGCTCCCCTGTTGATGAATAAATTATTACATTTTTTGCTTAAACAAAAACCTCGAAAAACTACCATAAAGACAAAGAATAAATATAGGTTTCTAACATATTTTTTTTTTTAAATCGTCAGTGTTGACATGAAAGAGATAAATTATTACTTTAATTAAAAATATCATTTTCATTTATTTTACTTATTTATATAAAACAAATAAAATGAATTAAATACACAAATAAGGTAAAAAGATAAATAGGATAAATAAGGTAAGGCAAATAAGACAAACATGACAAATACGACAAATAACATATGTAAGGGAAACAATAACAGGATAGACAAGCTAATCAAAATAAACAGGACAAAAAGGACAAATGAGATAAATGAAACAAATAAGACAAGTAAGAAAAACAAATTAAGGAAAATAAATAGATAAACAAAATACACATGAGAAAAAGATAAACGATATACATGAAACGAAATAAATAGGATGTATGAGATAAGTGGGATAAATAGGAAAATAAGATAAACGTTATAAACGAGACAAACGAAACAAACGAGGTAAAATTAATAAAATAATTTATTTTTCACTCATTTTAGATTGGATATGATGAGAGGGTACTGTCAAGGCAGATTACTTTTTTTAATTGAATGATATTTTCAAGAGTTCTTTTCGGCATATTCCTAATTCTGAACATTTTTTTTTTTTTTTTGGAAAATTGTTTTGACGCAATTTTTTGGGCCCTCTTGAGACCTACCCTTCCTGGTGCACCAATTTTATTAATATTCAATAATATTCTTCCCTGGATCCCCCAGATAGTATATGTAAAGATTCAGATTTCAATGTTGAGACGTGCTTGAAAAATGATAGCACAACGATGACCAGCGACACACAGACATACAGACACTCAGACGGAATGCCGATTCGGATGAATTTTCAATTTACGGGTCTCAGAACGTCCATTTTCATCATAATCTAGAAATTGGTTCTTCTGACGCGACCAATACTTTCTTTGTCAGTACAGGATACATTAGAAATTAAAAATATATGGTTAAATTATACACTGATAAATTTTGCGGTAAATAACAAATTTTTAATTATTTTTTTTTTATATTCAAAAAATGAAAAAGTGAAGAATTTCGAAAAAGTTACAAACCATTCATTCTTTGTCTCTATGGTTATTTTTTATTTTTGTTAAAAACATCTTTAGAATTGTCCTAATTCCTTTTTATAGATTAATCTGATATTTTATTTTTTAAACAAAAATATACAAACTTTTCTCACTTTAAACTATAAACTAAGATTTTCCCACTTTCTCCCACAATTTCAAATTAACAATATCATAACAATATGTTCCTTTTCATACTATTATACATTAATCGTGATTTGTAATTTTTCTACAGTTCATCTTGTAATTATATCTATGACTTTTGAAATGCTTGTATTGTTATATTGACTCATATAGTTGTTCTGGTTGCTACAACAAACCCGACCACGGATTTATATACAGTGTATGATATAATTACAGATAAGCATTATCGTAATGCCTCTAGTTATTATAAACTAATGATCGAATGTAGCATAAATAAAGATAACCTCGGTTATTTTCATGTAATGAGTTTTAGTGAGTTTAAATTTGTTCCTCTCTCATAAGACATCAAAAAAAAATCCCTAAATATAATACAGTTCATATCATAAATTCAATAAAATGATATCAGACATAACTTGTAAGTTTTAAACTAATTGATTATTAATAAGGATATAATAAAAATTATAATACCAAAATATGCTAATAGAGAGGTGGAAATTAATTTACAAATAACAATAAATAGTAAAAATAATACCTACCTCTCACTTTATTTAAGGGAAGATTAAATAAAGTTGCCACACACACCCTTGATGATGATGTTATACAATAATAAAACTTACCTCAAAATGTCTCAATTAGTTCAGGTAACGCCCAACTATTTAAGATTAAGATAACAAAATTCACAATCGTCCATGTCTAGTTATGTTTATTATAAAAATCACCACTCATACATAGCACTCACATTATAAATGTAAGAAAATGACAGGGTTGTGTGTTAGGATTTCTGGACTGGACGACATTTTGGAATGAAATACATAATATAATAATACATAGTGAAAAAGCAATGACCTAACAGTAAACAAATCTGATGGTGACTTATTGCTTGAGTGGGTAGGTACATCTCTAAATTAAAACTATTATTGCAATTTTGGAGCGGATTTTGCTACATATTATTTCGCAGTGCCACATTATTAGTAATGGAACTTCCATTTATTCTTGTTATTAAAATCCTTACAATGATATATGTAAGTACTTTGTACAATATTTGTTTGAGTTCAATAGTAACCGTGTGGTTATTTTCTACACATTATAATTAAATTTTTACTTTGACGTAAATGGTTACTTTTACCATCCAACAAACAGTGAAATAATATTTGTTGTTTATAATTACAATTTTACTGCAAATATTTATAGCTCTTTCATATGTACCGGGCAATTAAGAATGGACGCCGGCCATATCTCAGAAACTAATCATCGCACAAGTTTAGGGAAAAAATTGTCTTAAGCAAAGCTGGAAAATATTTTCGAGTTTCTAATATGGCCGCTAAGGGTCGTAAGAGCCATGACCAAACAGAAAATTAGGGTTTTCTCCGTATTTTGCCCAATTAAATAGCATAAGAAATATATGCTTCGTAATCCTGGGAGAATTTCGAATCTTATTAGTTTTTCAATCTTCAAAAATAAAGTGGTGGGGAGATGTCAAAAAAAAAATTTTTTTTTAATGTCTATTACTTCGATTAGACTTAACGGAATTTAACAAACTTGGTCCCGGTACAAAGGGCTTTTCTTAGCCTATCGAGTGTACTTTACGGTGTTTTCATGTGATTATTACCGTCGCCGCTAGAGGGCGTTATCTGACATGTCAACAAATATCGTGCTTTTCATAAAAAATTTAAATGGAATGGTATGTTTATTTTTACACAGTAAAATAGAAAATTAAACGCTTCAGATGTCAGTGGAAACAGCAACTTGACAACTTTTTTGTAACAGTAGATATTAGCAAACAAAGTTCTAATTATGAATTATTATCAGATCTTGGCGATGAAATTTGCAAAGTAGCTATTGAAAACAAGTTAGCTGTGAAAATGAGACAATGAAGAAACAACATAATATGTCAAACATATTTAGTAGAATATGTATTATGTAGTACAAAAATTAGTAATTAATAAATTAAATTAATAAAGTAAACGCAAAAAACACATTACAATACTTTAAAAGAATTAGAATATAATTAGTGGGGCCCTAGATGTTCAAAATGTCGTCCATCATATTCGATGCAAGAACTCATTTTTTGGCGAGTGGATTGAACCGAAGTCTACTTCGGCCATCGAATACTTTGAATAGCATTTCTTATTCTCTCAATCATGTCGTCCTTTGTAGTGGGTCTGGTGGCAGAAATGAGATCTTTTATTCGCCCTCACAAATAAAAATCTGGGAACCTGACTGGCCAATGAAATAGACTTCCACGTCCTTTCCACCTGTCAAGATATGTCTGGTCTAAAAAATCTCGAACGTTCAGAGAAAAATGCGCCGGGCACCCATTATGTTGGAAAAACATATCACGAGTTGTTAGATCTACGTCTTCTAAAATCCATTCAGAGTTTCATTGATAATAAAAGGCCCAATTATTTGTCCACCTAGAATTCCGCACCACACATATGTAGACCAACGACCCTGAGATCCCTCTCGCATCCAACGAGGATTCGTCTCAGACCACTAATGCATATGGCGATTTACAGTACCATCACTCCTAAATGAAGCCTCATCTGACCACAAAATACGTGAAAGTAATCCAGGATCTTCCTCTCTCATTTTGCACAGATCCTATCGTACGTAAACGATGTGCCAGTCGAATAAAAACTCTTTTACCGTGATGACGTCTTTCAGGGAACTGCAACGCTAGACTCTGGCAGCAACAGTTGCATTTCTCATGCATTCGAAGTAAATCGCTAACATGTCAAATTATTCTTCATTTCTAAAAATCATTATAATTTTAAGAACTAATTCCAAAACGTAAACAAATTCAATTAGAAAAGTAAATACTACACAAAATAGCAACAATGACGAGTTGAATATTTTTGACATATTATGTTGTTTCTTCATTGTGTTATTTTCACAGCTAACTTGTTTTCAACAGCTATTTTGCAAATTTCATCGCCAAGATCTGATAATAATTTATAATTTCAATTTTGCTTGCTAATATCTACTGTTTGAAAAAAGTTATCGAATTGCGGTTTTCACTGACATCTGAAGCGTTTAATTCCCTATTTTACTGTGTAAAAATAAACATACCATTCTATTTAAATTGTTTAAGAAAAAGCACGATATTCTTTGACATGTCAGATAACGGGCAGCGTCGATAATAATCAAATGAAAACACCACTCGATAGACTAAGAAAAGCCCTTTGTAACGAGACTAAGTTTGCTAAACTCCGTTAAGCCTAATCGGAGTAATCGATATTTAAAAAAAAATTTTTGACATCTCCCCACCACTTTACTTTTGAAGATAGAAAAAAAATTGTAAAACTAATAAGATTCGAAATTCTCCCAGGATTACGATGCCATATATTTTTAATGCCACGTAATTGGAAAAAATACGGAGAAACCCCTAATTTTCTGTTTGGGCTGTTAGCGGCCATTTTAGAAACTCGAAAATATTTTCCAGCGATTTTTTCGGGGTCACTTTGCTTTTTTCCCTAAACTTGTACGATGATTAGTTTCTGAGATATGGCTGGCGTCCATTCTTAGTTGCCCACTCAATACATATTATGAATTACAAACTTTAATGAAGACAACTACAATTCTCATCAAACAATGTTGTAGTAAAATAATCAACGCGTTTTTTTTCGTGTACATATACGTATGTGTATGTATTATATTTGCCCAGATAACTTATTTTCACTACAACTGATATACTGCTCACTGGGAGAAAAACAGGAATAACTTTTTAATATCAATTGTATTTAACGATCTGTTTTTCTATTTATATTACGACCCTTTTTACAAGAGTTTCCCATACGATATTCCTTATATATGCGGTACGTAGCAGTCCATCAATAGAATAATAAATCATACCCTACACGTATGCGGTATGGGAGATCACAAAGAAATAAAGATCATTTGATGGAAGAGTCGATCTGTCTAGATTCATTTCTCTGATTGATGATCGATTGACAAGAAGCAATGTTCAATTATTTCTACTTACAACTCAGCTGGCTAGCTTCCTGTATGCTAACAAGAAAGAACTGCCGTCTGTTGCTAAAAAAATCATTAGCATTTAACAGAAAATTACTGTAAACTTGTAGGGTAACAGCTAATTTTATATTAGTTAATTATCCAATGAGAGATACCTTTAACGTTCCAATAAAAAATTAAGGAGGTTTGAACAAGGGAAGATGAAACGAGAGATAATTTTTAATTTGATGATGATATATGTTGTTGTCGGTTAAGTATATCGCCTTTTTAATCTTTAAACGTAAAAATTTAATACAGTTACGTATTAAGAATATATGAACAAACACTATGGTAATCTGTGGCAACGCTTGACCTAACCCGTGCTACTGTTTGCACCCATGATACAATTGTATCGTGGTTTGTACCTTTGTTAGCTGTGTAAGACTATACTTGAACCGTACAATGTGTATACTGTATGGTACTTATCATATACCATTAACTATAAGATAGTTCTTGTTTACTCAACAAATGTACCAATCTGTGTATACAGTGGTTTTTGCTTTTTCTGTTTTCTACTGTTGTATTATTGTAGTGTTTATGTATTTGTATTTGTGCTTTGTGTATTTGTATTTATATACACCAACTTTGTACATTCGTTTAAATTTTATTAACTATAAGATAGTTTTGCACTCCGACTTACTACAAATGTACAAATCTGTATATAATGGTTAAATAAACGATAATTATTACTGCCGATGTTTAATTGTAAATCTTATAGATTTTTTTACCTCAAAACTTTACCCACGCATTACATTACAGATTATCTGATATGAAACATCTTGTTTCGAGTTTTTCTTGTTCTATACCTAAAACTTTCTCACCAAAAATAACAGATTAGGATACAATTAATACCTAAACAAAATTTAAAAACAAATTAAGTTCCTCTTCTTGATAAAAGTTAAAATATAGAGTGGAATGAAAAATAATATTAACTGAAAATCAACTGGTGTAGGGTCAATGAAATAATTTAAAAACAAATTAAGTTCCTCTTCTTGATAAAAGTTAAAATATAGAGTGGAATGAAAAATAATATTAACTGGAAATCAACTGGTGAGTACCTTGTGTTTTATTTGTTTTTGGTTTTACTAGACAGAATAGTTGAAATTACAAATAACATTATTGAGTCAGTAGTACTGAACATAATGTGAATATTATCTTTTTTGTAATCCAAGTTTCAGCGTTTTGGCAAATAGCCGGGAAAATAATTGTTTAAAAAGATATATGTTATACTTATCTGTGATAAGATTTGTAAAAGTTAGTAAATAATAATTAACAAAAAATTTTCAGTTAATATTATTTTTCATTCCACTCTATATTTTAACTTTTATCAAGAAGAGGAACTTAATTTGTTTTTAAATTATTTCATTGACCCTAAGGGGTATTTCTACTATATAATTTCAATTATTCTGTTCTCTGAAGCCATTAATGTTTATTACATTGGGGTTTACAAGTTTCCTTATTTTGGATTCTTTAAATGTGCTGACTACCCTGATGACGCTATGGCAAGCAGAAACACGTGTCGGTAGATATTTTAAAGTTTTTTAAAGTGAGTGTCAACTGGTGAGTATCTTGTGTTTTATTTGTTTTTGGTTTTACTAGACAGAATAGTTGAAATTAAAAATAACATTATTGAGTCAGTAGTACTGAACAAAATGTGCATACCTATTATCTTTTTTGTAATCCAAGTTTCAGCGTTTTGGCAAATAGCCGGGAAAATAATTGTTTTAAAAGATATATGTTATACTTATCTGTGATAGAATTTGTAAAAGTTAGTAAATAATAATTAACAAAAAATTGTCAGTTAATATTATTTTTTATTCCACTCTAAACAAAATTTCTTATTATTTATATTATATATTTGTTAAATTTAGAAACAAGTTGTTAACATTTATATAAACGGTATTATTAATAAATTTGTAACCGCTGAAAAATCGCTGGTTAATTATTTTAATTTCTGATCGGTTACGCTTGGGATTCAAATACTGCAATTTATACTTGGAACTTGTGGTTAACCAGCAATAAAACCGTAATAACGAATCATATGAATTACCGTTGAAATTGCAAAAATATAAATTAACAATCCTCAACAATTCAAACGATGAATCGTATTTCACTACACAGTTCTTTTGTGATTTGCAAATTAAACTTTTATAATGTGATTATTCAAAATAAAAATACGCTGAAGTATATCTATATCAATATTTTTATGACGGTGTTGACTATTGAGTGTTATCCTGGTAATTTTTTAATTAAAAAAGTAAATAAACCTGTTATAAGAGTATCTTTGAAAGTCAGATTGACAATTAGTTATGTGGCAAATAATCATATCCATTGTTTAACAAGCAGTTTACTTTATATACCAAATTATAGAGCAGAAGTAAAGCTATTGTTAAGCCGGGTACTCATATGCGCTCCGTATCTGTATCTGTATCATGTATTGTAACAGTTACAGTATCAGTTCGCTGTATGTACGCCTAGGCGAATAGTCGACGTAACGACCTGCGATCATCTTGACCCGCAGTGTTCGAAGCAAGTTCACAGCAACATGTCGTCTTGGAAACATGCAGTGTTTCGATACATGATCGGAACACTGACACGTACTGACTTGCGTTCCAGCTACAAACCGTCCACAACACTGGCCCGTTCCTCTTTGTGTTCGCGGCGTTTACCGACAGGCGCTCGGATCGCTCTTCATGTTCTTAGTAAGTTGGCGAACATGGAACGCAAGACGTACACATTCAAAATTTTGTTACAGTATCCGTTACAATACATGATACAAATACAGATACGGAGCGCATATGAGTACCCGGCTTTAGAAAGAAGAATCTGTGGGTATAGCTTTTCGTGGCGTCTAAAATTATGCATTGAAAATAATAATCTTCAGGCTATCTCAAAAAATATTGGCATCATTTAAACCCTTATATAACTTTTGATAGACATAACTAATTAATAATATTATAACCGATTCTAATGAGGAGAAATTTTTATCCAATTATAAATTTTGGTACAACATGGTGTTAAAAGAAAAATTTATTAAAATTGGTATTGTATAATTTACATATCAACAATTCTATGTAAATATATATGGATGTCATATAAAAAATATATGTCGAGTTGAGGCTACAAATATTTTATAAAACCTGTAAAACTTTGAGAGAGTTATAAATATAAACCTCAAACATATTGTCATGGATTATGTTTTATTTAAAAAATTTATCATCGAAAAACAAATTAAAGCATGCTCAAGGATTTTAGGTCCCCCCATAGTTAAAAGTGAAAATCGTAGCAGTTTTGGAGATATAAGATCTCTTTCATCTAAACCACAGACCTCATGCAAAAATAATTAATTTTACAAATAATAGGCCTGATTCTGTATCCTTTATGTTATTTTTAACAGGTCCGTTAAAACTTATAGCCAATCAGAAACCATATTTTTCAGTAATCTTTATCTCTGATTGGCTATAAGGTTTAACGGCCCTGTTAAAAATAACGTAAAGGATAAAGAATCAGGCCTAAAGGTACGTACAGAAAGAAAGCAGGCAAATCAGCACCGATTTTAAGCGCCGACAACCGGCGTCCACCCGTCATTCGAGGTGCACATAAAAAAAGCTTAAAATAAGCTCCAACCTGCTAGTTCATTGTGGTATCTTTGAGTGAACATGTCGAATTCGTCCTCGGATGATGATTTATTTTTGCTTGACAATATATTTTTGAGACTGAATAGAAAAAAACAGGGAATACACCCAATAAACTGTAATAGATCAGTTTATGGTGAATATCACCATCTATTTGAAGAATTAAAGCGAGATGAAAACCGATTTTTTCAATATATGAGAATGACTATCGAAACCTTCAACTATATTTTGGAAAAGGTTGAACATCGTTTAATAAAAACTTGGTGCAATTGACATAAGCAACCGATTCTACCAGAAGAAAGACTTGTGATTACTATTAGATAAGTGAAATTCGTGTTTCTTATTCAGTATTTTTTTTTATTTTACAACATATCAATCAATAACATAAAGATAATCCATAATAATAAAATAAACAAATAACTAGATCAATCCTAAATATGTAAATATACAGGGTGTCTCATAAATACGTGGACATAGACTAACTGCGTATAGTTTAGCTCGAAATATGACTATTTAACCTAATTTATTTATATGCAAAATTTCACCCCTTAGGAGATAATAATATGGTCCTTCAAAGTTGCCACAAAAATTTCGAAAAAAAATTCATAACTTGGATCTATTTCAGGTACCGTGTTCCAAATTGGCACACAACTCATTCATCTAATCTTAAAGGAGAATTTTTCAAATTGATAAAAATATAAAAAAATTACCCCAATTAAAAATTATTATTAAATTTAAGAGGAATTTATTCCCAATAACTCCTTGCGGTATTTCAATTAATTTCAAATTAATATGGATTAAGTTCTGTAATGTGCTTTACAAGGGGAGGGCACGACCTTGGGAATTTATTTTGGGATGAGACTTCGTGTAATAATTGTACTTCTTTAGGGTGTTCACCACTTGGAATGGCAACGCGCAACGCTCAATCGATTCGGAAAAAATGACGTTTAAAAATTCAAACTCAGCTTATATACTAGTGAGGTTCTTCGAGTTCCCGCGGCGAAATAGCCTAGCCGATAACGTGTCTGCGTACCGCTTGGGCGCTCGGGGTTCGAATCACGTGCACGACTTACTTTTTTTTTTTTAATTATTTATTTAATTGTTTTTACAATTACATAAATTTATTATTTAATATTATCGATCATTTAAATAACAATAATGTCAATAATGTTATTTTACTAACGAAAAAAATCTTTAAATTTTAAATCATAATTTAATTATAGTAATAATTTAAATTACTACCAAATAAATATACTATAATTTAATAAACTATTATTATTATTATTATTATTATATCCATTAGTAATAGTGTATTTTAAATAATAGTTTATTAAATTATAATATATTTATTTGGTAGTAATTTAAATTATTACTATAATTAAATTATGATTTAAAATTTAAAGTTTTTTTCGTTAGCAAAATAACATTATTGACATTATTGTTATTTAAATGATCGATAATATTAAATAATAAATTTATGTAATTGTAAAAACAATTAAATAAATAATTAAAAAAAAGTAAGTCGTGCACGTGATTCGAACCCCGAGCGCCCAAGCGGTATGCTGACACGTTATCGGCTAGGCTATTTCGCCGCGGGAACTCGAAGAACCTCACTAGTATATAAGCTGAGTTTGAATTTTTAAACGTCATTTTCTCCGAATTGATTGAGCGTTGCGCGTTGCCATTCCAAGGGGTGAACACCCTAAAAAGTACAATTATTACACGAAGTCTCATCCCAAAATAAATTCCCAAGGTCGTGCCCTCCCCTTGTTAGTTGTGTGCCAAATTGAAATACGGTACCTCAAATAGATTCCAAGTTATGAATTTTTTAAAAAATTTTGGAGGCAACTTTGAAGGGCTATCTCCTCAGGGGTGAAATTTTGTATATAGGTAAATTGGGTTAAATCGTCATATTTTGATCTAGACTTATTAATTATTTCGACCAGCACCTACAACCAGCTACCAAGAACTAAAAATTCATTCCGGTAATTTTGTCAGCGCTGGCTGCCTGTAACGACAAGCTCTGATCTGCTTTATCTGTGTGCAGCTTCATAAGTAAACAGTACTATTTATTGGCGCCGATCGGCGCTGGTTACCAGTAAGCAGGCAACCTGCTTTCTTTCTGTGCGTACCTTAAGATCGGCTAAAACTAACTATACTACAGGCGTAAAAGCAATTTTAAATTTGTCGCATTAAGTAATTAAAATGTATTATACAGGTCGTTTTTTGCTTGTCATAAAATTATTGATATCTCCAAAATTCATAATTTTTCTATTCAGGTTATTTTTTTATTTAAAATTACTTGCAGAGAGGTTTTAAAAAACTGACCTAGCCAAATTTCATGAAGTATGTACGTATGTGAATAGGTAAATTGTTTAAAATCGCATTTTAAACCCAATTGTTGGATGATACATCATATTTTCTTCTCTTGATGATTTGCGGTCTTGATAATGCTGGTGTATGATCGATGATTATATTTCCTTGAAAACACACTGCGTTGTATTTAAGATGAATTAAAATTGACAAGATTATTTTTTCTCAATTGTACAATTTTAGTTGCAAATTAATCGAGTTGGTCTATGAACAACCCGAGGCATAAAATTCAACAATAGCATTTAGATCGTAAATATATCGTTGAAATAATTTTTTGTTTAGACGCATCTTTCATAACGTTAATGAACCACTCAAATTATTTCAAGATGGTGCCAAGTAAGGTTGTGCGTGCCGAAAATTTATGGGAAGTAAGAGAGTGCATTATGGGAATTATTCTGTGTAATGCTTACAATTTTGACATATTTTATTACACAGAAACGGTGTTCTTTATTTACTCTCCATTTGAAAATTCCTAAAATTACAGTCTGGCAGCATTGCAAGCAAGACTCACCTGATTTGTTGCTAGATCAGATATTCCAGTTGTATACCCCTGCTGTCACACTGCACATTTTTCTACAATGATTCACTCAGAGTGATCAAAAGTAGGGTTTGGTCCTATTTTGTTTATCCTTCATCTTAGATGATCATTTTTGATAATTTATTGTTTAGATGATTCATTTTGTTTTTACTTTGGATGATTCACCCAGGATCATCTTCTAAAAGTGAACCGTTTAAATCCGCTTTAATATCTGAAGAGAACAGGCAAGATGATGATGCCTATTGTGAAATAGGTGAAATTGGTGCACGGTTCAAGGGGGGCAAATTTTTTTTTGCGACAGATCAAAAAAATGTTTCAGATTAAAATGGTTCATAATGAGGAAATGTGCCGAAACGAACTCGTGCAGTTTTCTTGTAAAATTAACCATTACTGAGAAGTAAGTTTAAAATTAATTTCTTCCAATCAAAAAAATATGGTGTCAGCATATTTGAAATGAATGAAAATTATTTTATTTCATTTGTCTCGTTTATCTCATTTGTCTTATTTGCCTCATTAATCTAATTTATCTCATTTATATCTCTTATCATATTTATCTTATTTATTTTGTTTATATTGATTATTTTGATTATTTTATATAAATAAATAAAATAAATGGAAATTACATTTTCATTTAAAGTAATTTCAAGGAGGGCCTAGCCGTGACCAATTTTTTTTTACTTGTTTAATTAAACAAAATTCGGTCGCGGCTATGTGCTCCTCGACAGTACTTTCTCATTATCATATTCAATTTAACATGAAAGAAATAAAATTACTTTAATTGAAAATATCGTTTATATTTATTTTATGTATTTATATAAAATAATTAAAATGAAAATAAACAAAAAAAAATGAGACAAATAATATAAATATGATAAATAAGATGAGAGATAAATAAGACAATTGGGAAAAATGAGATAATTGAGAAAAATGAGACAAGTGAGGCAAATAAGACAAAGGATTATCTCTTTTATAATCCAAGTTTCAACATTTTGGCAAATAGCCGGGAAAATAATTGTTTAAAAAGATATATGTTATACTAATCTGTGATAAGTTTTTGTAAAGTAGAAAATAACAATTAGCAAAATTTTTTAGTGATTGTATTTCATCTTATTCTATATATTTTTATGTAAAATTTTTTTAAATATTTTTATATGCTTTTAAAGATTTCAATAAAAACCCGTCGTTGATATAAATACATGTTTCCTTAATTGTCCGGTACACTATTAATAATTTTAAGGTTTTTTCCGTTATTTAACTTTTAGAAATAGAATTTTCGAAGAGCTGAGAAAAAATTAAAGTTTGTGAACCGTCACAGGTTATTTTTGCTCTTATTATGTCGGTTCCGTAGTATGATTCCGTAAAGAAGTCAATGAACAATACGTACCTTATACTTGATGAAAGTAGTGCGAGATTGCAGACAAAACCCCAAGGGACCGAAGCAGACTACCGTTGCCTTCCTCAGCCTTATTAGAGTCAGGTAAAAAGGAAGTTTCAGTTTTATAATTATTTTACCCTGTTACACGCTAAGCCTTTAGGCAAGGAGTAAATGCAGAAGTCAATCACCCTCGTCTCGGCCGAAGAGAAGCACGTGTGTTATGATTTGAGGTTCTCAAATTAGGAAGGCTTGTAATCACCGGGGTCAATAAATAGTAGGCGTAACGTATTAATAAAAATTTTATTTCCTTTCGTCGAAGGGCAAAAGGTTGTAGCCCCTGTTAATGGTCCCACTCACATGCAGTTTTTCAGTTTTAACTTTTCTTATTATACAGTTCAGTACTTGGATGTAACATATTGAACTTATCTTAGAAGCCAATTTTACATTTTATTTATTTCTGCGGACATATATTTAAAAAATTGCGGCAATTCATTTACCGACAATTATGCCGTATTATAACGGATATTCCACTGGTTATTACAATTTACTAATATTTAGGTACCACTGCCAAAAAAATTTAAATTATTTAACAGCATTTTCAAATAAAATATGTTAATTACAGATGAATTTGGAAAATCTCAAGATACTTCAACGTTAGATCAAGAAGACAACCGAATTAAAAAATAAAATGCTACATGAAGGCATGGTATTTCGTGTAAGGCACATTCACATTACTGTAGGTACTATGTCATTTTGCATTAAATTAGCTCATAGTCGTAGCTATAGTTGAATTTAAAAAAGATAACAGTGAATATTTTCAAAAATTTCGTGAACATTTTTAAAAATGTAATTGCATTTTTCCTGTAACATATGCTTTTAAAGATGGTAATTTCTAAAGAACGTAATTTGTATGTAAAATTCACTACTTTTTAACATGAGAAGGTTTAAATATTACATATACACCGAAAAATTATTAGTTGGTATAATTTTCTTGGAAATGAAAAAATGGTTAATACTATATAAGGTTTTACCTTATGTGCTTATCCCAAAAACTGTTTACATCTTAATTAATTACTATAGGGAAGCCGTCGGATAACTTCCTATAATGATTAAAATATAATGAGATTTTCGCAACATGTGGCGTTCCACAAGACTCCGTACTCGGACTTCAATATCTTTATAAATGGCCTCGAATGATTTATAAAATACAAGTCCTTACTATATGCTGACGCTTTAAAACTGTATAGTCATATTGCTAGTGTAGATTATGAATTGTAGATTATGAATTGCAACTTGATCTCATACGACTATCAACCTGGTGTAGTTAGGTTAGGTTATATTATTGTGAGTGGGTCTTTGTGGACTCTCCACTGCGGCCATAGCAGGCCTATTGTGGCTCACTCCTAATTATATTTCAGCCAATAAGTTCAGTATCTTAATGAAACTGAACTTGTGTCCAGATCCTCTGGCAGAAGATGCCCTTTGTCAAATGTTGAAAATCGGATCCTCTCCACAGCGGGACAGGTGCATACGACTTGGTCTGAGTTTTCATCATCCTCCAAGCATAAACGGCACTCTGCGTTTTCCGCTAGGCTGAGTTTATGCAGATGATGGTTTAGTCGACAGTGCCCGGTATATAGGCCTGTTAAATTTTCAAGTTTATCCTGTTTAACTCTTTTCTTAGTTCTTGATTTCAAAGGGTATTTTATAAACGCCTTCGAATAAACTAATCTTGGTAATTCTTGCCAATACTGGAGAGTTTTACGTTCAGCCCAAGTTGAGATAGCCATCTTAGCAGTACTTAAAGATATGTCAAGTATTGGTTCTGGTCCGATGATTCGTGATCCTGCTCCTTCTCTGGCCAAGGAGTCGGTGATCTCGTTACCTTCCAGACCAGAGTCACTTTGTTGTTTTTGCCCAAATGATTTAGAGTCTTCTGACAGTTCCATACCGTTTTGGAGTTACACTAGTAGGAGCCAAGAGCTTTTATAGCTGCTTGGCTATCTGAAAAAATTTTAATAGATCTGCGTTTAAGACGCATATATTCCAGCCTTCGTACACACAGTTCAATGGCATGAACCTCGGCTTTAAAAATAGTTGCATTAGTACCTAGGCTTGAGGATATCCTCACCCTTGGTACTCCGTCTCCCGTTCTTTCAGGAGTTTTGGAGCCGTCTGTAAACCAGCAACTGTCTGCCCTCAGTAGGTCGGTTTTATTCCGATCCCACTCATCTCTTTCCGGAAAGGATGGTGAAGGTCAGCCCATAGTTGGTCATGGTAGGCATAGAATCCGAGGACATTCCCAGGATGCTGTGACTCTATGTCATCCAGCAACCTGTTCCGCTCCATGCTACTAGTCTGCGGCATATTAATGGCCGCTTGTTGCAGTCAATATGTTCCCACCTGGCCTTTGTCTCCAAATATATGAAGAAGGGGTAAGTCCAGGAGGATTTCCATTGCAGCTGACGGTGTGGTGCTAATTGCCTCCATTACGGTTGAGCATGCTAATCTTAGTAATCCAGAGATTTTGGCTTTGGCCGTCCGTTGTAATCCTTTCGGCCACCAAACGATGGATCCGTATGTTATCATTGGTCTGATGACAGTGACATAGATCCAGTAAATTTGTTGGGGACCCATGCCCCAAGATTTACCACAAATACGACGACATGTCCATAAGGACAGTTTAGCTTTTGTGGATTACCTTTTCCAGGTGGGAGTTTCAATTAAGTGATTTATCCAGAGAGATTCCTAGATATTTCACCTCCTCCGCAAATGGAATGGTGTAGTGCAAACAAGCTGCAATTAAATATTGCAAATGTAATTCGATGATATATTATCGTATGCAGAATCCAGTAAAATTTGTTTATTACATTACTAATGAGGAGTTAAGTAGTTACAACCAGTTCAAAAATCTTTATTTGATACTAAATCGTCCTTTACTAATCATATGAATGATATTATAGCTAGTTCTTTTTAGCAACTTAGGTTTTATTTTACGTAACTGTAACGAATTTAATGAAAATACATTTGTTTTTTTATATTTGAATATGCCTCAATTGTGCGAAGTCCCTGGCTGTGACAACCATAAATTTAATATTGAAAAGCTTCTAAGACGCTTTCTCAAATATCTTTAGTATTAGTGTCTTGTAACTTACCCAGATTGAGAATTTCCACAATATCAATCAATTTTACGTAAGTGAACTAGAAATGTGTCATATTTATTACTCTCTTGTGTCCTTTATAAGATTTTAAATGGCAAAATTTATTGTCCCGAAATCTTTGGCTGTCTTAACCTTCATGTTCCAAATCCACAGACTTGTTCGCATTCATCCCTATTCTATTTGCCTCGAATATTACTGTTCTCTCCTTTGTGTTGTATGCGCTCCAAATATGCGCCTTTTTAAAATAAGTTGTGGTTTTAATACCAAAATAAGTAAAATCAGGAAACTTATCCTTATAGTAGTTTTCTGCCTCGCAAAAGTGCTTTCTTTTGCGATTCCGTCTGCAATCGATTGTTAAAACTTGGAAACCCCCCAAACTGTTACTTACGCTTTGTGAAAATAATTCCACCTGGTTGTACAAAAATTGTATGGTGCAGGGGGGCTGTAAGGGGTTATTATGGAAAAAAGGGTGGTTTTGAGTTATTTATATAATAAGAATCTACATAAAATTATGTACCGGTTACATTAGTGTGGAACAAAAATTGTCATTATAAATGCAATAAAATAATTATTGAAAATTATATTTTACATTACATCATATGGAGAAAGAAATCATTCAAGACGATTTTTTTCGAAACATCTAATTCGCTAACTCATCATTTTTCCGTTTAACTAACCCTATCTTCGTAACGGCTGCATTTCTCGAAAATATGTTTAGAATAAAAGTTGTGCATCATTTCATGAGGAAAATACTGATTTTTTTATTTTTCAAATCCCTTGTTTTATAAGGGAGATATTTAGCAAAAACTGAATCAATGTAATGATGCTGTTGTTTCAACGTGACCTAGCGAGAGCTGTGCACTTGAGGACCGAGTGAAGTAGAGCACTATATCGCAATGTGTTGAATAAAGACGCAGTCACAATAAGCAAAACCTAAATTGTTTCCTTTTCTTTCTTTATACATTTGAGCACAAAATTAGTTATTATTTATTGTAATTTGAATATCGATTTTTTTATAATATAGTTCTTATATCAGTCAATATTTAATATTACCAAAGACAATAATAATTATCACATAATTAATAGTGATTAGTGAGTGCAATTATAACACATACAAGGTAATATAATAATAATAATATTAATAATTAGCCATTGTTTTAAAAATATGTAAATTAGACCATAAAAATGGCGAAAACAAGTGGTACAAGTTCAGATAATAGCGAGATAGAGAGCAAAATAAAAATAAAAATTAGGCCATCGAAAAAATATTTTACCTAAATACTTTTACTCGCAATGTTACTTTCATTTTTTATTAGGCATATAAATATTTTAATTTTAAACAAATTTGTTTTTTATATATTTTTTTTGAAAACACCCCCTACAACCCCCCCTGCACCATACGATTTTTTGTACAACCTAGTAGAATTACTATCTTATGGGATATGTAACAATTTGTAGTGGTCAACAAATTTTAACAATGAATTGCGAACGGACTGAACGATAGAATCGGTTTTTTACTCTACTATTAAACCCGCAGATTCAAATGTAGTTTTGTATGACATCTAAAATATTTTTCGTGTGACAGACCTCAAACTATCTTTTTCTTGTCTAACTGTTTTAAACATCTTCTTGTACAATTCTCAATAATATTAATATTGTTATAAAATCTTTGTGTCGTATACTTTGTATATCTAACTTGTAATTTTTCTGACAATTGGATTTCTGTCTGGGCAGTTACTTGTACTTAAATAAATATAAACGTTGAATATAAGCCTCTTAGGCAACACGAAGTATATATTACGGAAACTCATTTATTGTCAGTTTACAAATTTGCCGATATAATGTTGTATTCAAAATTTATTGTCGTTTAAAAATTTGGTAGTCCTTTATACAGGGGATACTAAAGTTAAAACAGCGAATTCTGATTATTCTTTTGCTGAAAGCACTAATTGTAAACTCAGCTTTCTGTTTTTATTCATTTCACAGTAATATTGAAAGATGCACGATTAGCTAAAATAATAATGATAAAAACTTGAAATTTGGTTAAATGGGTCAAATCAGGTAAAGATTTACGCTATATTATTAAATTATTAATTTCCCATTGTAATAATATTTATAAGTTCTTTTATGATGGTCACTTATTTAATTAAGTAAATAGTACTTCCCGATTATTCACAAAATCTTTTAAAACCAGTCATTCAAAACAAATGTTCACAATATTTTTTTTTATTTATTTATGTTACACCTTGATTGCAGAGTAGATTAAAAAAAAATATTAAGAAAAAGCTTCCTGTTAAGTGTAATTTATATTTTTTTAATGTTTTGAATTTGAATTACAGCAATTTGTAATTATGTGATTATCAGACATAAATAAAGTATTATTTTTTTAATTCTATTTCTATACTTATTCATAATAGAGATTTATCGCAATGAAATTAAAGTTGAGCAATTATTTATAAAATGTTGAATTGCCAAGAGGGACACCCGACTTACCTACATTATTAAAAGCAATAGCAATTAAAATAAATAAGCATTTTAATTCCTCATATTGTTAACTGTAAATGGCTATCAAAACGTTCATTGGATGAAAATGTTTAAGTAAACTTATGCATGTATATAATTAAAGGTAATATTTAGCCCCTCAAATAATTGCTCTAACAATATAATTCTTTGTAAATACAGAAAATGTGTTTTGTCATTTACATTTACATGAAAGACAGTGATGATTAAAATGTATAATAATCAATGTGCCAAAAACCTTCACTTCCCTTTGTAACTTAACTGCATCTTTTATATTTCATGAATGTTTTTTAAAGCTTTTTTAGACCAAGATCATATTTTCCTATTTTGAACTTGAACGTGGCAGATTTTAACCTATTCCAGTAAATATCGTACCTTGTAACTGTCGCGTCGTCAAGAGGTTAATTGTTATTATAAAATTGCATTTGTAACGTCTGGTATCCTCCGAGGTTTAGTTTTGGGGCCAATATTCTTGACATTTTTAACAAAATAAAATGTTTAACAATTCAAGCACTTCTGCATGCGGGTATAATTATTATCTTAAATTTTCAAGTCATGATGAATATCGACGCTTAAGAAACAATACCTCTTATATCCAAATTAGCAGTTTTACAGGAGACGAAAAAAACTAAGTTTTCTTATTAATAGATATGAAACCTACATGTTATTTTTTTATCATGGAGATCATGGAGATACGAGTTATTTTATTGTTATACGAGGTATTTTTTAAGTTTTTAAGTAGAGTTTTTGGTATCAATATTAATCTTGGAGATATAAGATATTGGGAACTGTTGGACATTGGAGTAGACATTAATTTAAAATTCTAAACCGAGTTTTGACAAAAATGGAGATACGAGGTATTGTTTCTTAAGCGTCGATATATGACCTGCTGCTCAGATCCTTGATCTTGACCTAATCGTAGCTTAGCAAACATATTTATAATTTGTACTTAAAAATTGTCATTGTTTCCAGCTAGTACTAGTTGGAAGATTATTGAACGCCTGGGCAGCAGGAAGAGAACTGTCATTGATATGTTTTCGTACACAGCACACTTAACCTAACCAAATAACAGACCAAAATCACCTGCACAACTTTGAGGTTATTAGCCTCACACTTGCCTGATTAAAGATGGCGTAAAAAATTATCGCTATTAGGTTTTCCAGTTATCTGCGGACAGTCAGCTGATTTCAGCGAATTGCTGTCAGTCAAAATACCGTTGTTATTAAATTAAATACATGGTTAATAAATTAGCTGTACATGTTTTTAAAATATTTACTTTATATTTATTCGACAGCCTACTTCTCCTTTACCTGGTGAGGATGCAACAAACTGACTAAGGTTCCAAACAAAAAAAAAACACAAGTTGTATTGCGTGAATAGGCTACGATGCAGGAGCCATTAACAATTTAAATCTATAGGACAATTTGCAACACGTAAGCTACTTATGCACCGCACCGTCTCATCGCGTTTTTAAAGTCAGGATTACCGACGAACGTAAATGTTGTAATGAATAAATGAGCAACAAATGCATAGCCTACTTTATGTCCTGATCTCTAAATTACACTGCTTACCCTGGGAACATTTCATTGATAATTAGATGCGGTTTTTATATTGCAAGACTTTATAAATCCTCGTTATTAGTTTGTCAATTAAATTTATTTGTTTATTTAATTATATATCCAATAATAATATTAATGTTGTTGATAAGTAATACAAATAAACTACATACTGGATGATGCTATTTTAATATGCGTCTGTTTTATTGCATAAACGTCGTTTCTAATTGAGCCTGCGTATTAGGTATATTATGGAGTCATTTATTTTTCAATTGTAACCATTCTATGATATGTGTTTATGGTTTACAACTAACATTATAATAGTAACTGATATTAGAATTATAATAGATAACATCTACAAGACCGCATGATAATTATAATTATGCTATCTTTTAACTCACAATTATGACAGCTTTAAAATTAACTTTCAAACACTTATAATACTGGCAATTATATCTCTTGATGAAAGTCAATTAATAAATATTTTAATTGGACACGGCTTCTTAGAAATTGTGTATGTACTAGTGCCATCAAAATTAAGGTTCTTGAGATCGAAGAAATTGCCATTGAGCCTATACCTCAAGTCATCACTAATTTATCATTGGAATGAAAATGATTATGAAATATATACAGGGTGTCCCAAAATTAATTCCCCAGCCGCCGGGGTTAGACTCTATGACCAAAAAATAAGTCGAAAATCACTTATGTCAAAATTTCGAAAAGTTACTCCTTACGAAATTATGGCCATCTTAAAGATCGCAATGAAGGTATTTTTGCAAATCAATTTTTGAAATAGGTATCCAGGTAAAGATAGTTTATAATCAAGTCACCCTTGACGAAGACAGAATATGACATTTTGTGTGTCAATGTCAATAAAATATTTCAAATTTACACTGACGTACAACGGTAAACAATAAAGTTTTCATACTTATTATAATGCCTAGAAGGTACAGCAATCAAGAATATTTAGATATGATTAAACTACTTGGAGTTTGTAATAATAATGCTCGTGCCGCAGAGCGTCTGTACCGCCACCGTTTTCCTACTAAGCGACACCCAGATCATAAGTGCTGTTGAAGTTCGTCTACTTGAAACTGGATGTTTGGCTCCTAACATGATTCATGCTGGTCGTCCTAGACAGCTAACATGGCAACAGAAAGAGCAATTACTCCACGACATTGAAGAAGATCCGTCTGTAAGTACCAGGATCATGGAAGCCAATCGTCACCATCGTCGTAGTACTATTCACAGATTCATGCAAAGAGAAAATCTGTATCCTTATCACTTACAGCCGGTTCAAAAATTGCATCCTGGGGATAGAGAGTTGCTCTTACAATTCTCCAGATGGTTTTTAAATTGCTTAGATACAAATGAAGACCTTTTTAAGCAAGTATTGTGGAGTGATTAGTCCCATTTTAATTAGCAAGGGGTGTTTAACTAGCACAACTTGCATATCTGGAATTACGAAAATCCGCATCAAATTAGAGAATCACATAAGCAAGTGCGCTGGAGTGTAAATGTGTGGATTGGTCTGTTGAGCAATGACATAATAGGACCACATTTTCTGCCTAGGATATTAAACGCAGAGAATTATGCAAATTTTCGCGAAAACATATTACCTACCTTTTTGGAAGATATTCCTTTATTGCAACGTCACAGTATTGTGTATCACCATGATGGAGCGTCTGCTCATTATTCTCGAAATGTTCGAGATATTAAATCGGCGATTTCCCAATAAATGGATCGGTCGCGGAGGACCTACTTCTTGGCCACCTAGGTCCCCGGATCTCAACCCAATAGACTTTTGACTTTGGGGTTACTTGAAAAATGCGGTATACAAAGTCCTACCGAATAATGAAGATGACGTTATTGTTCGGATTTATGGAGCATTAACTCAAATTACAAACGAAACAATAGGTCGTGTTGAAAACAATTTTCTTCGCCGATTGCATTCATGCATAGAACAAAATGGCGAACATTTCGAACATTTGCCTTTGTAAATTTAAGTATTTTAATTTTATTATGTGTAGATGTCACTTGATTTAAATTAATAAACTATCTTTACCCGGATACCTATTTCAAAAATTGATTTGCAAAAATACCTTCTTTGCGATCTTTAAGATGGCCATAATTTCGTAAGGAGTAACTTTTCGAAATTTTGACATTAGTGATTTTCGACTTATTTTTGGTCATATAGTCTAACCCCGGCGGCTGGGGAATTAATTTTGGGACACCCTGTATATATAAATATATAGAACACTCGTCTCTAGGCCTTCAACGATAATAATCATAATAGGACCATATATGGAAAACTAGTGCTCTGTGCAAAGGAAAGCAAGCGTGGTCAAATCGTAATCTTGATATGGTAGTGATAAATTTTCTACTTAGAGAGCTATTAAACCAAGCATTTTTACGGATATTATTTTCTATATTGTGAAAATCTATTTTTGGATTGTCGATTTATACTGACAATAAGGAACTCCACTTGGAAAACGTTCCGTTTTTAGATTAATTTAGAAGGTCAGATAAGCAAACTTCTAGTTGTAAGTTGTTATCAGAAACGCCGACTTCTTTAGCAAGCTTATCTACATGCTTGTTGCAAGAAATACCTATATGCGCTTTTACCCAAATAAAATTAATGGATACCTTGTTTTTATGTAATCTACAAAGAAGAAAATGTGTTTGAAGAATACAGCTATTAGTTTTGATTGTATCAAATGCCATGGCTTTAATATTCAGCAAAACACTTAAAAAGTCGGAAAAAATGACATCTCTCTTTATATCATGGAATTGAACGTAATCTAAAGCTTGAATAATTACAATAGCGTCACTGACGAATACGGTTGTGCAACTATCTAATTTAATTTTAGATGCAAAACTTTCGGTTAGGATGTAAACAGCGCACCCTGTATTTCGGATATTTTTAGATCCATCAGGTAAATGTGCAGATAACTAGAATATGCTGATCTTATATCATTAAAAATCAAATTATTTTCTAAGGTAATTTCTGACTAGGATGGTATTATGACACTTGTTCATAGGACAAATCGAAATACTCTATATTAAAATAGGATATGTCTGAATATTTGAAAAGCGAATTTAGTTGTCCACCAACTACAGGAAACCCTGAATAAACAGGAGGGGAATTTTTTTCCAATTTTTGTTAGTTAAATCATGTGTACTTAACTGTGCAACTTTAGATACGCTAGAGGGGTCTTTATATTCAGATTTGAGAATATATTTCTCACCAAGAAATTGTCTTCGAAATACTAAAGGTGATTCTGAAGCTTCTACATGTAAAGGAGCAAGGGAGGTGGAGCTCATTGCACCTAAACAGATCCGTAACTCTTTATTCTGAACAATATCGAGCTGTTTTAAGACAGAGTTGCTAACTGAACCATATAATATAGATCCATAATCAATCACTAAACGAATGTAAGTTTTGCAAAACATAAGGAGAGCATTTGGATAGCACCCCACCATGTTCTGCAAATCATGTTTAAAAAATTAGTACCTTCACATGTTGAGACAATACTGTCGATATAAGAATTCCAATAAAATTTCTTGTCAATTGTAATACCTAAATAAGTAATTTGATTGTTATTAGGGTATACGTGGTCGCCCAATGTTAATTCTATTATGTTAGGGGTGTTATGTCTTGTAAATATGTTATCTATTGATTTGTCAACTGAAATATCGAACCCAAGATCAAAAACTACTTCTGCAGCTGTTCGGTAGCATGACTTAGCTTATTAATGTATGCCTCATATTTGATGTGTGTTATGTAAAAACAGAAGTCAATATGCATATTGAATAATACTACAGGAGGGTTTAATATAGCTATGTACGCCAGCAGTATAAGTACTGAACAAAATCGGATTAAGAACCGATTCCAGGGGTAGTCCTACTGAATTAACCCTATATCCAATTTTTTGGTTATAATCTCTTTTTAATAAATCTATCTACTTTTATATAAGCGGCAGTTGCACACACACACTGCATCTCCATTTCTGTAATCCTGTTGGATTCAAGAGCCGTCTAAACTGCCTCACTTTACAATGACATATTATATTTCGACCATTCAGTACAACAATTTATGTCAGAACTGGCTTCCTCTTGAGTCTTCAGTCTGTCTATATACTATTCCAGGACTCTGGGATTGGATAGATACCGCTTATCAAAACTATAAATGAAATAGTAAACAGTGGTCGTCCTAAGCCAATCCTGACCATTAATCGGTTCAGCTACAGTCCACGTTTGGTATTAAGTTTTGCATCAAACTTTTTTACATTCATATGCTTACCTAATAACAACACGATTCATCATTGTCGATGTCGGTTTTCAATGAATAAACAATTTATTACGAATTGATTGATATTTATGGTTAAACTAATTTAAGGGGAATCATTTTCCTTTTGAGTTTACACTGATATAGATCAATTGGCTAACTTAATATTAAATTAGTTTTATTCGTCGTTATGTTTACGATATGCTCACCAGCAATTAATTACATCCATTTTAATGAACTCCCATACAAATTGGAAGGTACTTAAGGTGTGTGGTTAAGAATTAGTATGTAACAATAACTGGGCGTACTATACGAAATTAGCATAACAGATGAGTCGTAAAGATACCGGAGTAATTCATATTTTATGCCACTTTACATATATTACAACTTGACATTGTTATACTACAATTATATCATGTGTAAAACTTGGCTCATTCATTCATTCATTCATTGGTGAATGCGGTTATCATTTGCGCTTACTGCTTTATAGCCTGGTCACTGTCCATTACACTACTTACGAACAGAGAACGACGTAACAAATGAACGATTTCACACATGCTGTCTGATTGCATCTAAGTATCTCGGGAGTATGTAGTGTCCACCAGCTGGGCTGAGGTCAAAGTAATACGTGCATATTGCATTTAACATTTGTGATCTTAATGTTCTTCCTAACTTATATAGTCAAATATACAATGAAAATACGCAAATACCAAAAAAAACTCATAGTAGGCACCTGGTCCTGGTGGATAAATCCTTAACCTATTTAACAAGTCATTAGTTGGGTCTTTCTGAAAATTTGTAACTTTTTTATTGATAAATATGAGGTGCGGCAAAATACACCCAGCTATGGACTATTGTTATAAATTTGTTATTTCCTTGACATCTGTCATAAGTGAAGTTTTATATTAAAGTAGAAAGATACAGAATTTTGTTATGGAGCGTTATTCGTCTTAAGAACGCGCAGAAATTGTTAAATTGTATCCAAAACTTTTCTTCGATAATTTCATCTCAACGCGCTTTTAGGAGAGCGTATCCTGATCGAAGAGCCTTCACACAGAGAAACAATTCCGCGTTTAGCAAACGCGTTTTTACAGGATGGCACAGTAAATGATGTAAGCGTACTGGAAAACCTCGTTCTGGTAGTGCAAACGAAAATATTGAGCTTGTTCAGGCTGATGTTCAGGCAGAACCAAAAACTTCCACAAAAAGGCGTGCGACGCAATTAGGGTTGTCTGAGCGGACTTTAAGAAGAATTTTGCACTTGACTTGCATATGTATCCACACAAAATTCAAACTGTGTTCAAACTACGGCCAATTGATATTCAAAGACGTTTCAATACGCACAAATCGTTACAAACTTAGTGGAAGCAGAACTCAATTTTTGGCAAAATTTGATAATGAGCGAAGAAGCAAATTTTTTACTTTCTGGTCGTATAAACAATGATCGTTTTTGGGGAACAAAATACCCTCGTTTTATTCAAGAAAACGTGCAGTTTGATCTATAAGTCGTTGTTTGGTGCGCAATATGCTCCGAACGAATCATTGGACCATTCTTTTTGAAGTTGCCAGGGGCAGTGCAGTTACTGTTAATGGAGAACGGTATCGAACAATGATACGTGAATTTCTGCAACCACAGTTGGAAGAACTTGGCATGGAAAACTTCTGGTTCCAACAGGATGGCGCTACATGCCACACAGCGCGTGAAACGTTCGCTCTTTTCAGAGATATTTTCCCTGCCAGGCTGCACTCAAAAAATATTGAGTGGCCGCCTCATTCCCCTGATTTGACTGCACCAGATTTTTTCTTGTGAGGATACTTGAAAAATAAAGTCGATATTAATTGCCCACAAACGTTAGAAGACTTGAAGGCAAATATTCGTGAAGAAATCGCGCAAATTCCAACTGAAATATTGCTCAAAGTTATACTACACGCTCAAAGTAGAGTTGGTCATTGTGTGGCATGCCGTGGCGGTTATTTACTCGATGTTGTTTTCCATAAATAATTTTACATGTTTTAATAGTTTTCATAAAAAAAAATTTTTTTGCGCTGATTTTTTTTTTATTTTAAAAAAACTTGGCTGAGTATATATTGCCGCACTCTATACTCTGGCCCTCGGCAATGTGGCCAGAGTTAATCAATAACAACACAACACGCAGATAGAAAGTGTTTTAAATGAATTAAAACATATTTCATTTAAATAAATCTTGTTTCATAAATACGCTAGATATGGATATTTCATATTTTCATGAAAGGACAGGACTAAAAAGAATTTGTTATGGGAACATCAACAACTTATTTATTAACCTTTTTGCATAATTTGGGTATGGGAAAACAATTTTAGTTTAAGTGTTAAGGTGTGGGGAACTAACAATGCCATAAATCTATCATCAGTATTTCGTATGCTAGACCTCTCACTTTAATTACTTCAGTCTGGCTCTGATGATCGATCACCAGGGTCAGGAAACTAGTCCGGAATCCAGGACTGGTAGCTACTACTGCCTCATATGGTTGACAGAATGACATACGTAGACAAATAAAAGAAAAACTATAAAAAGAATATTGAAACACATATCGCTTGATACAATGTATTATTCAGAATGACTGAAGTCTGTCATCGCATTAGCATACATGGTCACAATTAATAATCATTCTGCATTCGTATGGCTCTTAAATTAGAGCGGTTTGATCAGTTCATATGTTTGTACAAGAAAAATGAATGTTTCACATCTACCGAGGTTAATGGTGCAAATTCTAAATAGTTCACATGGGTAGGCACTGACAAATCGTGCAGATAATTCTCATGAATTTTACACATTTTTGTATCCCAGATTCCTTTGTAAAACATTTTTTACTTAATTGTTTATAGCCCGAATTTTGCTGTCTGTTAGAAACAAAGCCTTTTGAACACTCAAAATTCTTAATAACCATATTACACCTTATTACACCGAAAGTCAGTTGTTTCATCCACTGTCATCCACAAAAATGTATTTCCTACGTCCCATATATCCCCACAACATTTTTATAAATATTTAGTTATGTTTTACTCAATGTATGGCTACTAGGTAAAGAAAAAAAAGTATTTGGTAATGAAACCTGTAAACCTCTAACTATACCGGCAATATTTTGTCGATGGATAGCCGAATTTAAATGTCGCGCCAATATCCTATTGGCTTGATGGTTTGGTCTCGGATGCTAGGGCCAGGCAGGACTATTACCTTTTTATCCTAGTCATCGCTGTAGACCTGGACCGGCCTCGTGCAGGGCGGACTAGCTTACTTTACAAACGGCCCCACTCACAAATGTGAGCGGTGCCGAGGATTTCGGCCAACCTTCCTGGGTCCTAGCTGATAAACCCTGCTGGCTAGGGCCTCTTCTGGCGCTCTTCTGTCTTCGTCTTCTTTCTTCGCCAGCTTGTCACACCCGGGGGTAGTCATCTGTCTGTCAGGGACTGTGCGGATATTTTGTGACTTGGGATTGACTGCCAGTACACAAAGTGTCAATTGACACATTGTCGTCTGGATCATCGGACAAGGTGAGGATGAGCTCTGTAGCTCTAGGAGGTGAAGGCCTAAGTTCTTTCTTAGCACTTTCGTCCTTCACGGAGCCAGGGGGACAACGGACTCTGGTCGGCTTACTGACCGGCGTCCGCAAGGTTTGTGGGAAGGTGGTTGGTGCGCTCACCGCCGTCCTGATGACCACGTTTTCCACGGCTTGGATCTTCTTCAGATAGGTCTTCGCTTGGTATTCGCATGCTACGGAGGCGTAGGTCAGCTGTGGTCTGATGAGGGCTCTGACTAGCAGAAACTTGTTCCTCAGACTGAGCCTGCTCTGGTTCCCTACCATTGGGTAGATGAGAGCTCTCGTCCGCTTGGCCTTTACCACGATGGCTTCGGTGTTCTGTCTCCATGTCAGGCCTTTGTCCATGATTACGCCAAGGTATTTGACGGAATCGTGCCATTGGATGTCTTCACCAAACATGGAAATGTGGGGGTATTTAAATGTCTTTTACATCGCGGCGTGTATGAAATACGTACCGTCGATTGCGAATATGCGAACCATTTGTTGTAAAATCATACTCTTCATTCAGTTTTTGTAGTTTAATCACAAACGGTAGTAACTGCGCCATTGCTAAGAGCGTTTTATGCAAGAACCAAACCAAACACCACCACGAAAGTAACCGTACACTTTCACGTTTCTGGGTTAACTGGGCATAAAGTGCCAAGGGGCATGTAAAATTGCATTGAAGTATCCCAGTTACTCGCAGAGTCGTGCACTTTTCTGTCTTGATACTGGTTATACAGATCGCACGACGCGTATACAACCAGGTCGCCCTAATTAAAAAATAATGTTGTATATCAAATTCCGTGTGGTAAACAATATATTGGCCAAACTAAACAATGGTTAAGTTCGAGAATAGAAAACCATAAATACGATATTAAAAACAAAAAAACGTCAACAGCTTTATCTAACCATGTAATAGCACAAAACTATAAATTTAACTTTAAAGAAACAAAAATATTAGATACTGAACACAATTTAGACAAGAGACTTTTACTAGAAATGATGTATATAAATTGTAACAAAAATTGTGTTAATGTAAGAACAGATGTAGATAATTTAAGTACAATTTATAAATCATTGTTAAATAAATTTAATTTTTAAATAAAGTTAGAAATTTGACGTACTCATCCTTTTCTAATTTGTATGATAATGGCATTAATTAATAGAGGAAGAAGAATACAACCTCAACCTAACTATGCTCTAATATAAAGTATGAGTTAGGATAAAAATGAATGCCACAAAATTATCAAAAAGAAGAAGAATTTAACCTGTCAGAATAGTAATGTTCACATACATAAAGCCAAATTTGTAGTAATTATTGCATTGTTATTTTTTAATATTGTATGTGTAAATTATTGTTGTTTTGACTTTTAATGTGTATGTTTGTTATTTATTTATGACTAATCCAATTAAAATTGGAAATAATAGGTTTTATTATTAGATTGGTAAGTGTTTTTTAGTATATTGTAAATCCGTTGATCACTATTAATAAATTACAGATTCGGAGGAGGGCAGGTTATACTGCAAAAACTGGTCAATCTAAATACAGAATAGTAGTTTTATTTGTCCTACTACCCACTAATAGTTTCATAAAATTTATTTTTACATTTTTTGTCTATATATGTAATGTAAAGAGTAAACTTCTTGATACAAAAATTAAATAATTTCACATGCATTTTAGATAAATGACTAATTAAATTGAAATACAAATGGTACCACCGACCTGTTAAAAATTAATCTGAAAGTAGAACGTAAACAATTATGGATTGTTATGTAAATGTATGAAGCATTTTATGTGTACGTGATAGCTTATTTTAGATTATTTCTTTAATGAATGAATGGAATACACGAGGGATATACTTTAGATGTTACGTCAGGCACACAAGATATCCGTTTCTCTTTGTATAATACAACTTGCAGGAAACGAAACCAGACCTTCCGGTGCTCCTGAACTTGAAACGCATCTCTTGACTTGCTCATATTTATTTTATTGGAATATACATAATATAATAAATAATAATAATAATAACACGGTTAACACGTCTTTATTATATGAAAAATTGTACAATATTTGTTACAAAGTGCGAATTTACCCAACTTAACCGTACAAAAATTAAAATACGATATAAAACTACAATAATACAGACTAAAAGTCAGAAAAACGTAAAGTATTGTACGAAGGCTCTGAAGGACCACAGCAAATAAAAAAAAAACTAGAAATTTCTATTTTAAAAATACAAATTTCTACTTTAAAACTAGAAATTTCTACTTTTGAAAAAAAGAAATTTTTTAGTTTTAAAGTAGAATTTCTAGTTTTTAATTTTTGACCTTAAGAGGCACGACGCCCAAAACTGGTTTATTACCAATACCGCTTTATCAGTGGCTTCTAGGTAAAAAATGGCCTGTATAAAACTTTTTAAGAACATAGAAGTTTTGTCTGAAACATTTTTTTGCAAGTCAAATAGGCACCAATGTAGTTTCAAAGTGGAACGGATCAATGAAAATTCCAACGCTCATTTTTAAGCTAAATTTGGATTTTTATCATGTCCTTAAAAAGTTTTATACCAACGGCCGTGTCTCAAATACCTGTATACAAAATTTGAGTTGATATTTTTGTTATAATACGTCCCAAATTAAAAAGAAATTAAATCTGTTCAAAAATAAGGTGTTGCGGACTTAAATCGCACACGCTGTATATGTAAACAAGGAAGTTTCTTATAAACATAGGTCGGCAAAGGATTTGTTTTTGGAATTCACGGTGTTGAAATTAATTTTTAAAACGGTCTTTTCTTAATATCATAGCAACTTCAACAGATAATTTGGTATGAACTATGACGGTATAAATTACAATAAGAATAAAGTGTGCGTGCGTGCGTGGGTGCGTGTGTGTGTGTGTCATTCTATCCATTAGTGGCGTACAGGGGATAATTCACCTCCTATTTTTAAAATTTTGTGTACAGGTATTTGAAACATGGTCGCTGGTATAAAACTTTTTAAGGACATAATTTCCTAAAAATCCAAATTTACCTTACAAATGAGCGTTCTTGTAATTATATGTGGCTTCGTGGCCGAATGGTAAGAACACTTAGCTTTTACCCTGGAGTCCCGGGTTCGATCCCCAGTCGAGGAGCTAGGATTTTTTATATACCAGACTTTAATCCTAGCATACTCGGATATTGGGTGTGTGTCCATTGTCTCTAAATGTGTAGCCCTCTACCACACAAGGCTCTTCAATATATAAGGATCATAAAGTTAGCCTAAAGTATAATGTACATACAAGTAGTTTTATCCTATTTAAAAATTTAACCAATTCGTAGTAAATATTAAAATGAACGTCCTACATTCAAAGATGTAATATTCGCGTATGCAAAATATTGTTGAAAGTCAGTAGCACTTCCATCATTTAGGTACTCTTTAAGTCTTGTTTCACCTGTACATTGTCTGACTTTCCTTTATAGTGTTAAGGTCTTGGAGTTGAATGTGGATATTACAGATTTAACATGTTCGAAATATTTATTATAATAAAACGCCACTTGCAATCATGTTTCCTATTATTGTTTTCCAACTTTATAGTGCCCAGCAAATTAGAGTTCGACATTGCCCGTCTCGCTAATTCTTGCATCAGAAGTTCCATCCACAGTTAGCCATATTTCTTTATCACGTACTTCATTCTCGTCGTATTTTATCATGGAGAAGTTGCGATCTTACTTGTTGTCTCGAATGTCTCGTAGGTAATTATATTTTTTTCAGAATGAACGAAATGTTCTTTCTCTAATACCCATTGTAGAATACCACACGCACTCAACATGAAAATTAAGTTGAAAATAAACATCCAGTGGATATTTTAGTTTACTATTTTGTATTTACAATTGCGATATGCTGCCTACAGTCATGTGCACTCCACCCATTCAAATAGTGCTGGCAAACACAGTATATTATCCAGTCACTGTTCTGGTATGCCTATTTTAAATCAGAAAATTCAAATATAAATTTACTTATAAGCCACGAAAAAGGTAAAGTTATCTTATTCTTCAGTAAACACACTGAATGCTGGGAGAATGTGAACTGATGTAATGTGTTTGCGCATTTGTGCGAGTTTGCGCAAACGAGGCTCCCGCGGTCGCTACACCTGAGTTTCGCAAATTCATCCGTCTTTAGTTAGCTTTAATTTGATGCAGTCTCGGTTCTTATTTTTGAGGTATCTTGAATTGTTTTGATGTTAGATGAAAGATGTCTAGAAACGTACTACAATATCCCAGTTATCAAAATGTAATTTAAAGAATGCTACAAATAAAATATCTATAAATGCATATCAACAATATAAATTTAGATGACAAATATTAAACACCTTAATATCATCAGATTTACATAAACATAATTGGAATATACATTTATTTGCGAATAATCTCCTCAAAAAAAAACTTTAATAAGGAAGCCGCGACTACGTAAATCATGCACATATCAAATAAAAATGTATCGTAGTATAAAATCTTAAATCAAATCCCACGCCCGGTCACAGTTACATTTGATCTACTATGAGAAAGCAAACTTGAAACCTGTAGTTTCATGTTGTCGCAAGAAGTGGACTATAAAAATATAATAAAATTGTTTTATTATCTTGGCGTTTATGTGCTTTAAATCAATTAGGTACTGGTCGTTGAATGGGAAAAATAAATTAAACCAACTGAGTAAATTACACGTTTATAGTTGTACACGAAAAAAGAAAACTGGTGCAGAATGACACGCGTCTGGCTATGATCTGCTAGCCAGACAGTCTGTTGTTACATAATGCGTATAGTGCAACTGTTTAGCATAACAGGTAGTTGATGATAGTGGGCGTTTGGCGACAATTTTGAATGAAATAGATATGCCGGAGCAACACCGTGACAAGATTCTTCCATTCTTTGACCCACAGCAAGCATTTGCACCTGTGCATCAAGAAGGCCGTCGACCGCTGACCACAGATTATCATACGCAACCCGTCTTTCCAGTTTCTAATTCGATATCCAGTCAACCGCAGGCTACAGGCGGGGATGTTCTGCTTCTTCGGCAGCAGAATCCCTCCGGGAAACGGCTTGTTCCACTGTGGGGGGAGTTATATTACATTACACATAATCTAAATGGAAATAGTCTGTTTGTTTTTAATTTATAATCTCAAACTATCAATTCTGATATGTAAATATTTCTATTAAAGAGGACATAATTATCGCGAAATTTATTTTCAAAATACCAAATTGTGCAGAAACCTCGTTTTAATTGTTTGTCTTAACATTGTTCATAATTTTGCAAATTAATGTTCATGTCAAATGCAATATTTTCATCTGCGAGTACATCTCGTCGCATGAGAAGTAAATGGCCTAAATAACAATCTGTTATTTTTACAGCAGAACGAATTTTAGGTTACAATCTCTAGAAAAGTCATTTGGATTCCATTTTTTAGGTGGAACATATGGAACGAAATAGTCTAGTATTTGCTTATGATACATGTAGAATGGTTTAAATTTACCTAAAATTATAGGAACTAAACTGAGTCAGTTTAGTTTTAATCATCTCCAGATGATACCAACTTGGTTGGCTAAACGCACGTCGAGTATATAATGTCTTATGTTTTATGGAAAACTACGTCGGTGTTATCTTGACATTAAAGGTTCCCACCCACTTCAAAATGTCTGTGTAAAGTATACTTTAGCATACCAAATGCCAATATAGTATAAATTTTAGTAATTTTTATTCATTAAACGGTCGGTTGAAAACGTACAAATAACTATTCTTCAATTTGTAATTTCAAATTGTATTAAAGAACATCGCGCATTGTGGCAAATAGTTTAATAAGTTTATATGCGATGTAAGACTTAGTGATGGATTCATCAAGTTTTTTATTCCCTTAGAAGCTTATACGTGCAGTACCAGGGTTTTAAGTCTGTTGAAATGACAGCAACCTCAGGAGTTCCGCAAGGATCCGTTCTAGAGCCTCTTTTGTTCATTATTTTCATTAATGACATCGTCTGTGAACTTAGCTCTATTATATGCAGATGATCTAAAACTATATTTGTCGATTTCCAACTTTGAGGAGATTTAAATAAATTGAATTTTTGGTGCGAAAGAAATTTATTATCTCTCAATATTAGTAAGCCACATATTCAATTAACTAGGCTAATGTAACTAGATGTTATAAATTTAAAGATTTGGGAGTAATCGTTGACTGCAGATTAACTTTTACTGACCATACCAATGATATGGTAGCGAGTGCTTATAGAAATCTTGGTTTTATAATAAGAAACAGCAAGCAGCTTGTGGAAACTGCTATACTTAAGTTACTAGTTAATGCTCTCGTTAGATATAAATTGGAATATGCTTGACTAGTCTGGAATCCGGGATACAACGTTCATAAATTTCATATTAAGGAAATACAAAGGAAATTTTTAAAATTTCTATGGTATAAGTCGGATGGTGTTTATCCCCTCAATGCATTTTCAACAATATGTTATTACAAAGATTTCACATGAATGACTTGAATACTCGACTGAAATATTATTCAATAGTGACCTTATATAACATTTTAAATAACCAAATTGACCGTCCAGAATTACTTAGTTGTGTCTCCTTCCATGTTCTAGTTTTTCAAACTCGTTCTAGTAGTTTATTTGCCAGTTCCCAGAACAAATCTGTTAAAATTTTTACCTTTATACAGCATGTGTTCAAACCATACGTCGGTTCAAGAAAACATTGATATTTTTAATTGTAATATTGGGTTATAAAAAAATATGTTCTTTCTGTGGACTGTTAATATTTAAATTATTTTGTTAAGTTAACTAGTATCGATTATGTTTTGTAATTTCCTGCCCTGTAAATGAAATCGTCTGTTGGGTAGTTGTAACTATAAATAAATAAATAAATTAATTAATATGGAAATGAAATTTATGGCGCCATCGTTCATTCAGTACTGAAATTTCCTAGCAAGAAAGATGGAAAGATGCAGAAAAATATTTACAGCAGATTGTAATAAAATCTCTATTTAGAGCAAAATGTCGCTTAGAACCTTATTGTCTTCATACGATGAAATGCAAATATTTAAAATTATCCTAAGGAAATCGGTATAGTTTTCTGTTCTAAAACATTTTATAGTAGATAAAGTGTATACAGATGATTTGTAGTTTTGACATGGCTGGATAGCGCACATTAAAAAGCCAACTAAATTTAATAGCTTTTTTGTATGACAACTGGTTTCACGGGATTTTAGATAATACGGCAAAAATTAAAATAGGTATGTAGTGACAGGCAATCTTAAAGAAGTGAAAACTGCAACTTTTTGTGTTCATAATTACTTCTAAAAAACTAGAAATACATTTACGAAATTGTTTAGGTACCATAAATATATTGATACAAATTGGTTACATACCAAACTAATATAGCTTTTTATTAAGTCTTCATGGTTAAAAGATACAGACACTAATACTGATAATATTTTGAGCGGCATTCGTTATATTAAGGATTTCTTAATTTAAGTATCTTTTATAGTTACATTTTTTGGGGCCATAACTCAGAAATTTGTATAAATCATTGGAAGACATATCAAATGGAACTTTTTGAAATTGAGCAGGACTCAGGGATTTCCAATTGTAAAATTCTATTTTTACAATTTTTTCAAAAACTAAACCCAAATTAGGTACACCTCAAAAGGATATAAAGTTAAGTTTAAATGAAGTTGGAGAGATATTTCGGGAAAAAACTTTTTCTTAGGAATATGATTTTTACATGGTTGGAAATTTGCACTATTTTTGGTATTCGCGGAATAACATTTTGCAAGTAACATATCAAAACATGTAACAAAGAGCTATAACAGACAGGACTGGACTTGAGGATTTGATCGCCGCTCAATTTAACGTAAATAAAATTTAAAAGAAAAATAATCCACGCTACCACTCGCTGGTGTATATTTTATTCATTAGAGTCAATTTTTTATACATTGTGCTTATAATTGTCATTACTAGACATAGGGAATTTAGATGTCATGACGTAAATAGCAGGGCCAAATTGCAAAACAGGAGTAGACAGTACAGTAAACAGTATTTTACCTTTACATAACAGCTCCTCCTTGTTTCAGCGCCTTTGTTTGTCACCGCCAATCAGCATTTAGTGTTTTTTCGACGACACATGTTTCATCACAGCGGATTTACCAATGATTAGACTGGATTTACGTATGCCAATCTAAAGTCCCTCTCTATACATAAACAACACATTTCTAAAGAGAAAATATCAAATAAATAAAAATGTCTTTATACCCGCCGAACACACAACAGATTGGTAGCTAGAGTGTTTACGAACTGAGCATGTTACACATTGCATAGGCAAGAATGTAAACTAAATAGGAAATCATACAGCAGGTAGTCGCCGAGTTATGCAAAAGATTTTAAAAAATTAGAATTTAATTTGTTAGTATACGTTTTTCGGATCATAGTATTAGGTTAATGACAGAGTATGAGCTAAAACTGAAATGCTAATTGAATTTACGTAATGGTCCGTTAAAAATATTAGAAAACATCGCAAATGCGTTAAAGAATAGCAACATTTGATAGCTCGAAAAATAAATATTAGATTTATTCCAACAGACAATCCAAGATGGTTCCAAATTTGATGTTCTGATTGGCTTGGTCCAGGTGATGAAATACAAATCAAAGTATTGTAAATTAACCAGTAACATTTCTAATTCAAATTTGAATCCATTCCGATCTGTCTGTTGGAACAAGCCTGTAATATCGCTAATATCTCTACACACATTCTGAAGATCTGTTTAGCAACTTTTAAATGTATCCATGTCTAATGTGACTAGTTCTATTAGAACATACTTTCGTTTTTACATATTCGCAAAAATAAAAAGTATTGGCAAAATACTAATTTTCAAGTTTCAGTTTTGCAAGATTTTCTCAAAAATAATTCAAGATATGTTTTTCTGCCGACTTTCTTTTATAAAAATATGCATATATATCAAGTTTAAACTAGTTTATTCTCTTCAAATAAGCGAGATACCACCAATGATGAGCCTCGAATCTGGAACATCCTGTACAATTGAATTGCCATATCATAAAAATGTTAAAAAGCTGATAATAAATAAGTAACTAGCATTATCTACATAATTAATATTATTGGTTCTTTATATTGTTTGTAATATTGAAATAGAGCGTGAAAAAAAATACACATGCATGAAATAAAACGATGACATTTATCGTCGCAAAACAAAATATTGAATAAAGAACACATTTTTGGATTTTTGTAGCAAAAGCCGATTATACATCAAGAAAATTTTATACCTACAGTTCTTGATATTAAATACGATGGTACCTAAACTCCTCGTTGACTCTTAACACTGCATAAATCATCAAATTAAATCACTATTATTTCTGCAGGTATATCTGTCTTCGATAAATATAATTATATCATCGTTTAGAATACACATGTCAGACAAGAACAGCATTGTGTAGCGAAGCAGTGTTGAACATTGTCTTTGCATCGTACACGACCTGTGATTCTAGAGGACTGGACATTTTTATTGGTGGTCTGTGAGTGTTGTCGTCTGTCACTGTCAACTCGGGGTGGCAGTACCTTGTTGCGATGCAGACTGCTGATTTTGCAGGCGGGTGATCTCAGATATCGCAGCCTCGGTTTGGACCAGTATTTCCTTATCTACGATCGTGATCACCAATGCTGTTTTGACTGTCGCCTCATACTTGGATTCATTTCACTTGCCACTTATTTAGTTGATATAGATACCCTGGATAAGTAGAAGAGCATTGACATTCTTATAATAATAAAAATTCTCGGTGGAGCATAATATAATCACGGCTAGCACTATTTTGAATCAAACATACTGTAAATCGATTAATTTCAATCCGTTAATTTATGTATTACGTAGTTGTGAAACATTATACTGAAAAAATCTATTTTACATTTATCATTTCTATATATAGCGCCGGTTGCAGTAAAGTTCGATTAACTTTCGATTTTGACGTACCTATATCTTATAAAAATGCTTAAATAATATCAAACTAACCTAAATGTAAACCTCTGATTTTTTGAGCTTACGGGTTAATGAAACTGTTTTCTCACGCCCTCTTTCACTTAATACAGTTAGAAATTTTTTTGTCACATACCAAATAAATAGCGGTGTGTTATAACTATTTTCTATCGGATTCATAAATCATGATAACTAGATATCAAACAATTTCTGTGAATCCCGGGGCTGGCTTCCCGATCGGCCTGTCTTTCCCATAGGAAAGGAGAGTCATTGTGCGTGCGTGCGCAGTGATATCTAAACCGTATTCCCTATTCAGATTCAGTTTGTCTACAAACGTCGCAGTACGTAGATAGCTGGCGCGAGGATAGAAATAAATAGTATATCACAGAGGACGCGAAAAATTAGTAGGTGTGAATTTGTGTTTATTTCAACACCCGGTATATTTCTCATTTTTTAAAATCCTCACTTTCTTCTAATTACAATGATATATATGTATCAAGTTTGCATTATATTGTGCTTTGAAATAGTGAATGTTGCATAATGGACAAAATCTAAATTACCACGAAAAATCAATGCACATTTATACTGTTTTGTTATAAATCTTACTAAAAAAACACGGTTTAGAAGAAATGTAATTAATACTTTATTAAGAAGTAAACATAAATTATATAATGTGTTCTATAATGAGCCATCCTGTGCAAGATAGAGAGATACCTTCTCAGTAAATTTCGCCATTTGGATTTTGTTCATTATGTAATAGGTATTCACTATTTCAAAATAGAATGTTGTGCAAACTGTTCGAGTAAACCTATGATGTATGCATATCATTGTAATCAGAATAAAGCGGGGATTTCAAAAAAATGAGAAATAGGTATATTGGGCTTTCCATCTAAAAAAATAAAATTTTGATTTATATCTCCAGAATGAGAAGTTCAATTGTTCTTCTGAATAATGCGTTACAATCGCAAGAAAATTTCCTACAACTTTGTTCATTAAAAAGTTAGAGAGGATAAAATGTTACATGCATAACCCTGTACACCTCCGCTGTTAATATGTAGTAAATGGGTGTTGCAGACCAATACGCGGACAGTTGAGGAAATAGTGACAAACGCTTTGTATAATATTGGTGTTAAAAATGAAATTTTTTTACTGCCTGTATCAGATGCAGCAGCCATGTACACTGTGTCCCAAGATAGATGTAACAAGAGTATAATGGACAAAAAGTTTCCGAATTTTTGAATGACATTCCGGGAATCAGTCCTGCTTGGTGTAAAACTACGATATATCAAAATTGAGTTGTGGTAACAGGATGTTTTATAAGCCAAATATTGTTTTTCAATATGTGAAAAAATTTCACTAAAAAAAGCTGTTTAGAATTCAATTTGTGCCTACTTACTAAATTTTAGGAATATAAATTTACCTCGTCGGAACTGCCCCTCTTTTCAATCGTAGTAAGTTGCTGAGAATAAGATAAAACATTAGAGACAAAAGTAATTCATAATACTAATTTATTTTAAAAATGGTATTTATGCATGATTTCAGAGCACTCTCAACTTGCAAAAATGATTTTTGAAAATTAAAAAATGTATTGAAAAAAATGGGTAGTTCCAACAAAATAAATTTATATTTCGGAGGTTTAGAGTAAGGAAGCCATTCCAAAATTTGACAATTTTAACATTTTTGACATTACCCACAGGGAATTGTCCTTCACATTTTCGTTCCATTCTACATTTTTATGTTCAACGAATTTATTTGTTACATTTTGTTGTAAATCTTTCAGTCTTCTCCTGTCGATCGGTCTGCGATTTACTTGCCATTTGGGGCGTACTCTGTTTTTAAAAGTTATAAGATTTTTTAAGCTAACTGGGATTTTCTCCTCCATACCCGTTCTATACTCTTTGTATCGAGTTCGACATGATGTAAGTCGGAGCTGCGCTCACTCCAGAGTAAAGTTTTTAATGTATTTATGCTACTTCCTCTTAGATCTATAATGCAATATGAATATATAAATTTTGAAGTACTAAAGGATTAATCCAGGTTTCAGTAAATTCCCATAAAATTAAGATACCTACGGCGATTGCAATATCTGTTAAAAAAGCAACATGCTTTAAAAAAACAAATTCCGAAGTATGCAATGTAATTTATTATTTTTTTTATATTAACAGATGTAGGTATACTAAAAAAAATTGTTAATGATTTAATACATTACTTTTATCGTGTCTAAACCCGTTATGTTGTATAAAAAACGATTAAGCAACACACATCTCAGCTATTTAAGTTTTTCTGACAAAATGTAAATCACGTATTTTGTTGGTATATGCCAACTGTCATATTACATGCTTATTGAACATACCATGTATAAATGAATTTATATTATAATTTTCGATTGCTTATACATATATTTTAATGAAAGGCAATAGAAGACTACTTTAGACTACTTAAATCTGATATAAATATTCATGTGTTTAAAAGTAACTATCCATCTACGTCATTTCAATCTGACGGGTGAAGCCTGAAAGGTGAGGTAAAATAAAAATGAAGTGCCAGGAGATAACTTGAGTCAGGTGTATGTTGAAATATAACGCACAGAAAACATTTCTGTGCCTTCTGACTTAAATATTCTGCGTAGCCTAAAAATAATTTGTAAACTCTTGATTGCTTTAAACTAGAATAACATGAAAAATAAAAATAAATAAACGCGCCTTAAAATCAAAAAAGACAATTACATTTGTTTAATTTTACGTTATGGATATTTACTTGTCTACATACCTACACCTTAAATTCCACCCTTGAACTTTCAGCTCGGACCTTATTGGTTTAGTTAATTGAGAGGATGATAAGAATAAGAGGATAACAATAATAAAGTGATGACAATCTTGTGTATAAAATGTTACATTTAAATACGAAGGTCAGTGTAGTAAATTTTTTTCAAAAAAATTAAACATTTTAAAAAAAAAATCTTTTTTATTGTTTGCTTCAACTAAAATTTCTTCATACACGGTTTTATTTTGTTTATGTGGGAAGTATGTCAGTGTCCGCTGAACCAATATGAAAAACTGATCAAATTTATCTTTTTTTATCATTTATTTAACGTCGGCCTATTTCCGCCACCCAGGCCAATCACCGACGCCAGGAGACTATCTACCCCCAACCTGGACATTTTGCCATACCTCTACTTTGTCGAAGAGTAGGGATTTTTTACTTGTCTAACATCCCCTCCGGAGGATAATATATCTACTGTACAATCCTCGCCTCAGATTGCATAGCTAAAAGATGGGCGAAACTAACGAGTTTCGCTGGATTTATTTTGATCCTCCAACTACTAGCCTTAGTACCCGTTGCTTTACTTTTCGTATCGAGTTCAACATGTCAAATCGGACCTACGCTCGCCCCCAAATCTAGGTTAGAGATAGACGAATTGAACAAGAAAAAAACGCAGTGTTCACTATTCCGTTCCTGAAATATCGATCCACAAAATTTCGATTACATGCACAAACGTACAGACGTGACTAAAATGGTGCAAACACGAGTTGTCCTCAGTGAATGGATCCCCTCATTCACTGAGGACAACTCGTCTCAACTGCAACTCAACCAGTTGACAACTATTTAGTAGTAACTCAGCAGTCCGCGTCTCTGCGAGTAGTTATCATTATTAATATTAATTATCATTATTATTGTTTACAATAATGTGGTGGATGATACAGCCAAAAATTTAAAGTGCATATAACATGCCTACTCCTAATTACACAGGTGTGGACATTAAGGAAAAAGTGGGCGAAAATTTCTACAAACACGGAGTAATTAAGGTATTTAATTTATCATTAAGACCTTTACTGGGATATGATCATACAATTGTTTTTTATTTATTCGCTGTTCATAATCAAAAAATATTATTTAGGTATTAAGCAAATGAAAACCTTTCACACTGTTTGTTTTAATATGAAATTACCTAGTTTCTTTATGTATGGTTGCCTCAACCAGGGCACGCTAACATACTAGCATGAAAGACAACCTAAAAAAACACTTAAAAAAAATCACGAAAACGCATCGACGGTTATCAAACAACTAACACCTGTGGACTGTGCGGCTACGCTACACTCGTGCCGTACCCCCTACGTTGACCCTGCTGTCTACGGCAGAGAATTCAATCCCAACGTTCCAGCTTTAAACAAAACATTATCGATCTTGAGTAAAATACTTGACACAGTTAAACGATGTTCGTTTCCGTTCATTTCATGTTATCGATACATGCTTGTACATTGTATATTTGTATATCTGTAATTATGAACGTTCCTACCCTATAATTGAGTTCTCTGTTGGAAAGCAATAAATAAATAATATTGAAAGGGGAAGAAACACGTTTCGTTACATTTATTACAACTGAAGTACGAGTCCATACTTCGTCCACCTACACATCTCACAATTTAAACGAACCTTGAAATAACAAAAAATGTTTCCTCATTTTAACAATATATCCTGCCACCTTATTGTATTTATAGCATGGTACATAATTTTAGTGAAATAGTGTTTAACCAACATCATTTATTATCGTGCAAGTACATAACAAATTCGATTTTAAACTGTGTATGACGTGTTTAAATTATTTAAATTTAATTGCTAATCAGCCCGAACTCTAAATCTAACATCATTATACAATTTTCCATTTACGTATGCCTATAAATGAAAGCACATATTACATTTTAATTTATTTAATAAGAATATAATTTATATACCAACCATTACTTATAACGCAACGTCTCAATGTGTCTGCTGGTTATTTTGTAACAATAATTTTGGGATAATGAATAAAGAGAGCACATGAATTTGTTAGAACAAAAAATAGGTTATAAAAATGAATTTTGTTTGTATTGTTCATTGACTGTATCTTTTGTGTAACCCTTTTTGAAATCCCATAATCATAACTAGAACGGACACATTTGTCAGGGCCAGATTTAGGAGTGTTTCCGCAAATTTTACAATATTTGAGTTATGCCATTTGCTTCTTGTGTAATTGACCTTACTTACAATTAGCTTTGGCAAATAATATTATATATTATACTTATACTTATACTTATGTATAAGATTATTTTCGTAATTATAAATTGTCAGATATTTTACTAAACTGTTTGTTTGTGTTGTAAGAACATCTGCTGAGGCGCCAAAATATGCAAGAAAATCTACTCGGGTGCCAAAATATGTAAAGTTTGTTTCTGGGTAGCTGGTTTGGATAATTAGCCAAGCATTCCGTTAGTTGTAAATAAGAACTCCCAAAGTATAAATAATAGAGTTTATTTTATTAAAAAGTAACAAGTAACACCAAAGAAATATAAAATCAAATCCTCGGATGTTCTAACAATTGAAGTACAAATTTAATAAATCCTTGTTACCGATATACATCAGTGAAATCAATTTACAAGGCGAAGTGATATTTCGGTAATTAATGGTGCGTCGGTAGGCTCCAGATCAACACGCTATAGAGTAAAGACCCTGGTGTCTCAGTGTAATAGTTTCCTCCAACTCAACTCGTTGAAGAGGAAACATCCAGGACTCGACGCGACGGTTGGTTTAGTAATTATTTACCAACGACGCGCTGAAGGCCCACAGTAATAAACAATCACGGGACTCTGGTGACGGCGGAGCAGGACGGTAATATGGATACGAACATCAGGAGGCCTAGCTCAACGCGCTAAAAACCTCAAGATGCCACCAGACATTCGGCTGGACGATGTCGTTGTCGAATTCTGAATTCTAACCAATTGAAGCCAAGATTAACACGTTTAAGACTCCTCGACCACCCAGCTTAGCGCGCTATAGGTAGCCGTCAATAGAAAACTGAATAAATTCTCTGTTGCGGCGATTTAATTTATACCGAAATTGTGGCTCTGGGGTTAGCCCATATTTTATGACGGTAGAAAATGCGCGGCAACACAGGTCAAACGGGAATTGCAAAAACTATATTAATGAGCACATGTCTGATTCATTACAACGTGAGTATTGAACAAAAAGTAATGCTTTCTTTTGTTCAATAAAATGAAAATCATGATAAAGGAAACAGAAAAATTCTCATAAAATTCCTTTTATTAATGTGACACAGGAATTTTTATAAATTTTTATAAATATAAAATTCCTGTGTCTGATGATGTGAAGTAATTAATTGTTCACGAAACCGGTCACATTAATAAAAGGAATTTTATGAGAATTTTTCTGTTTCCTTTATCATGAATAATTACTCATATGGGATCAACCTACCTACGTTACAAAATGAAAATCATTGAGAAATTACCGAATTCATTGTTTTTGAAGTGGATCTGAATGTTTTTAAGACACTTTCCATGTATTTTAGTTGCTAAGAGCGAAACCAGACGGCCGTAATTTTCGTCGCGTATTTTACGTTGAAATTGAAATCATGTATTTGAATGTATTCAGTTAAAGGAGCGCAATGTACGCTCGTTTAACTGACTACATTCAAACATACGCTAGGCAAATTACGTCCATTTAGTTTCGTTCTAACTTATAATTATCAACGTCACCTTTTAATAACCGATGTTTATTTAACTTGTTACATGATTCTGCGTAACTCGAAACGCACGTATAAAATCAATATAATTTTCTACTGAATTATTATGCGATGAACAAGACTGCTCTACCTAAAACAAAATAGTTGGGTGGAGACCTTAATAATTGTCGGCTGTTTTCACCCGCTGCTTTAAAATCTGATGAAACAACAAAAATGTCAAAGACAAAAACAAATTTTACACGCCTGATGTATTGGTATTTATCGTACAACAAAAAGATTAATGTTCTCTAGAATAAAATCTACATTTTGATTTTTTCCACGCCTACATTATTTTTCTGACTGAAACGTTGAAAAATGAGCATGCAATATTTTTTTAGATCCTATCTGCGGGTATAACTGGAATTTCCAACATCATGAATACAGATTTAAAATATGATCTAGATTTATCAAACGGATGATAACAGATACTCTCATGGCGTTCTTTATGATTGTGTTTTTTTAAACTGCATACATTGTAAATGTAATAATTACAGTATCTCCATAAGTATGTAATCAATGCTAACAATATTGGACTCGATTTCATGCAAAACTTGCATTTAATAAATAAGAGGATTAGAGTTTAACTATGCGGAAGAGAGTTAACTGTTTACTGTATCGTTGCCACTAAAAGGCTCCCGGCACGATATAATGCGCAAACAGCGAACATCGAATTCAGCCCGGGACCGGAGTCGCCGCAATAAATAACATTCATGTTCGTTGTTCTGTATCGATATGGCAGTGGCATAGAGCAACTGTCTTTGTCATCTATAGTATATCCAAAGTCAGTTGAAGCGCTATAAAAATTCCGACAAAGGAATTTAAACGCCCGACAAAGGGATTTACTCATTTAATGGATAAAATCCTTTGTCGGCGTTTTTATAGTATTTCAACTGACTTTGGAAATACTATACCAGTTTTCTATTATCCCATCATGTATGCTGCAATAAACGCAGGTTTTGAAACCGAGTGCAATAGTGTATAGCATCATAGAGATTGACAAGTTGAGTTAATATCAATGCAAAACATTTATAATGTGGTGATATATCAATATAATAAATCTGTCGATTTGTATACGCCCCTGTTAAGAGCGACGAACATGACGACTCTACCTAAAACAACAGTTGAGCATATATGCAAAGATTCGTTTTGATCCGCCACTGTTAAATTCTGTAGATACAACAAAAATGTCATAGACAAGAACAAATTTTATACCTCTGATAATTGACTGAATGTGTTTTAGAATAAAACGTTAATTAAAATCTGGATTTTGAAATTTTCCACGCCTACGTTATTTTTCTAACTGAAATGTTCTTATCTGTATAGATGAAATTTATAACATCAAGAATACAGATTTAACATATCAAACAGATAAAAGAGATACTATCATGGCGTGATAGTAGTCTTATAAATCTAATTGTCTGTATCATCCGATCTTAACAAAAGAATAATAAATTGGATAAATTGTTCGGAAGAAACAATTTCTATTGCTGCTTCCGACTATATTAATTGAGTATAAAACACAACTCGTATTAAGGCGGCGTTTTCAGCAGGGTCACCAACATAAACCTGTAAATGGCTATTAAACTTGTTCTATTTATGATAACCAGAAATGAAAAGTATTGTCTCATTTACATCATATGAAGACTTAGTAGGTCAAATTATAGACAAAACCGAGAGCAAAACTAAAGTCTTGTTTTACCAAACTTACTCGTACAAATAAAAAAAAGTGTATATTGGTTTTGCGTATAATTTACCAACTAAATAGCATTTTATCTACAATGAAGTAATTGCTGAAGTATTTGCTATAATCTGATCAATGTTGCTTACAAAAAGATATTGTTTTAATCTTCTTAGTTTCCTGCCCAGGGGTGGCATCTCCGGAAGTAGCAGTATATCAGTAGTAGTATATTTCTATCTTTTTAGCATTTTGATTTATAATGAAGTTTTAAATTTGTTATCATCGTACCATGGACACGATTAGAATTAATCCGATTAAAATATATAAAATACAAATTTAACTGCAGATATTAAAATTGTCAGCATCGAAAATATTCTCCACAAAATTATTGATACTACCAGTTGAAATAATTTCGAATTCTACTTAACCGTAAAATAGACATCTAGATATTTTTGATTGATTACATGTTTGAGTAGACAGAAAAAAAGTTGAGAACATTGCATACTAAAATTCCGTATGCCAATGACTGCGATAAAAGTTGACCCAATTTTTTGATTTTACATTTTTTTTGTTAAAAGAAGTATCAATATTTTTAATATAAGAAACAATAAGTTATCTAGGGCCTAGGAAATTGTTAGAATTTAAGGAGATGTGTGCTATGTGAAATATTGGTCATCTAAATAATTGACAACGACAAAAACAATTTTATTTATTTATTTTTTATTTTAATCAATGCTGAATCTCCCGTGGCCTCCGATAGAGATAGATAACCAACTGATACTTTAAAAACAGGTACAGTAGGTTCAACTAATGGAACGGATCCCAACTGATAATTAAATCAGGGACGAGTATCAGTCCGAGTCCGTCAGATCACCGATACAGTCCTATGATACTGACGGCACGAATGCGGACTTTTCTATCTTCTTGGGCTGTGGACTGGTCGCAAGATCCATAAAGAACCTCGGACTGGTCGAACTAAACAAAACCGAGACGAATAATGTGTACCCTTTCAGTCCTTCATTAGCCGCCAAAAAGCGGACCTACTCAAAGCGCGAATAAGCCAGTTCCGACTAGGAACTGGAATTGATCTTAGGAATTTGCCTGAACTGGATCATGTTGCAACTGACCCATGAAAATGTTTGGATCAGCAATCCCTAGCCTACAGCCACTCCCCACATATTGCAGGATTAGTGCCTGTAGATCTAAGAATCATGTGCCCTAAACAGACGGAGAGGTCTTAGAATGACCACCTTCTGTATTGGGCCTGCCAACCACTCGACTGATTTCTGACAGGCCGATATGGTCTTCAATTCAAACCTTCCGGGTACATCGATTATTAGGTCAACCATCTTGACCGAGTAATCTGGGTATAACACTTGGAGCTCGTACCGGAGATCGCGATATTTGGTCTAATTTTTTTTTCCTTCGATGTGATGTTTTCCTCAGCAGAGGCCAAAAATTCGGTAACATATATCATCTTGATTTGATGGTCGAGGAGGACTATGTCAGGCTTATTGGTTTGGTTCCACCTGATAGTCGGGAACAAGTAGTTCCAATAAATAAATTTTTCTATCTTAACAACGGATTCAATATTTCCGAGGACGTAAGGTAGCACTGGTGTCTGGTCTCCGCCGTATGATTGCCTTAGGTGGTAGTATAACACTCGTAACGCCGCGTTTGCCAGTGGATGTAGGCCTAAGTCTCCTATATGGGACATGCAGAAAGCGCATGAATGATTCCGCCACCTGACAGAAGGTCCTGCAGTTGATATCAAGAACCTCTACATCTGCCTACGGTAAACCAAGGTGTTGATAATGCCAATCTGGCAGATCATAATGAATCCCTCAGTCTCTGACTTAAGCCTGGCTGACTTTAGAAAAGCTAATATCAGCTTGGTCTATAAATACAGTGTTTCTATGTTCTTATAGAAAACACCAAGCTGAGGTTTATCGACGTGCTGCCGAGACAGATGTTCTTATTCCAGAACTCTGATTGGAGTTGTCAGGAGATTGGTTGAAACTCAGTAACTGAGACTCTACATTATCACCTAGCCTGGTGTCGAATGTGAGATCGAGTTTATCTATGGCTCTTTTTGCTGCCTTGAACAATCCTGCGCCTACTCCTACAGTTTCATGATGCTTCACAAAGCGGAAAGGGGATCTGAGCTCCTGAGGATGTTACGTGCCATACTTACTACCACTCTGCCATGTGTACACTCCAAGTTCAAGAGTCCTTACACCCCGCCCCCGTTGGCGTAGGAGGTACACACAAGGAACGCACGATCTAGGATGAATATTTCTTTGAATATTCATCATCTTGCGGGTATCTCTGTCTAATTGGCGCAGCCCATCCACAATCCACTTACTACTCCAAAGGAGTAGAGCAGAGTCAGAACGGCACTTTGTTCTTCCCCGAAAGTCAGAAGACCAAACCTTGCCGTCGAGAGAATCCTTTATTTATTTTACATCTTAGACGTGATGTTGTTGTACACACAAGTATGTATAGGTCTCTCCGGCATCTAGCATCCAGATCTCCGCGAGTTGCACATCTTCAGAGAATTCCCCGCATCGCACTCTCTTGAGGGCGATGCAATTACTATTATTATTTCCATTTAACATTAAATAATTTCAAATCATTTTGCAAGTCATCGATTTGAACAAATTTAAAAATAAATAAATAAATAAATAGAAGAAATGTGTTTAGTAGATCCAAATAAATAGTTCTTGTTTTTTTTTTTGGGAATAATTGTCCTCCCATATAGGGTACATGAGGAACCGATGAAACATATTTAGTCAGGTGATCTTCTCAATTATTAATAAAATACAAAATGTCCTTAGCCTTTAGACATTGATTTAAATTTGATTGGTACGCTTTGAATTTGGTGACGTACCTAACCAACTAGTTTCTCATTATGTTTTATTGATAGTTTTTACGGTCATCCAACTTAAATGCCTTATACTTTTTTAATACTTTATTATTATTTAATATCTGCAATACTTTTCAAAGCAACTTATGTGGAAGAAGCTAAATTTATTGGGGATTAATCAAATATTTTCTTTTTATCGTATTTATTATAAGGATGACAGTCTATTTTCAAAGCTTAAAAACCACACCTGAAATGTCTTTTAAGCGAATTACAGCCAATTCCGTGATGCGCGAAAAAACTTGATTGATCGAAGAATGATTTTAGAATCTAACGGTTTAATAGCAGTATACACAGAGAAGGCCGTTCCGTGATATGTAAAAATTAAAGATCTGGGCGGATCTTGTCAAAAGTATCTTTCGTGTTCGCTACACCGCATTTAACTTGTCTAACATAAGTTCAAGTCATCGTGTCCATAAGTCGCTTAGTTTTATGAGTATGTGCGTTAAACTACCACTTAAAATTAATATGTTAATGCGTTCATATCGTCGTCGTTAGATAAAATCAATACGATTTTAATCGATTAAATAAACAACATTTGTGCCATTGGAGCACGATACTTACACGTTATTATGAATAATTAATATTCACTAACTGCTCTATTTGCATTTTTGCAATTAACTTGCTAAATCTTGTTTATGACTAGCAGAGTGCAGATTTTTTAAGTAGAAGCCAGGAACAACAACTGTAATATAATATTTTTATACAGTATATCCTCAAAAAGGAGGCCAATCCGGTAACTATGGATTCCTTGAGAAAAAGTAATAGGACTTTCACAATGCCATTTTTCATGTTCGATATACACGGTGTCAAAATTTGAGTTTAAAAACAATTGTTTTAAATAACTCGAGTATTTTGTAAGATATTTATTTAAAATTTGGTACAGTGCTTCATATTACAGTCACATTCTTTGAACAAAAGAAAACAAAAATTAATTGTCAAATAATCAAAATAGAGGGATTCCAGTACCCACTGACCTCCCCAGCTTTTAGTAACTGCGCCAATTACTCCCAAACTATCTTTTTTTAAGTTAATATTGGTGCCTACGCGGCTTACGGTAATCTCATAATTTTCAAATACTAAAAGTAAACAGTTTAATCAAATTTTGAAATAGGTATAAAAATATTACTAATAAAGGACAAGCCAAATATAACTACCTATTTCTAAAGTCAATGGCGCCCAGACAAAAAATTGGTAGGCGCAATGGATCCAACAACCTACAATTATTTATAAATTAGAAGTATTATAACAAGATAACAATTTAATAAACCTTGTGTTCTTAAAATTTTTATAATTATTATAAAGAAAATCTTAGACTTTGAAAAATATTTAGCTTTAACCTGAACTGCCGTCTAGCTTGAAGGGTGTGTTATTAATATTTGTCGTCTCATTTCTCGTAAATATAGCTTCATTAAACAAAATGTATCTGATAAAACGTAGATCTCGGTTATTCATATCATATAACCATCTACATAATACAAGTTTTGCTTCGAAGTCTTGAGGCAAAGGAGCCTGTCCTTTATGGAGATGGAATAGGTACAGCTGCTGACTCCGTAAAATAGTGTGTAAATGAGTTTCCCCTATGTTTTCGACCTGCTTAGCCAACATCCTGGTACTAATTTTCGGTGTTTCCTCAACAATTCTTAAAATTTCCTCATCCCGTTCAGGTTAAATCGCACGGAGTTGGCCGCAATTATCCCTCCGTCTTTCCCTTAAATTTCCTGTCTCCCTTAGACAGTTAACCATATTTGAAAAATATTTTCTTTTGGGATGAAATCGATTGGAAAATTTTTCGGCATAGTGCCTAGCAGCTAACTAGCACTGGAGTCACATTGTCCTAATCGAGAAATAGAAATAATTGTTTATAGTTTACAGAAATATTTAAATATTACCCATGATTAAAATCATATCCCTCATTTCAGAAAAGGGTACAATTCCTTGTCTGCGAGCCATGTTGGTTTTTCTTACAAGAATACTTCTAGCTTATAAGAAAACTTTTAACATATAAAAAAATAAGGATTTACTTTGACAGCAAAGAAACAATTCAATCGTATCCAGGGTATTGCCATTTGTTTACGAAAGCGGCTGACTTGATTTGGAGATATTTGAAAATTATGAGATTACCGTAAGCACCAATATTTTTCAACTTATCTGTAAAACGAAGTATTTTCTCGAAATTTGTTAAGAGACATAAAATAATTCAAAATGAATGATTAACTTAAAAAAGATGGTTTGGGAGTCATTGGCACAGGTACTAAATAAAGGGGGGATTCAGTGAGTACTGGAGCCCCTCAATTTTGAATATTTGTCAATTATTTTTTTTTCAAACGATGTGACTTTAAGATGAAGCACTGTACCAAATTTTAAATGAATATTTTACGAAATACTCGAGTTGTTTAGAAAACTTATTTTTAAACTTCAAACTTTGACACCCTGTATATTGAATATGGGGGTCTAAAATGAAAAATGGCATTGTGAAATTCCATCATTTTTGCAGAAGGAATCCATGGTTACCAAATTTGCCTCCTTTTTTCCGGACTCCCTGTTATACTGTGTTCATTTGAAAACTGTCCACCCTCTTTTTCTTTAAAACTATAAAAATATTAAAAATTCACCTAGACACGTTGACATTTGTTCCAAGAGGGAACTTTCATGGTGCATAGGCAATGATGATCATAATCACTTCACCCCCTAACCACCAGCACTCCCAACTTTAAAATATATTAAATGAAACCACCCCACTCTTCATATATCATTTTGAAAGCTATTTCTATCACGAATACAATGGTTTTTTAGTTTTTTAAATCAGTTGAGATTTGGGAAAAACATACGTTACAGGTTAAGAGATGATTTTACACGAGTTAAATTCGATTTTAATGAAACCAGTTTCTTCCAATAGGTTTTAGATTGAATAAGAAACAAATACATCAATGAAAACATATTTACTGCAAAACTTGAGACAGATTTTAAACTAATTTAAGATGCTTAGACAAGGTGTCTTTGAAAGGTCTGTACAAAAATTTACCACACATATTCCTTAGAACAAAACAAAATGATCGAATCCCTCTAACTATCCAAAATTGTTATTTTACTTCCTCACCCCTCAAAGTGAAAAAAAATTTGAAAATTTTTATTTCTTTTCTGGACGAATCTCGACGAATTATGACGATACACAAAATTTCACACAAAATTTTCTGTCTGTTTTTAAATAGCTAAAAAAAGATTTTCATTTATTACACTGTCTCAATGAGACAAAAAAAACATGATTTCAGATTGGAGAAATATTAATAAGAGACGACAAAGAAATTTATGAATTTATGGATCCTTTCATTTAAGTAGGGGTTATTTAGAAAATGCTGAATGATGACATTGAAAACGGTATTATTGTATCTTCACGATGTATTAATTAAAAATTTAAAAAGCCAAAACGACCCTTTCTTGAGCCCAAATCTTATAGAAGAATTTGCATAAGTATTAAGCTATTTTTAGAAAGAATTGAAATAAAGGATTTTGCCCGTGGCCGTTAGGCACGCTTAACTCGGCCGGTTCATATTATGTACACAGGTGCATCGTTCTAGTATGTAAACATCTCAGCTTTCCCTTACCGTGCATGGGAATTTATAGTTTTGCGTGTGCTGCATATTTCTTACTTTTTTGTGGTCATACTAAAAATATATCAAGTTTAATAAGATAACTTACACGTAATTATGTCTGATATAATAATGATTAAAGTCGAGTTCTTGTGGGACCAATGCACTTTTAATTGTTAAGGTTATATAAATCCATTCTGAATCATGATTATAATCTTCCACAAAAGTTCCTCGAAATTATTACGGAACTATTTTAAAAATTCGAAGGCAATTTACAATGCGGTGTTAAAATTTTATTACGTCTCGGGGTTGTAGTTGTTTTTCCTAGTTACTGTCTGGATTAAATAAGATTTTTAGACTATTTATTATACGTCAAACTTCCAATGACTTAAAATTAAATCTACTAAGTAGTAATGTGTGTTGATAGCCTCTTTCTGGATAAAACCATTAATTTTTAGGGATAAAAACTTAAGAAACCTACGTTGTATGTTTTCAATAGAGTTTTTGTGGCAAGTAAAGTGATGGTACCAGACTAATAAACAGTACTCTAGTTTTGATCGTACGTATAATGTCTTTAGAGCAACCTCGTTAGAGAATGAACTACAATTTCTGATAATAGAACCTAGCATTTTTAAGGCAGATGATGTAACTTGTCCTGTGTGTTGCGAAAAAGTAAGTTTGCTGTCAAAAATTATTTCTAAATCTTGTTACTGATTCGCAACGATCAAGTAAAAGAGAATCCAAAATGTGATTGTGAAGTATTGGGTTAGATTTTCTGGTGTAAGCAACTATTTTACACTTTGCCGCATTTAAATGGAGATTATTATCATTGCACCAGTTTTCTATTGACCGTAACTGTATCTTAAGTTCCCCACAATCATCTTCGCTATTTATTTTTGTAAAAAAGCTTCAGATCATCAGCAAATAACAATTTTTCACAGTTTACCAATGTAGTAATGTCATTTATAAACAACAGGAAAAGTACGGGCAACGATTGGAACCTTGAGGTACACCTGATGTTGCCATACATTTTAGACTCATATCCATAATACATTACATACTGTTTTCTGGTGTTTAAAGAAATTCTTAAGGTGACAGCTAAACCACAACCAATTCAATTTTCCTAAAAGGATCTCGTGATCTATGTGATCTATTGTTAATGTAAGGAATGTTCAAAATGCTCTCCTGGATTCTCTACACAAGCTGTGAGCATTTTTGCAACATACTGCCCGATTTCTTCGAAAACGCCAGCATTTAGTGATTGCTATCCGCAGCATTTTGCACCCTGGCTTGTAGCTCCTGGATCGTATTGAATAAATTAGTTGTTTCATTTGCCCCCATAAACAAAAATCGCACTGAGTTCGATCTGGTGATGGGAGAGGGCATGCTACTTGTTCGTTTCTTCCACCTCGCCTTTACGGGAATTTCTCAGTAAGCCAACGAACACGCGCGCCGTCTTTGATTCTGACTAACAAGACGTCATATGCTGCATTTTCAGTTTTTTTTTTTTTTGATTTCTGAAATATCGTGGTGGAAACTACAAATTAATTAAGTAAATACTTGGGCAAATTTTAGATTTAGTGTTTCGTATTATGATATAATTGATATGTATGGAAATAGAGTGTTCGTTAACTAAGAAATAGTAATTAACTAACGCTTGATAGAGGGAAACTAAGTGTTCTACCTATTAGTATAAAAAGCAACGCACTAATGGTGTATGAGTATATAATTTATTTTGTGTATACTCATTATCCACTAAGAAGTTCTACGTCCAGTATTTAAAGTTCAATATTTTTATTCAAAACAAATTATCACCAAAACAAATAAAAACCCTATGACACTATATTTGCTTTGTACTCAAAAATATGTCTGTAAATATTATTCTGTATCCTGGTTGTTTATAGAAACAACACATTATAAATCATTTAAGGTTTTGTCGGTATTTGTCCATCTACCTGTTAATACCAGCCCCGTTTTTTGTGACATCTTTCAGCATGGCATTAACTAGAGTAGCATACAGAATGAATCCGATGTGCCACCTCTCCTTGACTAAAGATTGGTAACAGGTAGTGAATCAAACAACGCCTTCCTAACAATAGATAATGTTTTGTAATCGTGCCTACTTTGTTGAACATATTCAGAGAGATGTCAACGTGGGCACAGGTCTCACGGCATCAAATGTACCGTTCAAATGGAAATTGCACATGTAATGATGGTATAGAAATGAGACAAATAAGGACAAGTATGCTTATGATGACTATACATAAATGAACTAAGAACTCAATGTCATAATTATGTGTAATTGCTAATTTATTTAAATCATATGCCAATATTTATTAGTAAGTAGAAACACTATTAAGAGAAATACTGACAGAATAAAATATAATAAAATCAGGCAAATACCGTGATCGCTAGTGTCTATATTTCTTAAAGTTTTTCAGTATATTTTTTTATGATCTTTCATATAGACATACGTACATGTCTTAAGATATGAACGCGCGTTCGTGTACGACAGTGTGTAGACAAAATTTCAGTTAAAATTCCATCGAATATGTCTCTTGGTGCTGCTTGAATCGAATTATCTGTGTGTGTAGGTAATATAGATACCACGTATATGAAAGCGCGTACATGAATGTGCGTTCATATCATATTCATTTTTCACTTAGAACCACGTTAACTGAACTGAATATTGTACGTATGTATATTCAGAATTCAGTTAACGTCAGGTGTCACGGGTCGGTATTGTATAGAAATATTGAGAACTAGTAACCAGTAACTGTTAAAAATAACGGTTATGCAGCGGTAACTGTAACGGTTATAACTAGTTACGACAAAATAACTACTTACGGCATCACTACAAATAGGTGGAGCTTGTCTTCGATCTCTCTCTCTCTCAAGTTGGTATGTCGACGTGGTGTATCATCCGCATAAATTATATTGACGGTGTAACCAATTACCACTCTGGTCGTTTTCTTTCACTCTCATATGACCACTTAAATATAAACCAGAGCCGTAAATCACCTCTCCTCAAAGTCAACACTATGAGGACGTGTTAAATAAAGTCGCAATGAGAATAATGAAAACAAATTCTCCTAAGATAGGGACGGTGTGATAGCAGGGTGGTAGAGAATTAAAACCTTGAAGTGTAATAATTGTTGTCAGGTTGGTATCTGTGAAAATTTGTTGTGTGAATTCAGAAATGCGCATACCCGTACTGTATGACTGGGCTTTTGTTTACTGTGTATGAGCGTTGATTATTGTTTACATATTTTTTTTCTTATACATACACTGTGCTTTGCGTAAACGAGACGCATGTCTTTGTTATTGTGCAAAAAAAATCTAGTGTTGGCATTTTTCTGAGGAATCCTAATCTCTGCGGAAATAAACAATTATTATATGTGAGGAAGTATAGTCAGAAAACATACTTATTATTTAAAAATGTTCAGCCAATACAGTTTGTTACGTGATATCGTAAACACATATTCAACTTCTGGTGGATTTAACCGATTAACTTTAAGAAAACACTAAATTCTTACCGCTCAAGTAAGCAAATCTTATTTTTCTACTCCCTACATAGAAAATACTATTTTGCTCCCTCATTTCAGGGAGCAAAGTAGTACTTTTCCTCCCTCGGGAGGAAAATACTTTGCTTCCCTAGGGAGGAAAATACTTTGGCTCCCTCTAGAAGCAAACAAGTAAAAACTTCAAATAGCTGTAATAGTAGTGTATAGACTTCTTTTATTGATACACAAACTTCCTGAAAATGAATGCTTTTCTTTGAAACAGATTTTTTTTTTTTAATGTGGAGTGTAGATCTCAACATGCTGTATTTGCTCCATAATGTTGAAGACTTCAAATCGGCGCAATTTTTGGAAAAGTAAAATAGGACCACTTCTTCACATATTTTTCTTATTTGCCTAGTCTCCATCGAGGTCTCCATCCAACAATTAAATAGCTGGTACTCTTTTTCATATTTTTCACGAGACTTTAACGGTAATAGATTTAACGAAACCACGTTTGCTTCTTCCAGAATATCTTGAGGAACTTCATCTTCACATTCGGAATACATTATTATAAACTTTTTGGAAGTTTGTTTATTTTGAAAACAAGAAGCAACCTTAGCAACGTTCCATGTACTTTGATTTTTAACAATATTTACTTATCTAAATACCTATTATGACATTTTGACATATTTGGTTTTTTGATTGTCATGCATAAGAAAATATAATAAAATATATGTAAAACCAATGTAAAATACTGTAAATGGTCGTAGAGACAATCATATGTATTACACAGGAGCAAAGTGCCATTTCCTCCCTTGGATATTGATCAAACTATCCGCGGGAGGAAATTATGCACTTTTCTCCCTTGTCATACAAATAGCTATTAGTGAGATTTGTTTTTTATTTGTAACTGTCGCTAGTAAATCACCTAAATAAATGTCATTTACATATTTAGTAGTTATGTTTATCCTTGTTCTTTAAATTAGTGCAGACATTTTGGAAAATTAACACATAACTTCAATTTTAAACTAAAATATTTGACTGACCCTCGTATTTCATCCGGAAGCGCTTGGGTTGAGAACAAAATTTATGGAGTGTTGAGGAAAAAGTTAGGCTGTTAATGCACTACCCATTGTGGTTGTTTTTATTTAGCATGAACACTACCGACAGTTACGCTGTACTTTTTCCGTGTCTGGTATTAATAGCATCAATTTAGTGTATTCTTTTTTTTTTTTTTGAGGGTTAACGTCAGTTGCGGATGGTAAGACAAGTTAGTACCGAAGGTGCCACTGTCTTATCCTCCGTGAAGGAATGTATTCAATTTAACGGATAATATCCGTGCCTGAGAACGGCAGACGATTTCTTTGTGATTTCTGCACGTACTGGTAGCGCCTGTCGTTATCGGTAGCAATTCTACACCAACCACGGTTAGCATTTATCCTCTATGATGTATCATTGCCAATATGAAATCGGGAATTGAATTTACTGCGAGCTGTAAATTCGCATGCATTACTACTTAAACTCCTATGATTACATCAACATTGAATCTAATTAAAGTTAATCAATCCCTTTACTATTTTACTATTAGATGTATCCTACTTCAGGACTGAGGTAACATTTTCTCTAATTTGCTGAATTTAGATGTATTAATGATTATATTATAATTTATATACAGGGCTGTTCATTGCGTCGAGTCAAAACTTCCCTTGGTGATTTCTGGTGATATTTCATGAAAATAATTAAATGTGTCCCAAAATAAATTCTAAGAGTTCCTAAAAGTTGAATTATAATTTCTATCGTAATAAGCAAATAACAGAAATGCATCTTTTAATTTTTTTTAATATAAAATTATAATATGTGTATGGTACTTTTTTTGACGTTACCATTATCTTAATATTTTTTTCTATATAGGGGCTTAAGAAAGTATAAGAAAATAAAGTTCTACGTGAAAATTGCCAAAAAAGGTGAGGATTGACAGTTTCTAATATTACAGTTCGCTTCTGCGAATCTTGACCTTTAATCTGTTCTTCCATTGGATTATATTCCTTGCTGCCTTCTCCAGTTATTTACTCCTATCTTTCCGATATCGTTCGTAACTTCACCTATCCACAGGCCCACCGTCGTTTTGGTCTTTCCCGACCTCTGCTACCAACTGGCTGAACCTCTGGTACCTTTATGACAGGATTTCATTCATCCATCCTTACCACATCCCAGTCCATCTCAATCCGGAACATTTTATAAAGGATACTATCTCATGTTGCTTATATAGTTGATGAAGCTCATGGTTGTACCTTTCTCTCCAAATCCCCCTCCTGGTCAACTCCAAAGATTTTCCTGGTCTTTTTGGCAGGATCCAAGTTCTACAGCCGTAGGTGAGGATTAGCTGGATCAGGGTTGTATAGATCCTCCTTATTTTGCAACCATATGATAACAACCTTTATGAGAATGAAGAGGGCATACCAACAACCATTAGCATTAACTAATCTTCTCTTGGTTTTCTTTGACCTTTGTTTGTTGTGTCTATCGATCATCCACTACCACTTCTCAAACATATGATAGCCCACTACAGTGTTTCTTCTCCCGATTGAATTATTAAGTCTCATTTGGTCTTCCCATCATAAACTTCTAGCCTCATTTCGCTTGCTGCTAGAGGTGTGTAGTTCCTGACCGAACTAGTACAATTATACTAGTCTTATGATTGTACTAAATATACTAGTATTTTAAGATCAGATCATGAATCATTATTAGTTTATAGCGAAGCGACGAAGCAAAAAACAGAGGGAGAGCAGTTGTGGGTGTGCACGACTGCACTGATGACTAGTGCCGATGATACGCATGGCATGTCTTGTTCAATATCTCTTATCTCTTCATCTTGAAAAAAACAAATCAACTGGCGCAATGGTCAGCATTCAAAGGCAAATAATTTGAAAAAGTATTGAACGACTTTAATCTTTTTCTTTCTACATTTAATTTTTTTGCATGTAATTTAGATGTCTATAAAAAATAAAGGCTGGAGTACTTTGAAGTTTGATAAATATAGTTTTTGTTCAGGCAGAGATTAGGGTAACATTTTCTTTATAGTAGCCGTTATATGCTTAGTTCATTAATGTACTAAATGTACTAAAGGACACTACTAAATCCTTTCAGTGATCGCGACTCACTGTACTAGTTTCGTTAATAGACCTAAAATTCCTATCTCTACTTGCTTCCGTCTCGATGTTTTGAAAGATATTTACGACTTCCCCCTGGATGCGTCCAATAACGTTGATATCATCCTCGTAAGCTAACAGTTGTATTGATCGATTGAAAATGGTTTCCTTTGTACTAACTTCGGCTTTTTTAATGATTTGTTCCGTTACAATGTTAAATAAAAGATATGCCTGCATATATAGCTGTACAAGTCCATTACTTGTTGGAAACTTGTTGTAGGTACAGCCGTTGAGTTTAACTGCTAGTATAATATTATTGAAGGTAATCATTATACCATATGAGTCAGTTTCCGCGGGATGTTGAATTCCTCCAATGCACCAAATAGGGCATTTTGGTTGACACTGGCATAGACAGCTTTGTAGTCGACAAAAATGTGATGGGTGTCGATGAATTCGTTTTTCTCCTTTATTGATCTGATTGTAAGACGAGAGATTTGCCCTGCCTGAATCCACATTGGTGTTGACCTATCATTCTTTCAGTAATTGGCTATAGTCTAGCATACACCACGATGGATAGCATCTTATAGATGTCATTGCGAACAGGTATCCCCCGGTAGTTCTTATATTCAATTATATTCGAAAATATCTCCCATCTTATGTATGGTGCAAATTAGTCCAGAGATCCATTCATTTGGAATTTTTTCTATTCTCCAAATATTTACAATTTTACGATCTAAATTTACAGTAAATAATTAAAATGGGTTCCATTCACATCTTGGCAATGTGCAAGTGGATCTAAAATCATCCAAAACTGTAGTGTACCTAATTGCTTCAGCTCGGCTCTTATTCGAGCATTCAAATCATCGAGGAGCATTAGATCAGGATATCTATCAGGTCATTCTATGATTTTACCGGTCCACCTATTGTGAAACACCCAATTTAAATATTGAATCCTATAGTGTAAGGGGGCACCATCTTACTGCAACCACACCCCATTTTGAAGCAAATTATTCCCATTAGGAAGTGAAGCAGCCTATGGGAGTATCCATTGTTTTGTAAGAGTTCCAGATATTTTTGAGCAGTTAATTATTCATCTATAGAGAACGGACCCAATGATATGACGCCCAATAATATATCCCCAAACAATTATCTTCTGCGGGTGCTGCGTATGTACCTGTTCTGTTCAGTGTGTAAAAAAATGGTATATTCTGTATAGGCAATATCTATCCGCCAAGTTAGTCGTTATTTAGTTACTTTTCCCTACCCTGCATATATATTTCTTAGTTTACGACCTTGTCAGTTTAAACAAATGTATTTAAGTAAAAACAGAATCATTGCATTGAAATACCTAATGTTATAATATTGCACAATTTAGCTATTTACCAACAGTACAGATGTGTTAAAACATACGAGCGTTATATACATTTCTTTATCTAACTTGTATTCTTGTTATACTGCATAATCAACCGTAAACTAATTAATATTAATATTTAATTAACAAAATGAATCTACTCTCCAAAATCAGCTAATTACTTCACAACATTAATTAACAAATTTAACTGCTTTCTTTGTATTGGAAGATTTATGTGAGGCCAAAATTTAATTCATTTATTTTAATTAATTGTACTAAAATTAAGATGAACAATTAGACAAAGTAAAATTACGTTTATTTCTTTTTCAGAGGTCGTTTACACTTATACTTCAGGCTGTGGATCATAATAATTTTTCATTACCTGGTAAGTAATATCTGTTTACATTTTTTAATAAGTAACAAATCATAACACAATGTTCACAAGTTTAGGTCATAATATAGTATAGTTTGTCAATATAAACTTGGGAACAGAAATATTTCATTTGAGCTCTTGCTGTACTCTGATTCGTATTATTCGAAAAGTATTAATGATATCGAAAAATCACACGAATATTTCTTTCTTTGGGATCTGCCAAGAAAGTCAAAATTTGTATCAGTTCTCACAAGTTAGAGATGAAAAAGGAATGTATAATCTCCTAATTTTACGCCTCTGGAATGAATTTCAATATTTTTCTTTGATGCATTCTTATGAGGAAAATGATTTTCCAAATTTCATAAAAAGTATTCTAGAAATGACAAGAAAAAAGAAAAACCGAAAACTGACGCCTTGTCTTTCGGAATTGAAGCACTTTTGTGCCAAGGTTATGTGACATTCTACACTTATTTTTCACTGTATTATTTGTCAAGATAAAATCTAGTCAGAATAGGACCATTTAATTATTTAAATTATCTGCATACAAATATGCACTTTTACGGAGTTATAGCCTAAAAGTGATGGATCCAATAGATTTTTATGAATGGAGTTATGGCTAGTGGGATTGGGTCAAGATCAAATAAAGAAACTATTTTTTTCAATGAGCTGATGTTTCGCTAGTAATAGCATCCTCAAGAATATTTTAGTTTTTGTTATCAGCAAGAACAAATAATAAGCAAACAACTTTTGTCATTACAATACACATATAAGAGTAACCTATATGATAAAAGTTTAATTGTTTATATAGTTTTCTTGAAGAAATTGGTTAATTATCAGCTCGAGGTAAGGTATATGTCCCTGAATAATGACAGCTTTAGTTCAGAACAAATTTAAATTTGAAAAGTGAATCCCAGTACATTGTGGTCTAGGTTTCGTATAAAATAAATAATTTTCAGGCGGCTAAAGAAATAGAAAATTCTTATAATTCTTATAATATACGCTTCCATAATCTGTAAACTGTGGGTACGCTTTGATTTACCAGCTCGGTGGTGTAGTTGGCTAGAGCGCACGATGCCAAGCGTGACTAGAAATCTTTCTATCATAGCTGAGGGTTCGAATATCGCCGCCAGCATTGTTTGTCCTCGTTCTTAGTGTAACCCCCTTCTAGACAGCTTTTACTTTGGAATCGGGGGGTTGTCGAAATTCTGTGGTATTTATTATTTATTATTATTATAATAATTTGTCATTCTTTGTTTGGACCTTATTATCAAACAGCAATTAAACAGGGCTATTTTCGTACTGGTTTATTAGAAGTGTCCACCAAAAAGCAAGCTCTCCTACACATTTTTCTTAATTTATATTATGCACGAAATTATTTAATTCTGTACAAATTAGTGTCCTTACTCAAAGCGATTATTTAGTTAAACCACTAAACTGAACGGAAAGTCCAAGAACTAACCCTTCATCCAAATATTTAACTTATGAGCAAATTTCATAAAATTTATAATGTATCGACAGACTATCATATCAACAAATTATGTACATTAATAAGCAACCTGTGAATGTATGTTGAACGGTTGTGTCTGTAGAAGTTTTGTTAGCAATTGCAAATCATGTTTAGTGGGCGTAGGAACATCGTTAATGAATACTTGGCCATTTTATTTTCATCTTTAAAAACGTTTTACATCAGTATATATTGACTTATTGAAGATCTCACCTACACATCTCACACTTTCCTAAACAACTCGAGTATTGTTTTCTCAATAAACCCAATTATCCTACTAGAAATACTACACTTTTGCTACTTTAAACAAAACAATCTAAGTGGTTCTTTGGATGATTTTTGTGTGGGATGACAGCTTTACATTACATCGACAACACACGTATTTTATTTGTTAACACTGATTTTCAAGTGGTAACCTAAGCACTTTCAATGTAATATTACCTTGTATTTTTTTTTAATGTTTATTTATGATTTTTTCTTTATTTTGATATGTAAGCTTCACCTATTGATTGTAATATTCTGAAATTCTTATTAATGCTGTTAATATTTTTGAATATTTAAATAGATTCCGAAAATATGGGTAATTTTGTAATTTCGAAATTGAAAGTTTTCAAAAATTTCAAATTTTTTTAACATTTTAAAAGATATAATTGAACTAATTGCAGTGAATTCCTCAATCATAAGTATCAAGATTTTTTAAAATCATGTAAAAGAAACCTAACAACAAAACATAATAAACATATATTTACGTAATTTGTAGTTAGATCTAACAAAACTTATTACGCTTACAAGAAATTGTCAAGAGACATACACGCACAAAATTGGATTATTATATTTTACAATAAACTGCTAGGGGTATACTTACTACTTACTACCTTGTCTTGCAAGTCGTGGATTTTATAAAGCTGTAGGCTAACATAACCCGGAACTCTTCTGTTTGGTCAGCACCCCGTCCAAACTTCTTCTCATAATTCTCCTAATACATCTTTACAATGAAAATATTCTATATAAGGCATAAAAAATTGAAACAGAAATAAGTAAACCGTTTTTATGGACAACTCTGTCATTGTCGTTAGGTTCTAGATTAGATCTCCCATGAAATGGAAAACCAAGTAAATCACAATTTTACTGAAAATTATATTAGCTGCATAATATATTCTACTAGCTTTTCCCGCGTTATTCATATTTATTTCGAAGTGATATTCAAAGAGGTTGCGCCGTGGAATTTCCTAGCAAGGCAATTTATTTCCTACTGTACAAAGAAAGACATGATAAATTTAAAATAAAATAGAAAAATATTGTCATGTAACATTTGCTACTTGATTATTAATATATAGTATCTATAATAAGAACAGCAGAACCTAGTATTTGGGTTTAGTTGATTCGATCTTCGATATTCTATATATAATTTAATTTATATATTATATAAATATATTTAAATGTTTACAGCTCTTTTTTTTCTTTTATCGATATAAGTTCTATTTTCATCATTCCGTAAAAGAACAGTGATATTCAAATTATATTTATAATATTTCTCGTTATTGATTTACTAGGTTTAGGTAGCAAAATAAAAAAATATTGGACATGCAGACTTGTTTAGTATAAAGTCATTATATAGTAGGTTTATTAAAAACATGCTTTTAACAAAATATCTTTGTAGTAAGTCACACAATTTTCAAAATATATAATATTTAATAAAAACTATTCAAATTTCAAAATTTGTATTAATAAAATTCATAGTGATCGTATTAGAATTTTCTTAATATTTTCGTTCTCCTTATGACCTCCGGCTACACATAAATCAGGTTTTCCGTAACTTCTTTGAATACTTTTCCAATTCACGGGAGAGATACTATAACTTCAGATATTATCAGTCAGATAATGTACATGTTGATACCAAGGTACCAAAAACATTTAAACCCCTAAGTTTAAAAACCATACTTTATGTTTTTATTAAGGTTTCATTTATTTGCAGTAAGCCAGTCAGGAGTTCTAGATTGTAAACATTGCATAGCCTATGATTAATTAATCAAGTTGTTTATTATCACGGTCGTGTCATCAGAGAACAATACAAGTAAAATGCCATTTTGGTACATTTACATAATAAGATTGATTGTTCACATATGTCAAGAAGAATAAAGGTCCAAGAAGGGAATCTTGTGGAACCTCGACGGACAATTTAGAGCATATTGTTCAGTTCAGATAATACAAGTTGGTGAAATATACCTTACTAATAAAGATAGTAATGTCATGAATACATTTTTTTGGTACTTTCTAAAATTTATATAGTGAAAATTACAACAATTTGGAGCCCTAGATCATATTCAGAGCATGATTTTTTGTTATATTCCTACATTCCCCATTTTAATTAACAATTAAGAAATAGTTGCTGTCTTATTATAACTTTAGTGGTTATAAAATTAACGAAAATCTATAAAGTTTTTACCATAATAATAATTACTCACTTTTACTGCATTGTAATGGTCATATTGTTGTTTTTCATTAATACTAACTACAATGAGGCTTTAAACAAAGCTGAATAAGTAAGCCATTAACTACCTACATCCATAAAATAAATTCTTTAATTTTATTAATTTAAATATTTCCAATAACTTTTTCATATTGTCGCACACAATACTCGCCAGGTTATGAGAACTTCAGATTTGTGTAGAGATGGGTAAACATAGGCAACTCGTCAGCCGTACAAATGTAGTGGTTTTAAAAAATCTGACATTGCTTAGTATACCTTAGTTTTTTTTATATTTTATACTCTCATTATTGAATGCGCTAGTATAAAAGTTTTAGGTATATAATAAATTGAAAACAATACATGTTGTCATAGAAACTATTAAAACAACTAATCAATCTAGGAGCAAGAATTGCATTGAATTAAAAACAGTGTTCTTAGTATTAGAAGCAAATATATTGAGATTAAAAAAATATTGACACCAAAAAAGAAAAAAATTTACATTTAAGAAATTATTTCCTCCAGTTAAAATACAAAAACCAAAACTACTAGTCTCTTATTTCATTCTTCCTGAACTCTTCAGGGGCCTGGTTCGCAAACATATTTATAAAAATATTTAAATTACATAATTTTAAAAGAATGAACATTTGTCATATTTATTTTGACATTTTAAATTTCCCCCCTAAAATTTTAAATTATAAGAGAAGTGACACAATTTTAAATCATGTTAAATTTTTTTCACAATGTCATTTTATTTTTTAAAATTGAGTTATTAGTTTCCAAGAAGTTATGTTCGAAAGATTTAATACCTAATAAAGTATATTACTTAGGTGTTGGTTGATTAAATGTTCGAAATATCCCCCACCAACTTCCATACAATAATAAAGACATGGTTCAAAATGTTGTCAGACATTATGCAGTATTTCTCAGTAATTTGATGGCATTAGTGCGTGCTACATTGCCGTAACTTTTCTAAACAATTGAGTTAGGTTGCGTAAATTGTACTGTTTAAATTACCCAATAAAAAGAAATCTAAGGAATATAAGTCTGGTGTTTTCACAGGCCACTCGATAGACCCTCTCCCTCCAATCCAGTGACTAGGAAATGTTTGACCCTAAAGTCGCCTCACAAACAATGTGTAGTGATGAGGAGCACTATCTATATTTATTGATTTATTTATTTTTTTTATTTATTTATTTATTTAATCGGGATATCCAAGGGGCATCCCAATTACAGGATAAGGTGAAACAATAAATATACATATAATAATAGTATACATTATATTTAAACACTTAAATTATAAACAAAATATTCAAAAGTAAAAGTAAAACATATGTTGTAAATATAGGAATAATATTAAAAAGATTGTACGAGAATAATGTAAGAAACATATAAGAGTAAATAACATTACAAGAACTGGTAAATTATACAGATATGACAGACAATTTTTTAATAGATTGAATAGAATAACAAAATATCTCGTCTCTTTTCATACATATGATAATTTTGAATCATTTGATTGATATAGAGGTGAGGCAGTAAGAAAATTAGTACGGGCTGTTGGTAATTATAATCTCATGTTGTATCTTGAATTAATTCTTGGTACATAATAGAAATTCTTTGATATAATTGAACCAGAATGTACTATATTGTTCATAATTTTGTGCAGATATATAATCGAGTACATGACACCTCTATGACATAAACTACTTAATGAGGATTTGATCAGTAATACATCCTGGGGTATACCCCGTGGGGCAAATACCGTAATTAATAAAATGTAAAGTTTTGAGGTATCTACGCTGCATTCTGTCTGAGTGAGTCATATGAGTAGTTATATACACAGGTTGTGTACTGAATCATTAGGCATAGTACATTGATGGAAGACTGAAAATTTGCATCGTATTGCGGGCATTGTGCACTGTTGACCACACGATATCTAGATGGGAAATGAATTATCTGCTATCCTTAATGCTTACGTTGACGAGCGACAGTTTACCTGTCTCTGTTTTACATTGTAACGTTGCCATTTAAAAACCCCCCATGTCTAATGATTCAGTACATAACCTGTATCGGATTCCAAACCGCAGAAGCATAATCAAGATCACACTGAACAAAAGCGGTTTAAAGTATATTTAAGATTTTTGCATTACGAAAGTCTTTAGCATTACGAAATACAAAACCCAGGTTCTTATATGCAGACGTGGTGGTTACACGAATATGTTCCTCGAATGACAATTTTGAAATAAAGGTAATGCCAAGGTCCAGGATTTTTAAATTGTGTAACCCTATCAAAGCGATGTTGTCAAGCTTGTAGTCAAACGTTTCAGTACTTTTACGCCGAGAATGGGACACGGTATTACATTTACTGTTATTTAAAGGTAGATGATTATTTTCACATCAAGCATTTAACTTATTCAACTTATCTTGCAATTTTATACAATCTGAAATTGATTTGATATCAGTATGTATCTTAAAATCATCAGCTTATAGTAAGTAATTGACATCAAATAATTGTGTTGTCATTAATGAAAGTACCGAAGAATCGAACCCTGTGGAACTCTTGATGATTTCCCTTATTTAATATTTCAGACATATACTGTGTCTTTTCCACAAGGTTCGAGTAGTGGAACGCCCAAACACAAATCTGTACTGATGTGGAGATATCAAATTTCAGTGTGAAAATAAAGATGGTCATGAAAGGCTATTTCGAAAACTTAGCAGAAGTTACAAATTATAGCGATTGGCCTATAGTTACCTTTTTAATAAATAAATAATAAATAAACACCACAGAAGTTAGACAACCCACAAATTTAAAGCCTAAGTTTACGGGCGAGGGTTATACAGATGAAATAACGCGGACAAACAACCATTTCCACTTCTGCCAGTGCCGGTTTCAGGATTTGAACCCGCTGCTACCATACAGAGATTATATAGTCACACTTACCTAATTAGTTTCTTAGAGAAAATTCCAAACGTTCATGTAGTCCGTTATGCCGACGATACCAACATTTTAGTTATAGAGAACGATTTAACTGAAGCTAAAGTGACAACGGAAATAGTTTATGAAAGAATAATATGCTGGGCCCAAAAAAACAAACTAAATTTAAACAAGAGTAAGACTGTCTACTCAATTTTCATTAAATAGTAATTCTGAGATATTAACACTTTGTAGGCACCGACTACGTTACAAAAACTTGTGATTCTAATAAACTATTAGATGTTACTTTTGATAGTCATATGCAATGGACACATTGACAATTTATGTATTAAATTAAGGACAAGTTGCTATGCCCTAAAATTTATGTCTAAGCACTGTAGTCAGGAGGTCCTCATGACTCTCTATTATGCCGGTTTTCACTCTCATCTGAGATATGGAATTGTGAACTGGGGTAATAGTAGTAATGTTAAAAGAGTTTTTATATTACAGAAATACGCAGTTCGAATCTTAGCAAATTTGAATTACAGAGAGACTTGTCGAAATGCCTTTAAAAACTTAAAAATTCTAACAGTTCCTTGCTTGTATATTTTTGAGGTATGTTCGTATATTTTCAAACATAATAGCTTTTTTTTCAAGGAATCAAATATGTCATTTATACGAAACCAGAGCCTAAGGTATATTACGTCCTGATCTCCACAGAACTAGTATGTACCAGAAAAGTTTTCTCTATCATGGATGTAAATTTTATAATGCTCTAACTGAAGACCTTAAAGTTTCCGGAAGTATTCACATTTTTAAGTCAAAACTTAAAAAACTACTGCTAGAAAAAGTGTTATACTATCCAAGAATTTTTCTAAATGATGTTTTTTGCGCTCTTGACATAGTACTATTATATCTTATAGGTCTTATAATAGATAATTAAAAGATGTAACGGTATATAAAAAAAAAGAAAAATCATTGTGTTTGTTCTGACATTTTTTTTTATGACTTATTCATGTTATTCATGTTATGTTTTGTTGTAAACGTTTTTTTTTTACTCCTTTAAATTGTTTATTTGACATTTTCTGCACTGTTTTTGTATGCTACTCTGTATATTTTTTCAGTGAAGAAAAAAAAAAGGGGACATATTCTTGATTATTTCCATAACTGAGGAAACTGTATATTTTAGTGTAAAGTTACTTATTAACTATTAATATTACTCGTAATTAATCAGTAATAATATTTACGTACATAATGATTTCATGCTTTATTTAGTAAGTGTGACGAGTCGCAACTGGTACTAAATAGTAATGTATTAAAATAAGCTAATTCATTCATTTTCGCATAATCTCCAGCGTAGGCTGATATGATTCATAGAAAGTTGCATGAATGAATGCACGACTGTCCTAAGGGTGTGTAAACAGTAGGTTGTGTTCAGCTCGACTGCACCAATTATGTATGTCCCAGGGCAAGGACGAAAACCATTTCAGACATACAGGTTTACAATCGTATCTTCTTTTACGGAAGATTATTTATGTTTCCAAATGTAATATAATTATTTATACGTTATAATACTGTATTTGGTACCTTATTTGTTTAACGTGTAACTTATACACCAACCTACGGTGTTTTGTGAGCATCTTTTATTATTATTTATTACCATTAGGGAACTATTATTGAAATCAGTGTTTCTGTTTTTGTAACAGCAGGATTTATTAATATTGTAAATTAATATATCGAATGTCACATTTGTCTTCGTATAAGTAAGGAAAATCCTGTCCCAGCCTATAGTAATGAAAAAAAATCGATTTCAATATTCACTACTTATGCAACCAATATTAATTAGAATCATAACAAAATTATTATATTTTCTCGTTCGAATATGATCCTTATATTTTATAAAATCAGACCTTTTTTTTGCTTCGTATTTATCCATTTCTAGAAAAAAAAGCCGCTGCCAATTACTTGGGGATCAGAACTTTCTCACCGTAGTAAAACTCGACGTGTGGTGGAGTTTATAATAAAAGTAATTTTTGACGTTTCAAAAAATTCACATTTCTTACGTTTCAAAAAAAGTCACATTTTGACGTTTCAAAAAAAGTCACATTTTGACGTTTCAAAAAAAATCACATTTTGACGTGTCAAAAAAGTCACTTTGACGTTTCAAAAACGTTACATTTTTTGACGTTTCAAAAACTGGGACCGATTTTTATTCAAAAACTGTAGCTGCTATCACGAACCAGACACAGAGAGAAAATTTGTTCTGTCTGAAATTTTGTGTATCGTCATAATTCGTCGAGAATCGTCCAGCAATGCAATAAAAATTTTCAAAATTTTTTCACGAATAAATAACTTCCTCACTGGGGCGTGAGGAAGTAATAAGTAAAACGGTAGCTCAGTCACTATTTCAAGAATATTAAAACAGTGATAGCATTTTTTATTTCTGTTTCAGCAACTAATAATATAATAGAAGAAGCAACATATTCAGGGATAATTGACCCTAGCGCCGAATGGCACACGTTAAACCATAGAGGACCCCGAGCACGCTTGACATACAGGGTGCGAGTCAAATGTGATATTCACTACTACAATTCCACGTGTACAAAATTTTGCCGACCAAGAAACGATAAATTTGGTCATTTCATCTGTGATGTAAACGGAGATAAAGAATGTATAGAAGGCTGGAAAGGCACCACATGTGATGTTGGTAAGTTATTTTTTTGTCAATTAACAACGATCTATTTGGTCTATTAAGACCTCATTCTTTTAACATGCATCACATGGCAGCAAATTGAACAAAATATGTTTTTTTAATGACAACGCTTACTTACTTTAATTTATGTGTTCGAATAAACACCAAGTTAAATCTTATTTTTCCAAAATTCCTCAGTGTTTATTGCCTTGTCGTTCGCTAATACTAAGTCTTGTTGAGTGCAAGCCATGTCCATGTCTGTGCAGAGGAGCAAATGCTTTGGAGTTTTTATTTCCCCGTAGTCACATCTACCACTATTTACATATCGCCTCTTTACATTTGGATACCCCTGTTCTAAAATGATTTAAGGTTCTCCAGGCTCAAAGTCTGCTTTCACACTGTCTCCCTCCAAGATTCACGGCGAATATCGAACTGGGTTTCTAATGGTGTGGTTTTCTGAACAAAGCTATTGAGACGAGGAGATGGTGATTATACATACGGATGTCTCATCTGTCTTCCTCCCCTATTTCACCATTCACTCTGCGTCTGATATCTGGTGGTGCTATAACAGCTAGAGGGTAGATCTTCTGGACTGGTGTCGGTTTTAAGCAACCAGTTACCAGGCGAGCAGATTCGTTTAGATCCACCTCCACATGTTTGGTATGAGCAGATGCTTTACACACTGGTGCTGCATATTCTCCTGCAGCAAAACAAAGTGCAAAGGTAGACGAACGCAGAACCTCCGACTGGGCTCTCCACGTTGAGTCTGTCATACACTGTTTCTTGCGCTGATTTTCCTTTCAACTATTGACTCGCAGATATTTCGGGTTGGTGCAGGTTTCAAGACTTACCCCTCTCCGTACTATTTTGATTCTTCTTCTGGCTTCTCTGTTACGAAGACGAAAAGCACACATTTGCATTTTACTTATGTTTATCTTTAGGTGTTTTTCTTCATAGTATTCTGCTAGGATTTCTATGGCTATATTATGTTTCCTCTATATTTCTTCGAAACGTCCGCTTTTAGCAGCGACTGCAGTATCATCAGTGTAGATGAAGCGTCTTACTTCCGGATGATTTGGCTGATCGTTTGTGTCAGTGTTCTAGAGCATAGGAGACAACACTCTTCCTTATGATAAGCCATTCTTTTGGTTTTTTTACCAGCTTTTTTGATCTTGCAGGGACACATATAACCTTCTGTTTTGTAGAATATACTTGACAATACTTGGCGACTTGGTCCAGTTTAACAAATAGTCTTTGGTGGTTAACTGTATCGTACCTAACAGACAGATCAATAAAAGATTCACCAGTCACCAATTTTTTCTCATAGGTATTCGCAATGTGTTGTGTGAGATTCGAAATTCGGCTGCATGATTTCCCAAGTCTAAACCAATGTGACAGTGATACGAGCCTAAAAATAGTTGCAAATTGTAATTTAGATCATCTGTTTTGACATTTTCTCCTAAAATTTACATGCAGAAAGAATTGTTTTATAGAATTTAAACAATTTTTTTTGCCTCTGATTACAAATCAAGATTGTTGATTAAAAAAGTATTCCCTATTTGTAAAAGTTTTATTCTGCAACTTGCTAGCCTATATTTAATAGACTCGTCCTGCTTAATTTTCGAATAATATCTATAACCTTTGCTTGCAGCTGTTTGTAAGCCAGGCTGCCATCCAGTCCATGGTAAATGTGATAATCCCGAAGAATGCATGTAAGTATGATTTATTTCTACATTTAATATAAATATCAATGCAGTGTGGTGTAATATTTAATTTATAACGCAGAACAACTAATTCCTTTAATTGTACGAACGGATTTATTAAAAAAGATATATGTTAAATTATGAATTGAATATTGTGTTCTAGAGCACTGCCAGAAGATGCTTACTTATATTTTTTTGGGTTCCTTTATTTCTTGGTCTGTAATTATGGATGAAAAAATACATAGAAAAACTAATATCTTGTATCTTTTAGGCAAGATAAATTATGTAAAAAAAATGTGTTAGCATTCTGGTCCTGAAGAATTGTTAAAAATTTCTTATATTTACCATTTTTACATACAATCAGTTTCAGGTCTGGATCTTACCAGAGCTTCCATCAATAATGTTGTTTTAAAACCCTCTCTGTTATGTAGTAATAATATTTTCATTTTAAGGGCACCATGTTTTAGTAAATATCAGCCACAAAAATAGATTTTCAATGTTTTATAAGTGGAAGGATTTTGTATACTGGGTGAATCTTAAACAAGGTACAAACCTATAGCTTCCTTATTTTTTTAACCGATCTCAATGAAATTTCATACACCATCTTTTGACATATTGAGAACATATTTGTGACTTACTGTTTGACCGGAAGTGACATCAACTTTTTTTATTTAATAGCAACCTCAATTTTTTCGACATACCGATAGAGAGTACAGTTCTCTGTACAATCGCTTTAGAAACTTTAAAATCGAATAAAAAATGGGCCACAAGCAGTCGATTTACTTTTACCCATTGAATACCATGAAACAGAACCCTAAAGATAAAGTTTGGACAAGTTGGCCATTGAATAAGTCTAAAACATTACACAAAATATTTTCAAAGAAAACTCAGCCTCAAATATCGTATTTTACCTGATAGATTGTGCACTTTTTTTAATATTTTTTGTTATGCTTCAGACTTATTCCATGGCCATCTGGTGAAACTTTTTCTTTAGAGTTCCATTTCATGGCCTTCAATGAGTAAAAGTAAAATGGACTGATAAGTTATTCAGTTTTTATTCGATTTTAAATTTTCTGAACTAAAACAGTTGTACAGAGAACCGTTTTCTTTTTCGATGTGTCGAAAACAAATTAGAGTAGCTATTTAAATCGAAGGATGTCATTTCCGGTCAAACAGGAAATCACAAATGTACTCATCATATGTCAAAAGACGACAATCTGTAGGTACTAAAAATGTAAGAAATTTCATTGAGTTTGGTTAAAAAACAAGGTAGCTATAGATTTACGCCTTGTTTGAGATTCACCCGGTATACCAAACTCTGATATTTAATTCCTAGTATAAGGTTGTATAATTAAATAAAAGTGGTTGTAATAGCGAACTGATTTAAGCATTTCTGATGAACAAATGACCACTCATAGGCAAAAATAATAAGTAGGTTCGCATCTTTTGACAGTAGTAGAGTGACTTTATTTTGCTCACAATTTTTTATGCATATATCAGTTGTAGGCTTGGGTGTAGGTGTTCACCCAAACAAAAACTATTTGCATGCTGCTTCTAGTGTTGTCTGATGCTAATAAGTGACGCCACATTTGTAATAAATTCTCGCCAAAGTTACATATCTGGGCTTCCTATAGGACTGTCGAAAAAAGTATAACGTAAATACACTTTTTGAGTGAATTTACTATTTTATTTACTAAATGTTATCTATACTTTTGAAAAATAAAGCCAAAAACTCATGTTTAGTGCCTTACCTGACCGTAAATGTTTTAATTTTAAAATTTACAAAATAATCAATGACGAAGTTAAAGGTAGGCGAGGAGGCTCTGACGCGAGTTTTTAATCTTGTGTAAATGATATAAACATTAACGAAGGTATGAATCCTTGATATAAATTTAATTGCTCGCCATTAGAACCAACTCATCGTCTGTATTTTCGGCTGGTAAATATATTTATAAAGCGATACCTTGAGTAGATTATATACTAACTTCTGTTGTTTTACTTTGACCACGCCTACTGCTTTCTTTTGTAATTAATGTTAGATGGGTACCTCACGGAATCTGATATTATCTAGATTCGGTTTATATATACAGACATTCATTAATGAACTAGAATTATGTTGTTTTGAAATGTTATTGCAAAACTATTAATCACGAAAAGGTAGATTTTTTTAATAACAATAATTGTATTATGAAAATCTTATTAAATTATTGCTTGCGTAATACTTAAAGTTGCAATAGGAATTTTAAATTATAATTCTGGTCTAAGGTTCGGTGCCGTGTCGCTAACTCATTGTTGCTGTATATATCCAACAGTTTTTAAGAATTTTTGGAAAATTATGGACATAAACAAATATTTAAATTTCTTATGGAAAATTTACTTCTATGCCCACACAAAGTATTTAGTTGTCATGATAATAATTTTAGCATTAGACAACGTAATTTTGTTTTTTTTTTTTTTTTTTGAAAAAAATGGTAATATATAATAATATATGTATAATCATGCCTAATCAAAAGGAAAAGCGCTCAAATCTTAATATGTAAAACAATAATGAGAACCTATTTAGTTTTTATATTTTTGAAAAAGCTCTATACAATTTGTTTGCAATTACATAAAAAAATTTACCTAACTTTTTTTGTAGTGTTTTTAAAATGCCATATTAAAAAAGAAATCAGCTAGAGAGCATTAGAAATTTTGAAAAATAAAATATTAGCCGATAAGAATTTGGTAAGAAACACCGAATATTATGGGACAGGGTACGTTAATCAGAGATGCTGTTTCACCTAGTTCATCTAAATCATACGAATTGGGGTTATTAACTCGTCGCTTCAAAAAGATGTAAACATTAAAGCAAATTTGTTTCGCCTGCGCATTCAAATGTAGCCGATTTTATCTTACTGAAAACACTGATGAATAGAGTTGACAAAAATGCGCCGCAGGACATAGGCGTACGCATCATAATAAGTATAATAAAAGAAATTAACTAGTAATAAAAGCAATAAACTGTTACAATTTATAACAATGTATGCACAACTTACCCACTTAACTAGCTTGGTTATCACAAACTGGAAAAGATATGTAAAAACTTCACAGCATCATGTATGTTTCTATGGTTGTCTCCGAGAGTAATGTTCGATGTGGTAAAAAAATATTCTCATATTTTGAGAACGACCGTTCGACATCTATTAATGTAATGCAAGCATACCTAAAATATTCTTTGAACTCACTTACCGGATCTGCAGATGCACCATCAGTACCATCACAAATTTGTCTTAATCTGGTAAAACCGGTGTCTTGCTTTAACACACGTTTCTCCAATGGGCTCATTTTTGGCGTCACCTATAGAGTGTAGCAGTCGATTTACTTCATCCATTATTTGCGCCAACGACACCGCACTGTGTTGTATGTTTTGTATGGCGTCACGTAATCCTTTATAGTTCCTGTGAATAGTTTTTAAAGCTGTTTCAACAGAAACATCTTCGAATTTTGTCTGGCTTTCCTTAATAGTTGCAGCCTCGTCTGATTGAATTGTAGTATCACAGCTTTTATTTGTTGTAAATATTCAGCATAATAAAAAGCTGCCTCCAACCATGTTCCCCAACTTGTAAGAATCAACTGTGGTGGTTAGGGTATACCGGAACACTTAATATGAAATGCGTGAAGACGTTTAGGAAATTTAAGAAACACTTTTTTGTACTTGCTATTAATGCATCTACCTCTGGAAAATCTTGTCAAATAGTTTCTGCCACAAGGTGTAAAGCATGCACTTTACACGTAACACGTACCAACCTACAACCGTGTTCTTGAAGAGAACGGCATATCAAACGAATTTACGCGGCACCATCGGTCAAAACATCAACATTTGATTATTTGACAAGTCAAATTTTTCTAACGTCTCTAGCACCACCCGCCTAAATATTTGGCCAGTACACTCAGTCTTTTGCTAGCTAGTAACTGTGGAAATGTCGGTTTATGAGGGTCTAGTATACGTACTATAACATTTAAGATAGAATTTTTTTTTTACAATCTGTCGTCTTGTCAACACATAACCATAGCCGTGTATTTTTTAGTAGGTACACATTTGATTTTATTTACATTTTCGTTTACAGTTGGTACATAGTTACGCAACGTTGTGCGAATTGGTAACGTCACCTTGGGATTGTATTTATTCCAGAACTCCTGAAATGGTTGTTTATCGAGTGTGTGCAGCGGAATATCACAGGTTATCAAGAGTAAATCGAACATAAACTGTGTTGTTGAGGGCACGCCATTTTTTTAGTTTTATGTTGCACAGAAATAACGTGATGTTTACAATCACGTTTGTCCCAGCAAGTCAGGTGTGTCTCGCACATCTTACAAATTACTATAGCACCATTGTAGAATAAATCCGGGAATTCACTGATAAATTTATTCACTTTGTTAGCGAATGGTCGTTTTTTACCCTTAGGCAGGTCTGACATACTTTATTATTAAATTAATATCAAGAATAAAATACAACAAATAAAATTATCAACAATACAACGGAAAGAAGTAAATTACGTTATTGACACATCGACGCATAACAGTAGACTAAAATAGTAAACAAGTCTCACTTACGTTTTTGGGTATTTCTCTACCTGGCATCGCCCGTGACTTGCGAGCCGATTTGTCAACTCTACTGATGAACGTTGATTTTATTTATCACTGTAATCAATATCACTTTCATTTTCACAAGCGCAATAAGATGTAGACGTAAAGGATTCCCACGGTCGAAACATTTTTACATTAAATACGATAATCTTCTTAAATTATTTTCAAAAACACACCAGCAAATAAGCAGATATAAAATAATTATGCTAAACAAATCGGTAACAAAATTAAGTGCGGACCTGAACTATCACAGAATGTAAGTGAAACTCCGCCTCGGTCGCGTGCCAACAAAAGCAACAATCATCTTTCTCGCTTTAATGTGAGCGGTTTAAAAGACGGAAGATGTCATGTGTTAAACATTTCCCGCCGTCATGGAGCGTCTTACCCCGCACGTGAGCGAGCATTTGATGTCTGTCATTCTGTTAGCCTCTACACCGAGGAATATTTTCTAGTCACGCTGCGCCGGAACAAATTCTATTACGAATAAGTTTCTGAAAAAATTTGTTTAACGTTTTTATTGTTATGGTGATTTTTAATACCGATAAATCTACCATTTTCATTTAGATTAAAAATTGTGTGGACAGACCTATTGTGGATCTTCGGTAGCGTATACAAACTTAAGCGCAGTATGTTCGCGAAAATTATGTTTTAGTAAATGTCGGCAACATTTTCAGCTAAGTGGGTATATAGCATATGGTGTACTAATGTTTTAGCATATGGTATACTGATATTTTATTCGTAGCGTACTGTTTGTATGTTATAGAACGATACAGTTACATAAAAATGGTAGTAATAGTAAACAGGCTTGAACATATTTAACTCCTCATTTCTTCTTTCTGATAATTAAGACTATTTTTGTTTGCCCCAGAATGTACTTAAAAAATTAACGTAATTACGTACGGTTTAAGGTTTTTATTACAACCCTTAGGTACAGGTTATATTCGTTTTCAGCATTTTGGTTTGTAATTCTAGAAATAGCATGTTTGAGAGTTAAAATCTTAAATAAACAAAGTTTCTTAATACATATATGTTTAAATTGTAAGTAAATCAAGTTCCGTTAATTATAATCAGATAACTATGATCGAACAGATGTTAAATGCTATTCAAACCATGACATTGATTATCACGATTCATGAGCTTCTGAAAGTAGTTAATAAATCTTGATCCATATAGATACGCTGTCATTTTTTTCTTAATTTTTATCAAAATTCTCTTAGCACCACATGCTTGATAAATATAGCTGGACATATGGTTTATCTGAACAATAAATCTGTTTTAAAAAAGATTGTGGAGTATTTCCGCATAGATTAAGGATAGTTTCTCACGTATTTCAGTACAAATACCTAATCGAAATCTGATTTACTTCAGTAATTGACGTATCTTCTTTATGTTAGATACAATTTATCCGACAATTGATATAATTTAATCTCTAACTGGCAGAATGACTTTTCGCGGAGAACATGGTTGGTCGATATGGTCTTGCTATGAGCTACATTACCTACGTGATGCCATGTTTCTAATGTCAAATGTTCTTCCGCACAAAACTTACAACATCGCTTAAATTCAGAATACGTGCCGTGACCTCCGTGGAGGAGCATTTCACTGGTTCTATAAAAAGCTTTGACGTGCATGAATCGTAATAAAACTAATTGGAAATGATTAATTATTTTGCCAATTAAGGAGAAAGTTGTTTATATGAAACTGTTTAACGTCGTAAAAAATTGCAGAATTAAGCTATAGATCATTTTTGAATCTGAAATAAAAACATTTTAAAAGTTCAACTAATTGGCGGATGCGCAGTGGGTAAAACATTGCACTTTTGTACGCGGAAAAATAAATGACAAAAAGAATATAACTATTTTGTTTTAAACAAGAAAATATAAGTAAAACACCTAATAAACAAACATTATTTTTTACCTTGGAGTGATTCCCAATAGGAAGTATATGAATAAATATTAAACAGTGAAACTTTATAACAATAAAAAATATAGTCGAAATTGAAGCGTTTGTTACAAAAAAAGTCCTTGTGAAAATTTCAGAATTTAGGGAAAATTCAAAAATGTGAATATGTTCGTAATCAAGTCAAAAATTTCAAATCTGATTATGTGAAAAAAATCGGCAATAATGTGACATTATAATTAGGGCAGATTGTGACATACGTGGCTATTTTTCAGTGTTGGAGAGAAAAAAAGTTTGATTGACATAAGTTTCTTTTGCAAGAAAAAGACTGATATATTTCAAAATAATCTTTATTGTAATAAGTTTCTAATCATATTGAAAGGTATTGCAGGTATAGTTATTCACTCTCGCATCCACTGCTGTTATCTTCAGAATCAATTTCTGTATTTTGGCTGGGTTGTTCCTCCCTATTTTGCATGAATGATTCCTAAAATGCTCTGTTTTCGACTTTACTTAGGGTAGGACATAAATGTATTAAACTTTTAATCTTTAACGGGTTTATATTAATAGGTCCTGCATAAGACGGTGTCAGGGCAAACTCTGTTGGAATTTGAGTTTTGTTTCGTATCCAACATCTGCCCCATGGCCCAGAGTATGACTCTCTTATTAAGGCAATATTAGGATCTTCTATCGATATCTTATACATCCTAAGAGTTTTTAGTTTCAGAGGTGGCTTGGGTGTCTTTAAAAAATAAGGCTTCACCGCTTTCTTCACATCAAAAGAGTTTGATTGATCAACATTGATCACGTCAAAAGATGAAGGCTTCGACCGACAGGTTACCATGATGTCATCCCAAACCTGAGGTGTCTCAACTGTCACTTTTTCTTTCCTTTTACTGATTATTGAGAAATCCTGATCATTAGGCAGAAAAGAGTGGCCTCTTATAGGGAAAATATGAATAACACTTTTAAAAAGTTTTAGGACATGGACGACGAAATATAAGAAACGTACCATCGTGTAATTTTAGTTCTGGCCAGCGCATCCGTCGCTAAAAATAACCAAAGTTTCTGCTGAAGTAATCTCTTTATGTCTCAAAATGTGAAATAAGTGTGAAGCCACATCGTTCTGACCTTTTCTTCCTACGCTTTCGTTATATACATACATTGAGGCACAGTCATCAGATAAGTCATGGACCCCAAACACAAAGTACCATAACTGTCGAGCATAAAACACAGTATTAGTTCTGATGTGAGGTAATGGCAAATTTTGCATAAAATCGAAGCTTATAACAGTTGCTTTATTTGTGCGAGCTTCTTGTTTCCACTTCCGCTTCAAAGAATAGAAGGCCTCTGCTTTCCGCAAATGGAGTTCCTTTTCAGCCGCTAGCTTCTTTCCTTTTTGCTCATTTTTATTAGCTTCAATTTTTTGGCGTAGCATATCACACATCATACACGGGTCAGTTCTTGGTAAGCCGAACCTAATATTGAATTGAGTGGTGAATACTAACCAGTATACTTTGTATGAAACCCTAATCCTATATTTTTCTAGGAAAGAACGATACATTTCTTTTACGGTTAAAGTTTCATGCAAATAAAACCTCTGAGGATTCTTTCGTATGTAATAATGTGATTGCCTAGCCGGAAATGACTTGATATGCAACTGAATGAGAAAGTCTAATTCAGGAGGAGTTTTATTTGGTCTGTTTTGATGTTGCCCTCTTTTATCTAATGGTGATCCGTTTGTGTGAGCAAGAGAGTTTTGAATACGTCGCAATCTAGCCCTGGTAATCCCATGTAAACTTAGGAAAGCATCTCTGCATATTTTAACACCAACATATTTGGAAGAAGGTTCGGTTTTAACACGTACTATATACGAGAAAGCCACGGTATGAAGAAATTTGGGTTGCAGTTCATCATCACCGGATTCAGTATCGCTGTGATTTATTTCAGCTTTTCTGGACCTTCTTTACTTCACAGGTAAAGTTCTTAATAAACATGCTAAGTGACTGTCCTGGAGGTTTTTTGTTGGAATTGCATAAAACTCCTTCGATATCTGTTCCCTTTTATCTTCTGTAATTACACTAAAGCACTTATACATTTTACATCTAAAAAAATAAATATTTTATAGAACATTAGTTCTGTAATCTGTTTATAAGATTCACTTACTTGCAGTCTGGTCCCACTTTCTTAGCTTCGATAACTCTACCTTTATGGTTAATATGTGCTTCTCCTTTCACTTTCTTCTCCCTGATCAGTATTTCTTTTTTAATTTTCCTTGCTTTTTTTACCGGTACAACTGGTTCTTCATTGTTATTCATGATTAGAATACACAATAGCAATGACAACTACTGCCAAGAACAAAACAACTGACAAGATAGGTTATGTTGCACCTTACGTATGATATTTCTGGCAAGAACAACCTATGTTATGGATATGGGCTGTTTTTGTGGAAAACGTCGATGACTTGGGCTACTTTTGCTGAATCGGAGAATATTTAACCTGTAGTTATTAAGTACCTAGGCGGTTTTTGTAGAATATTTTTCTACGGATACACGCGCAGCACGTGGGGCCATCTATCAATAACAAAATAAATAATTCAGTTATTTTTGACATGGGCTGTTTTTATAATAAACGCTTCAATTCTGCTTGGTCAATTGAAAATCTCCTAAAGTTGAACCAAAATTCTAGAGAAAATCAAGTATATGACATATTTGGTAACTTCTGTAGAATCTTTATTTGAATAGAACAGTTGTTATTTTTTCTATATTTTTTGTCTCGGAATGGATTCTAAAATTCAAGATTACGACCAATTAATTTTAATGGCAGTTGTAACAATATAATTACCGATGCACTTTGCAAGCGAATTTGCTTAAATTTTCAAACTGTATGTACAATAACGTGTTTTTGTAGATGTAAAGTATATGTTTCATAAAATTTCTTTTGTCCAATGCACGTTTCAAAACCAAGGAAATCTAATAACCGTAATCATATAATTGACCTGAGATAAAATAACATACAGTAAACCCTTTCCACAGTTGTTTTTTTATTTTGACCAACCATTTGTAATAGTATAATAGATGTAAATTCTATTTAATTTAAAATACGAAAGGTATCGTCATCGATTATATGGATATTAGGCCAACAAATGTGTCTTCATGATTGGTAGTAAATTGTAGCTTTAGTTGTTTTCTACGGACAATTAATATAATATAGACGCATATTGGTTCATTGGTTAAATTTAATTAGTTTCGCATTTTACACTATTTAACTTAAAGTTCTAAAAGTATATTTTTTTATAAGCTTTAGTGTGCACGGTTTTATACTAATTGGATAGTAAATATAACATCTTTACTGAAATTTTGAAATTCCTACAGAACAATTCAGTTACACGTAATCCTACACATTTTTTATGGTATTATTATATTAAAGCTGCGTTTTCACAAGGTATCATTTTCATTTAAAATAATACCATCGTATTCTTTTTCGGTTAACATCCATAGAAAAATTTACAAAATGTTGGCTACTTTAGGCATAGAAAATCTACGATATCAGCTTAATATGCATATATTAAATATGATTTATAAACAGCGATATTTGTAGATTGATCTAAAGCGTTTGACTGCGTAGATTGCTGTATTTCATGGACGCATTGTCTTAAAATTGAGACTTACAATCTGCGTGGCCAGTATGCCAAACTGTTAAAATCATTTCTAGGTGATATAAAACAGTTTGTATCCTATTCGAGTCAAAAAACTATGAGCAATTTGTAGACGTAAGTGTGCCTCATGGTGTCCTTCTGAACCCCTTTTGTTGTTACTTTATTTTAACGATGTAGAACAATTTATTGACATTTTTCATACTGAGTTTGCTGACGATATAACCATGTTAGCCTATCATAAATGTTTGGAAAATGCAATTTCATCCATATAGTACAAATTATTCAAGCAGTGCATTAATAAAATTTATTCATTATTATTAAACAATTAACGTGTTTAAATTACACTAGTCACAAAAATTAAGGGATATTAAAAAAGTTCCAAATTTTAGGGTGATTTTCAACAAGAGATAACTCGGCGAAAAATGGTCGTACAGAAAATAAAAAAAAAGGGAATTGTAGCTTTAAGTGTCTAGTTTTCAGACCTGGACTGTAAAATTTTTTTGCGTGGTCGGTTTTCACATAATTATCCGAAAATCAACAAAAAAAATTTTTCCAAATTTTTGCTCAAAAACATGACTCGTTCGAAAAAAAAAAAAATTCTTATTTTTTCGAACGAGTCATGTTTTTGAGCAAAAAAATAAGGATTTTTGCCAAAAAACCATATTGAAGTCGAAAATATGCATAAAAATCAAAAAATTGCTTGCTAAGATGATTTTTGGCCGAAACGATCAATTTAAACCTTAGGGGCACTAAGAAAAAAAAATCGCAGCGCTTTGCAACTTTGAGGGTATTTTAGGGACACTTTGAGGTTAAAAAGTTACCGGCGATATCTTCGTTAATTCACTATATCCAAAGTTATACCAAATTGTCCAAATATCCTTAAATTCGCAAATTTTCAACTTTTTTTCAGCCAACCATCGCTTCAAAAAAATTTTTTTTATCAATCACCACTAATTGTGTCTTATAGAGAATATTTTGCAGTTTCCAAAACCCTACCTCCATTTTCTGTACGATCATTAGTTCCCGAGTAATCGATTGTCAAAGTTGAAATGGACTTTTTTGCTTTGATCAACGATAACTCCGCGGCAAATCATCGTACGGAGCTATTTCAGAGATCAAATTAAAGCTAATTAAATTGTCTAGAAGAGCTTTATGGTCGGATGATGAAAACAAATTTTTTGAAGTCCACAAATCATTTTAAAGACGAGAAAAAAATTTGGAAAAATTTTTTTTGTTGATTTTCGGATTATTATGTGAAAACCGCCCACGCAAAAAAATTTTACAGTCCAGGTCTGAAAACTAGACACTTAAAGCTACAATCTCCTTTTTTTTATTTTCTGTACGACCATTTTTCGCCGAGTTATCTCTTGTTGAATATCACCCTAAAATTTGGAACTTTTTTAATATCCCTTAATTTTTGTGACTAGTGTATTTGGGATTAATATAGATTTATCTATATTTCTTAATTGGAAAAACTATGTTGATTATGTGTGTAATAAATGTTTCTAAAATTGTTTTGAATACAGGAGTAACATATTACATAATATAGCGAATAAGAATGTGTTGAATGTGTTTTATTTTTCTAATTTCGAATTAATTGGTAGGTATGCCATAATATATTGGGACAATTCATCAACAGTAAGGAGAGTCTCCAAAAAGAGCTACATACATGTTGTATGTTGGATAAGAAATTCAGGGTTTCTTTTAGAATAACTTTTATTGAAGAGAACATTTTGACATTTTTTTTTATATATCAGATAGTGTAAAATTCGTAAAAAACAATTTAGACAGTTTCAATTCTCAGAATGCAAATTATGAATACTATACAAGATTCGGCCAAATGAAATCTATGGCATGGAATTGTGCAGATCCAATCCATATTTTGTGGAAGACATTTTGTAGAACAAATTGTCTAAACGAATACAAGACCTAAGTATAAATAAATTTACTGTACATATTAAATATATTGTTCCGTGTTTGCTGTCTTCACAAATACCTGAAACCGTAAATTCGATGATTGAAACTACTGATAACACTAACTCGCTACTTTATTAATTAATTAATAATTAACAATAACAACTTCATGTATAACTTAACTATAACCACAATTAAACACTTCGAAGTCACTACTTTAGTGTTGAACTTATTTTTTCTTTATTAGCATCATTCCAAATCTGTACTGAGCTCCTAGACATATTATGTGTCTTATACAGATTGTAAAGCTGCAATTGTAACATTGCCTCGACAGTGCATGCATGCCTTTTATCGATGAACGTAATAATCACGCCTATATATCCAGTACCTATGTTTAAATGTAGCACAAGCAAATATGATTCTAAATACAAGTATACATAGATATGCCGTTTATTAAACTATTTAAAATATGTACACTGGTAACTTTACAGTCTGTATATTCATCTATGTACAGTCTAAAACATTTTTGAAAGTTCCTGACCCTTCTCAGACAATTCTACATCCTTTCCTATAAGTTCAGACTACCCTGGCTATTTAATGTAAGTTTTAGTACCAGAAACGCCATCTCTGGGAACATTTTGGAATTGTTACAGTCCATAGGCGTAACAATATTTTACTAAAAAATGCCTTCTATTCAATAAATATTCTATTCTATAATATAAAATTGTCTTTTTCTATATATTTTTTTCTCTATTATGCCATGTGATATTTTGACTTGCCATGTCATATCCTTTGTGATCGACTAGATCAATAGTATTTCATGTCATTACTTGGTGAAAATGCCCTCGTAAAGCATTTTCATATAATCCATACTTTATTTGTCCCGCAGATACAGCAGCAAACGGAAAATATTGTTTATTTTTTTTTTTTTGTAAAAATAATTATAATTATACCATTGACAGATAATAGACTCATTATTGATTCTAGAAATGTTTGATTTTTATTGATTAGTAAAACCAATTGCTATGAAAGCTGTTATTTTTATAATTTCATTGTTAATTGGAAATTTATTGAACTGTCAAACTCACACAGACACACCTTATGGCAGTTGTAATTCTTTAAGAAATTCCGGAGTATGAAACATGATATAATATGGAAACCAAATGCGAAGAATAAAGAAATATGAAAACAATCATATAAGATAATTATTTCAGAATAGGAAAAGATTAATTTTATCTGTGTTTATTAATATTCAAAAAGATATAATTTATATGTTTTTATTTTTAATAAATAATAAAATTATATACAAGCCATAATATAGTATCGCATACAGTTTGTTATATTAACCGAAGTTGGTATTATGATCTATTATTAAAGTCTCTGTAGTTAGTCTATCTCGGACACGGATCATGGTTCTATATTATACGTTTCTGTTATTTTTATTATTTGTTGCATCTTTCAAACATACGTAGCATGAAATTTAGTTTCTTTTAACGGCTCAGTACATAAATGGCTTACCTTCTAGGTGTATTCTTACCTTTCTTTACTTCCGTTGGATATATTTACTGTATTGTAATGTTAATAACTTCATTATACAATCAAAACCACTTGTTCTGTAAGGTGTAAATTTGTCACGACACGTAGCAAAATAAAACGTATTTAATTCACAGAGGAAGGCAGGTATTTTACATCGTATATGTAAATGAAGATTTTTTTAAAATCAAAGGAGAAAAAACTATGCAGTTAAATTACCCAAATAATAATTCACTTAGTAATTTGTTATAGTTACATATTTCAAGTTATTTTACATGAAATTTTTTTTGCTATTTTACGTTTTAGTCGCGTAATTATTCGTCAGTTTATTTACAGACACCTTATTAATTCTGTTAGAGATCTGGAGGTAGCGATAAATGACGGTAATTCCAGGGTTGAAGCTAGGTGAGATGTCACCGCGTAAATATGTTCATGCATATATGACACAATATCTTACCTTGTGGTTATTTTGGTGAGTTCGATAACATCCAAAGTTAATAAGAAGAATGCTGAAAGTGTTGGTGAAGTATCACTATTACACACAAGTATTTTTAACGAGCGACCACAGGAGCACCTAATGCACCTACTAAAACATTTGCCACCTTCCAGCCACAAGCATTGGTTGGTGGTTTTGTTCACACTAATCCAGACGTTTTTGTCATTCAGTTCAGAATAATTTTTTTGTTTAATACTCTCACATCTCTGAAAAATATTTTTTTCTAAGATGATACCTGAACATTACTATACTGGTCACTAATACACTTTTGTAACAATTGTCTAAATAGTGATTTATCTAGATTCTTTCACGGTATATTACACCCAGCCATCTTTTCCATTAACTCCAAGTTAAGATTTGTTTTACTGTCACTATCAGTAATACTCCCACTACTCACACATTTTTCATGACTAAGAAAATGTGTCTCTTAATGTTTGCCTTGACCTTGCACGAAAGAATATTTTACAGGTTGTGCAATATAATTTTGTGTGATGTTTTATAAATACTACTGGTATTTAAAGTATGATTCATTTTCAACGTGGGGCAGTGGGCGTAAACGTGATAGCCAAGCGACGCGGTCTGGCGGTTTATCTATGCATACGCATTACTATTGGACACTTGACAATGATGAGCATTTCTCCGTCAAGATGACGGTCAGTAAGTAATTGTTTTTCATAAATTACCTGATAAAAACATTACATTTTTTGTTGCCATTTTTATAAAAACAGATTTATTGCATAGTAGGTACATAAGAATTTGTTATCATTTCATCTGAGGAATAAAATTGTTTCAGTTATTTTAGACATACATACAGTTGGCCTAATCTCCGACTTCAATTATAAAACGAAACTAGTGTTAATGAACTAATTAGAACACTCATTATATTGTCTATGCATGAGTCGTTAATAATTATAACTTAAATTAAAATCTTTTATCTTCCATATCAATTAAAACCAGTTTTGAATAATATGTCATAATAGATGTTTTTTTTTGTTTTAAATTTTTTATAATGAATATTTTATCATTATCAGATTTAAAATAAAACGATTTACTGATATGATTGTCAATAGCTGCAATAAAAAAACAGACAAATCAGTCCATAGTAATGTATTCCTTTGTAGAAACTAATTAATAAATAATAAAAACCTAAAAAGTTTGTTCCAAATATAGAATTGGATACTTAACCTCAAGAAGTAAATGTAGTGATACTTCTACACTTCCAAATACAGTTAAAACAATTTCATAAATAATTTATAAATCCAAATAACTCTATTAACTACCGATATAAACTAACTATATCAATTAGATTAGATTGTAGAAATCACAGATTTTTAATATTTATATCAGCTGTAAATTTATTTTAATAATATATTAAATTGTAAACAGTTAGTTAGGTGTAAACTGAAGAAAGGCAATTAACGTTTTTATTTAAAATTCAATAATGTTTTGTATAAAAATCGTATAATTATCAAATTAGTAGGTTTTAATAATGGTTTAACGTTTATAGCCGGGAGAATTTAAATAAAATTGAGGCGATTACATGTAATGGCCGCAGTAATTACTGAAGTAGCCACTTGTACAGCCCCGAGGCAAGAACTGCTATTTTGTTTCCGTGGATACTCTTTGTCATTCTGCCTATATTTAAATTTTATTTATTGATCTTTTGAACTGTTGCATTAAACATTTATCGAGTACTTCAAATGATTGAAAAAAATGAACGCAGTTAATAAATAGGTTTCTTATTCTTAATATTATTTACTTTCAAACCCCAAATCTCAGGTTGTCATTCCAGAGACGGACTTTTTTCAGTATATAAAATAAAATTAATTTATTTAAAAAATTGATATTTTGTTACTGGTATTTATTTATAGAGCAAAAATTTTTTATTGTCATGTGTCAAAGTTATTTACTTGCATAACTCCTAAATAATTTTTTGCTCCTTAAAATGAATTTGTCTTCGCACATAATGGGGCGAAAACCATGACCAAAATTTAGTTTTTAGTTAAGTTAGATTTTTGTTGTTTATTACCGACGCGCCTGATTATATGAAAGCCGCTGGAAAAACGTTGAAAAACACATACCAAAACATGATTCGTATAACGAGCTTAGCTCATGGACTGCATAGAATTGCTGAAACGATTAGAAAGATATGAAACACGAATGTCCGGGGCCATGCAAGTTTATTGCCCTTTACCCCTTTCCGACTCTAGCTTTTGCTTAAGTACTCCTACTGGGTTACTTTTTTTGGATGTTTCGATTGCGGTTCTATTTAAATAGGTCTAATTTATTCTTCATTCTTCTGAATTTGTTTTACAAAGTTATGTGTCTTAGTTGTTTGTTTAATGAAGTTTTTGCCCAGTAGCAGGCATCTTCCGACGCTCGGAGATGCTGCATCAAACGGTAAGAAAAAACATGATGCCAATTGTTATGATATTTTGTTTTTATCAATCCACATTTAACATCAATTTTATTCCAAAGGTGGGTTGGAACCTTTGATATGAATATAATAGTGACGTAGTTTTCCACAAAACACCTTAACACTATATAGGTACTGCACTCGCCAACCATCATCTGGAGATGATTAAAACTTTAATCATTTCCAGATGGTGCAAACTTGGTTGGCTGAAAGCGCGTGGAGTGCAGTATATAGTGTTTTGGTGTTTTGTGGAAACTATGTCAGTGTTATCAATTTTATTTATTATAGAAACATAATATCACAATTAAGTAAATTTCTTGCTTTTTTTTCTGTTTGGGATTGTTGCAGAGAAGTTTCATCTCGGATACGACTCTACGGTCTTCTTCTGTTTCTCTGATAACTTGATTTTAGATTTTACGTAGTATTATAGCGTTGTTAAAGTCAATCTGGTGGTGCCTTGTGCCTGTAACAAATTTCTTCTCTCGTGATTTCTTATTGCATTCTTGTTTTCTTACACTCAGTTTCGTATATATATTACTTCTTGGCAAGGGATTTCATATCATACTCCTTGCTTGAGTTTTTAGGAAAAGTCTTGAATTTCAGTGAACAATTTTCCTGTGTCTTTAATGTTTTTATTTTATGTTTACATGGGAGTTTTGCTTATCTCATCCTTTGTCTCTCTAGGTAGGTGGTTCCCAAATTTATTTTGTCGCTTTTCCAAAAATCGCAGAACCCATACCTATATTTTCCAGACAATGAACCTTATTATTATGAACATGGTGAATACCAGTTTACAAAATAAATTTTATTAAAAGACATTTTATCTCGCGGATCCCTAACATATTTTCGGAAACACTGCTCGAGATATAGCAAATATTCTTTTGCAGCTGGTTTCTCCAATCATCCTTAGGTTCTAGACTGGACTAGTTTATCCAAACTTCTATATTGTGTTTTGTATGAATCCATGCTTGTGTAGCACCTGGAAAGCATTGACATTTCTTCATTGATATTGTCGAATCTACTGCGCTCTAGAACCGTATATTTAAATTTTTGCATTGAGTCGTAGCTATGCTTGATCATGCTGTGAGTAGTTTTTCTGTATACTGTGTGATCTAGATTTATCTCATGAAGTATCAGTCACATCATTTGACCTTGGTATTAAATTTTTAATCTTATACATTTTGGCTTTTTTCGTTTGAAATTTAACGGAATCCCCAAAATGAGCATAATTAACTGCGTTTGTGCTTCAAATATAAAATACATAGTACAAAAAAATCAGTTTTACTGTTTTTTTTTCTTTTCAGTTGTCGACCTGGTTGGAGAGGAGACTTTTGTGACCAATGCGAGCCATATCCTGGTTGTAAACATGGCTACTGCAATGGTTCATCATGGCAATGCATATGTGACACCAACTGGGGAGGAATTTTATGCGATCAAGGTAAATTCATTCAAATATTAAATACAAAGCACGTACCAAATTCACGAAAAATTAATTTTTTGAATTTATTGAGTTAAGTATAGAATTATTAGATATATCTATTAAAATAAAATCTTATGATTTGGATGGGCGATGGATGAAATTCAACGTTTTAGTCAACATCATTTTGTTTCATTATTAGATGTAGCAGAAACGGTTTTAATAGAATCAGATGTAATCATATGGTTTATCTGAAATTGGAATCATATATTTAGATATCATTACCATCCCTGCTATCATTATTTTACATATTTATGTATTACATATACTAATAAGTAAGATAAAAGTGGCTGAAATTGCTAATGAAATCATATTCAGGGGTAACGTGAATAAATCAGTAACGAAAAATCGTACTACGTGGTTGCTGAAAACATTGTTTTAATCTCAATTATATCTAAATATAATATCCTGAAAACTTTTTCGATAAATAATTAGAAATGATCGATAAAAATCGTTATTCTGCATGTTTAGCTATATAAGAGAAACCCTCTCGAAATGCACTTGTTTGATTAATATTCTAAAACGGTCATTGGATACCTGACTAGATTAAATTACATGCGAACAAGTGCAAACCCTTATATTTATACAATATACCAATAAATACTTTATGTGATAGCCCTCGTCGTTATGACACACATGTTGAAGTACATGCGGTAAAAAATGTGTTAAAGGGTTAGTTAATCACATCCATATAACCCACATTCAACAGTCTTTACTATCATTGTATTTTTAATCGGTAAGGGGTGCATACTGCCTGATCAAGTGTAGTATTGTTGGTGTTCACTTCCCGTAACGGCTCATCTACATGTTTAACTCCCGCCAAAAAATAGACCCTTCATGTTATTGTGCTCTAGTTTTTTGTACATTTTGATGAATGGTCAATGGCTCCCTTTAGAGTTCCGAAGTATTTTTTTATGTTTTGTAGCAGTTGCATAAGTGCTATTTGTGTGGTTTACTATCGCCACATCTGCTGTACTCTCACTAACTTTGTATGGTTTTAATATGAAAGGCCGAATTATTTATGGTTATAATATTGTGTGATGTTTTTTTTTATGACAACTTAATTCGCCACAGCAAGTGCATTAGTAATTAGCATTTGCTGTAATTACAATACATAATTACGAACACAGAAGAAATTATTTAATTATAATGTAGTTCTTTTTACGTTAATTAAAATTAAATTTTCCTCCGTACCGTTTCTTGAGTTACTAACCTCAAAACACCTGAAACTTATTTGCAACATAAAATATCTGATGTGGCCAGCACATAACATACGTATGTCATCCTGATCTAAAAAATTCATTCTATTTAATTCTTCACTTACCTCGATTAAATTTTAATAGCATACCATGAAATGTTTCAATAAAATTTTTAAATAATTAATTATCAGCGTCTTTAGATACTGTCAATAATAAATTCATGTCATATAATTTAAAAATTTCTTCTTATAGACATTGACATTTTTGCAACTAAATTAGACATTTCAAATGTCAAATTGCCAAATTTATCCTAACCCCATTTTATGAGGTCAAATGTATACAAAATTTCAGTTTACATCAGCTTTATTGTACTTGGAAAATTTATTATTTTCGCTTGATATACACTAGTCACAAAAATTAAGGGATATTAAAAAAAGTTCCAAATTTTAGGGTGATTTTCAACAAGAGATAATTCGGCGAAAAATGGTCGTACAGAAAATAAAAAAAAAAGGAAATTGTAGCTTTAAGTGTCTAGTTTTCAGACCTGGACTGTAAAATTTTTTTGCGTGGGCGGTTTTCACATAATTATCCGAAAATCAACAAAAAAAAATTTTTCCAAATTTTTTCTCCAATTTTTTTTTCTGAAATTTTTTTTTTATTTTTTTCGAACGAGTCATGTTTTTGAGCAAAAAATAAGGATTTTTGCCAAAAAACCATATTGAAGTCGAAAATTTTTTTATCAATCACCACTAATTGTGTCTTATAGAGAATATTTTGCAGTTTCCAAAACCCTACCTCCATTTTCTATACGATCATTAGTTCCCGAGTAATCGATTGTCAAAGTTGAAATGGACTTTTTTGCTTTGATCAACGATAACTCCGCGGCAAATCATCGTACGGAGCTCTTTCAGAGATCAAATTAAAGCTAATTAAATTGTCTAGAAAAGCCTTATGGTCGCATGATGAAAAAAAATTTTTTGAAGTCCACAGACCATTTTAAAGACGAGAAAAAATTTGGAAATTTTTTTTTTGTTGATTTTCGGATAATTATGTGAAAACCGCCCACGCAAAAAAAATTTACAGTCCAGGTCTGAAAACTAGACACTTAAAGCTACAATTTCCTTTTTTTTATTTTCTGTACGACCATTTTTCGCCGAGTTATCTCTTGTTGAAAATCACCCTAAAATTTGGAACTTTTTTTAATATCCCTTAATTTTTGTGACTAGTTTAGTAGACATGATTTATAATCTTTCATCAAGAATATATTTTTTTTATAGTCAAATATAAAAAAAGTTAGGGTCCCGTGGATCTCCTTTCAGCTGGCCAATTTTGCTCATCACCAAATTTATCATTGTCTTTGGCCTTTAGAACGTGTACCAAATTTAAAAGCTTTATCTCAAAAGGTGTAGCAGCTGTCGCGATTCTGCAGACATGCTGACAGATCTTTTTTCATAAAGTTATGTTTTTTCATTATAATTCATCGAGATGCGTCCAGAAATGCAATACATTTTTTTTAAATTTTCCCTAAATTGTACCTTTTTTCTTCTTTCATTCATTATGTCTCTTCTGGTGTTACCACATTCACCAGATTTAATGTGTCACCTAAAATGTTGTTGAAAATCTTAATTGCAAAATTTGGGAATTCTCCTATTAGTATTTTTTGAGTTATCATGGATACACACATTCACACATCCACACACACACGCACCGGCAGACATCATTCGGAAAATAGTCAGAGTGGACTCGGGAGGGTTCAAAATGTATATATCAATCAAAATCTCAAGGTCGAAAAAAATCACGTTTTTTATGTTGCAAGTAAGTTTGAAATAAACTTTATATACTCAACACGTTGATCTTGCAATAATTAAAACTTTTTATTTATTCAAAATTTATTTTATAATATATGTATACTATGATCCCCACAACATTTGCTAATAATATATTACAAAAATTAATATGTTAGTAGTTGTTATAATTCATTTCACTGAATTATATTTACGTAATACCCACCAGTGTCAACATTGATGAATAGCAAAGATATATCTCTATATCTGTTAATATATTTAGATTAGGTGAGCTCTACACTAATATAAATAAACTATCCAATTATGAGGATTACAAAGACACATTCCTGTTCTAAAGGAATATGAGAAATAAGATATAGATCACAGTTTTTGTCGAGTTACTTAATACCATAATTAAAATAGTTTTTTTACTCGTCTTCTACTGATAAAGAATCTACAACTTATAAAAGAAATTAATAAAATTGCATACCAGACATATTTTATCCTGGATGAGTTGTCAGTCTAAAAAAGTTAGCTACATATTTTCAACATCTTTGATCTATTAATTACTGGTTAAATTTGTTGTATGTTAAGCAGTGGTATAAACGTACATTTATGAATTTCACTAATATTGGTCAGTATCAAAAGTTGGATCATATAAGGACTTATTTTATTCTTCATTATACTATTCACTTCAGTATATGCCTCAATGAAATAATTTAGAAAAAAAAATGGAGTTGCGGCCACCACACGACTTTCTTTTACTTACTTTTAGCAGGTCATATATTTAAAATATTTTTATAATTTACGACATTTTCTGTTCGACAATCAAAATAGTGATAAGGACAAAATGTGTTTATTTATTTTATTTATTTTCTCAAAAATTGCATGATATTCAAGATACTTGAAAAACCCAACAAGGTCACGTATAAACCGTCTCTTCCGGTTGGCTAACACTTGAACAAAAATCGACTGGCCTCTTTTGGTTAATGGCGGAAGGCAAGATATAAAATTTTAGAGAACCAGAACGCACACAGACAGGCGCATTGCGGAAATATGTTTATGGTGTCAAGATTCCCTAAAACACGTACCTATACACAGATTGAGCCAGAATACTAGATACACGACTAACGGTATGCGCAGTTTACAGTCGCCCATCTGTTGCAAGCACGAAGGGGCGATCGCAGCGCGATATCGATGCGACACTGAAATCTGCTAGTTTGTTGTCTCGTTGTTTGCTTCTCTCAGTGCTTTGGCTAGCCTCATGTCTAATGCGCAATCGTTAACGTTCGTTCGGACCACGTATTCAGCTAGAGAAAGTTTTCTTTTAATCTTTTATTTAACGTCGGCCTATTTCCACTACCAAGGCCAATCACCGACGCCATGAGATAAGCTCATATGTGCTTGTGTAAGCACTAGCACCTCTAACCTAGAAATTTTGACGAACTCACCCCCCCCCCCGGTAAAATTTTATTCTACCGGTTTTGTTAATATTTACTTAATTTATTTAAAATCTAGAATAATCAAAACAGAGTTTACAAAAGAATTGTACTTTTTTTTAATATGTATATATTTTTTATCCTAAAATTATACTTAAAAATCTCAAACATCCTTACTACCTACCTACACAATCGAAAATTTTAATAGTAGACGCATAAAAGAATTTGATTGTTGAAAATTTTAAAAGTGTAGAAATTATAGAGTGTAAAAAATAAACATTTTAAATTTCTAATATTAAAAAATTAATGTTGATTAATAAATGGTTTGTAATAAAAGTGGGGCCGCCAACATCTACTCCTACCATATATCTCGGAATTATTTTTCGAAATATGAGAAAAAATGTGATACAAATCAATTTACAAATCTTAATACTAAATAAGGCAAAACTTGCTATTTGATATTTCTTAAAACTTAAAACCTATTTTTTTTTTGTTTATAATCATTTTTATGTCAAGCGTCAAGCGTAATTTGCATTGAATTGAAAACCATCGGTAAACAGGCACATATTTTAATTCTAATCCCGAATTCGTTTTTGATTAATTAATGTATTCTTAAATAACTTAGTTCACACAGAGCAATGTTTATTTTCGTGTGTATTTATAAACATGTCCTAGAAACGCTTAACTAAAGATCTCATCGGTTAAAAATAATATATTCTTTGTTACCTTTACAAACACAAACACAATTCAAGTTTGTTTCCTGCTACTTAGTTAAAACAAGTGGATTTTAATGCGCATATACAAGAACGGCTATAAACCAATTTAAGCTGCTTACTTATAAAAATGTAAAGCCGTTAAAGAGCGGCTACAGTCCTGACATATGCATGATCTTGGCTGTTGGTTGAAGCATTTTAAAACACCGTGGGATTCTGACACAGGTGCTGGCCAGTGCAGGCTGCTTCAGATCAGCTCTTTTGCTGAATCTTAATGGTGACTAGCATAGGCGTAGAAACATATTAAATGCAAAATTTCTTTTCCAGTAAATTACTGTTAGTAGTTTTAAATATTGTAGACTGCCATATTTATTTAGAAGGTGCAAGTCTGATGAAAAACTTCTTCGTCCCGTATACTACATAGTAACTATAATTCTATCAAAACAACGGATTTAATCAGAAATTATCGTGTTTTACACACAATAATATAAATATTTGGTAATGAAAGGATAGCCCTAAATATCACCTCCCAAATCCTCGAAGGCAGCATGTTTTTTTAAGATTAGTCAATACTGTTAATATTCAGAAACAAAATATACCTATCAAGTTATCATAAATAAATATTTAGTTGATTGGATCATTTTATGTTCAAGGATGAACGTACTGTATCAAACACTGGTATTACAAAGGCATCTCGAAATTGTAAACAAACCAAAATCCTTGGCTGTGATGGCGGTCTCGGTTGACAGGGGCCGTGCAGGACTATTGCTTCTTGTTCCTATGCAATTCTGTGGACCTGGACCAAGCCTCGTAATTGCACCAGTCTCTCGTTAACCCCATTCGCAAATGCAAACAGTGTAGTCGATTTCGACAGACCTCTTCTGGTTCTAGCTGATAGACCCTCACCTGTTCTGTCTTGGTATTCTCTCTTTGCTGACATGTGTATCTCATGGGATGTCGTCTGTCGCGAGTGCAGAACGTCAAATATCCCACTGCCTTCTAGTGGCGTTTTGGTTTTCAACATTTATACTCTGGTTAGAGTAAGGTAGGCAATTCTTGGTAAGGGTATAGGGAACGACCCTATAAGTAGATGAGGTTAGAGGTAATATTATATAGGACCTAACAAAATGGTTATATATTTCTAACTATACGTTCGTCCCACATGGCACTGAGCTAATGGTTTACATAACCACGGCCAAAAAGGGTGGGTGGACAGTGGGTAACCGGAGCTTTTCGGGAACGCCACTGTGAACGCACCCGTCCCCCACGAAGAAGAAGAAGAAGAACATTTATACTCAGGGAAAGTACGCGGATCAGATTTGTAAACAGTCACTGTGTCTTTGTCCGTGGAACGCCAGGTTAACTTAAATTACAGAACAAATATTTTTTTGAAAAAATGTTGCTTCAGATTCTGGAGCAAGACTTATCCTCATTTAAAATGTTTTTGGAATCTTTATATCGTTACTCCAATACAATTATTTAAATAAAAATGTTCGTAGGTTCGAAATGAACATCTTGTATTTGAACCGATATGATGAGTATTTTTACATATTAAATGAGGCATTTTAAAAAAATCTAGTCAAAGAATTCACAGGAAGTGGTTTACTTGGTTACGTTGTAGACTGCCTTGAGCAAAATAGGAAACGTTCTCATGAAATACTGATGTCGCAGCCATCATCTTCAAAGTGGCTGGTTTTTTTTAAAATTATCAACGAAGTCTAGCATTTTACTTGGTTCTGCTGCTTTTGGCACAAAATTCCTGTTAAAACTTTGTACGCGACCATATTATACCACAAAAGTAAACTGTTCTCTCAATTTTACTACCTCCAAATGGAATTACAATTCAGATATGCCACCGACAGATTGGGGTTGGAATACATAAAAGAATTAGCTACCACATCTGAACAAACCCCTACAGAATTTCTTTATTGTCAATAAAATTTCAAATACATTTACTGTAACTTATTTTGCTCAGAATTTCTCAGGCAATGTTGAAAAGCCAAATGTGTCAAGTGTATCTAAGAATATGAGCAAAAAAAGTTTCTTAAATGTATATAATTATCACCGTCTCGTATAACATAAAAATTCAGTAATAGTTGTTGTTTCTGAGATTCAATGGCTGAAAGATTAGCGACAGAAACATCAAACGAAGTGGTTTCTATGCAGATGATCTTTATCTATAATAATACATCAAAATAAATTTTATTTCGACATTGAGTCACTATACTTTTTATATTATACGTTATTAATAAAAAGAAAACCAAATTTATTCATTCGATTGTGTCACCACGTAATCCTCAGTTCAGCTTTAATCAATAAGCTCAGCTTCTCTCTAGTTTACCGTAAGCCATCTGATATTTTGTATTTTTTAACCATAAGGGTGTCATTATATCCCTTTGTTAACCTAATACGTTTGCTACCGATCCCTATTCACGCGTCATTTGCCATGATATGTGTCAAAAAGGGGCCAGATTTAGTTGACATCTCAATATCATAACGTTTTTTAAATGTTCACCAACTTCTCGTTGGTGTGATAATATTTGTTAAGTTGTAACCATTATTGGCCGCATTTTATTCTTTTAAAAAAAGTTTATTTAATGCAGTTGGTAATTTAGATGTATTGGTATCAGCCTCGGGTTCAGTTTAACGGGTGAGATATAGGTACACCGATCTGTAATAATTATAAGTACAGGAGTTATAACTATAATTACTATTTAACAGAGTAAATAAACACTTCAACACATACAAGAAATTCATTCTTATACCATTATGTTTAATGATTTTTATACAGTGTCTTTTATACACTACTAGATAAAATTAACGCTCCACTATGTTGTTTCATTGTTTTTTAAATTATCAATATCTTAATTCCGCAAGTAATTTTTTTAGATAGCTTTAGAATCTGTTGCATCTTTAATGTCAAATAATTTTCAATATGTGCAAGTTGTCAGTAATATTGCGCAGATAACTGATTTCAAACAATAATTGCATCGACATTGATACTACATAAAGTCGATTCATTGGTGAAAATCAAATTTGATTTATTTATTAGCTCTGTAACTCAACTTTGTTTTGAATTGGTCGAAAACGTTTATTCAGGTATTCTTGAACTTAATCATGAATGACCAAGAAATTTAACCCTACAGGAAGCAGTGCGAGCTTCAACATTGCTGGACGAGGCATATTCTCAACGATATGTGGCAAATTTGTTAGGAGTGAGTATTCATCAATAAGTCGCCTAGAAAACGAACTTTGTTTACGGATGAAACAGAGTTGTTTTAACGAGTTCTGATGGACGTGAGCAAGTTCGAGGTGAAAGATGTGCTAGCTGCAACTTTTCGAGAGAGCCATTTGTTGGCAGCTCGCAGTAATGTTTTAGGGAGGAATTTTTTTATGAATACAGTTTTTTATCGGGATAATATTATAGAGGAACATGTCATACCATTTGCTCCATTTGTTGGTGAGAATTTCCCTTGTATGCAGGACAACGAAAGGCCTCACGTTGTAAGAGTAGTACTAGACAACCCTATGAAGTTAATACTCGTATTCCAATTATATATTAGCCATCCAGAAGTCCAGATATAAACTCTATAGAGCACTTTTGGGATACACTTAAACGATCAGTTGGGCGTCGTATACCTACTCTTAAGAGAGAGCTTGCAGAAGCCGTTGTTACTGAATGGGAGAACATTCCTCAAGAAAGCATCCAAAATTTGATTAGCAGTATGTCAAAACGAATTCGAGTGGTAATTAATGCTAGACAGCACACGTTACTGATTTTTTTTAAAACTTTGTTTTTTTATTGAATTTAGTTTTCTCCCAATAAATCCTTTCTAAACTCACAGCCATTTTTTCAGATGTTAAATGACTTAACAAATTACAAAATAAAACAAACAATAAAATAATAATGATATCGCAGCTAACATGATTGTATTTGTAACGTTTACATAAATCCAAATCACGAAAGAATGCCGGTACGTCACAAATTTATCTCTAATGTACATCGTACGCTGTTCTTTGTTTACAATTAATAAAATGAGAGAGACAACGCAAAGAAGTCCATTATATGTGACTGTAAATATCTCAGACTAACGTTGTTGATGTATTATACGAAAATCTATCTTCCTTGAACAAAAAGAAAGAGCAGGTCTGATTTCGTAATTTCGTACGTCTCAATAAGTGAGAATAATAGCGATCAATCTGATCCAACGATTTTGACTAGCGTCGTTGTCACATGTTCCACCGTTTCCTATTGTAGGTTATGTTTTTACTTTTTTCACCTATTAACGAGTAGAGTTTGTTTATATCTGGACGTCGTTTCAACAAGCATGAATTTGAATTCATATGAATTATAGCGATGACGCATTACGTCATCGCTATAATTCATGCCATTGCATTCTTTCGTGATGTCGATAATATTTATATTTATTTTATATAAAAAATCAAAGGAAAATATATGAAATGTACATTGTTGAAATCAGGAAGAAAATCCTTATAGTACCACCTACAATAATACACGCGGGTTCCATTTGAAAACAAAATGAGGTTATGTTCTCTCCTTGCAAACGAAACAATGAACTTTAATTGTTCAGTCTCAGCAAAAACTTTGAGAAAAACCCTACAACTTTTTTCAAGATTTTTTTTTTTACTTTTCAAATAACTTTTCTATATCGATTTAAAATATGGACACATTAAGTTGATCACACTGTAGGTGTTTTTTCTCGGTATTTAGTCATACATATATATTTAAAAATATAGATATATTTACCATATACCTAACAAGGAAGTCGCCCACCCATCGACGTTTTATTATACTGTAGGATACGTTCCTGAAAATGTACAAAATCAAAATACTAGAAAATATAATAGAGCGTCTGTTACGCATTAAATTCTTTGAAATTACCTGACATTAAGTTTTAATTACATTTTATTTTCAGATTTAAATTACTGTGGAACTCACGAACCCTGCCTAAACGGGGGTACATGTGAAAACACCGCGCCAGACAACTACTTATGCACTTGCCCTGAAGGATTTTCTGGTGCTAATTGTGAGGTAGTTGATAACCCGTGTGCCCCAGCACCATGTCTCCATGGGGGCACTTGTTTAGAAGCCGGGGGGTCATTTAGTTGTGAATGCGGATCTGGCTGGACTGGGCCGACCTGTAATATCGGTAAGTTGAATACTAGAATATAGTTTAACTTAATAGTCTCGCCTTTCGATTTTATTGTTTATTGTAGCAGGTTTCGCTGTTGAACATGTTTAGACGTGTATATTTATTATTATATTTATACTTACTATTACCTATTTGTATTTATATTTTTAAGAATTACGTCATTTATAGAGAATATTAAGCGTTCCTATTATATTTCAATACAACGTAAATTATCTTCCGTTGTATTGATGAACAGTCATTGAATTTTGGCATGTTAAAAAAAAATTACATTTTATGTGATCAGTGATCACTGATCATTGATCAATACAAAGGTACAATCATACACTTTACTGGCTTCTTGACATATTAATTTTTCGCTCTATGAAATATGTTTTTGGTAGAGTACGTATGAATAGCAAATATAAGATTAAAAAAATTAAATTGTTTGAGAATATTCAATGAATTTTGGAAACCTTCAATTATCAGTAATTGTTCATGGTTTAAAATAATATTATTTATTGTTTTACTTGTAGTGTGATACGTTAAGTGAAATTATATTCATGGCACTTTTAAACAGACCATTAAAAATTGGAAGCTGTTATTTAAAAAAGTTGAGATACACCCTTTCTTTTCCGGAATATTTTCATAATAATACACAATGTGATTTATCAACAGTAAAAACACAAGAGCTTTTTTTATCGGATAAATTTCTCTTTGTAACGAAATAATTTTGCTAATCAGTAATTTTATAAGAAAAACTGACTTTGTCAAATGTCAGTTTTTCGAGCAAAATTACTGATTGGCAAAATTTTGAGTTAAAAAGAAATTTATCCATAAAAGAAAAGCTCGAGTGTTTTTTGGCAAGATAAATTAACGACAGAATATGTGAACGAACAACAACAATAATTATCTTTATTTATACAATTATTTAAAGGAACAGTTATTAAAAATATTGACGATTTCGTGTTTTTTGTGGATTGCGGAATTGATTTTTTCTATGTTTTTTTGCAATTTGTTCAGTCGAAATTTTCCCAAAACGACTTATATTGTACAGTATAGTTTCAACAATACTTAAAAATTATAGCTGACACGACAGATTTTAAAGTGACGTGCGACTACTAGATGTACTCTGATTTTGAGGAACAAGCATTTTTATCGGTGATAAAAAAACGATGCACCTTTTTTATCGCTGTCAAAGTGACAAAAATGTGCTGTCAGATAGACTTTTTCATATAGGAGTTAATTTATCTCCACAAATACACTGCTAGAAACAGTGAAAACTTGAAGTGATTCACTTCGTTAGATGTTATACTGTAATATTTCTATAATGGTTATATACCATTGCGCTGTAAATTTCAGGAACTCTCCATGTTATCCACTTTCTTCAAAAAATTATACAGGGCAAAACATATCGATTTAACCTTTGCAGTAGTGCATTTAAAAAAGTTCAAGTCACCCTAAAAAACATTTTTGAAAATGTACTCTATCTGATTTTAGTTTTAAAATTATGATTTTTCTCTAAAACCGTACATTTTTCACGTTTTTTAGTATGCGCTACTTTAAATTAGTATAGGAGGCCTTGAAACTAAAATGTATTGTTATGTTACCTATCATATAACAATTAATCGTATGTATAGACAATAACAAGGTGGCAATAGTCATCGTTTAAAATGATTAGAGAGTTAATGAATCTTTACTTTATAGAATAATTCTTATCTGGAATCCGAGTAAATATAAAATTTCTTTCAAAACCATTCGAAATCGATTACAGGAAGTCCATTTCAATGCCCGGCGGCCTAATAGGCACCCGTCATCCCAGGTCACCTATGAAGTTTAACACGTTGCTATGTGTCACCCTGTATAATTTTTTTAAGAAGGTGTATTTCTTAAAAATTATAGCGCAATGGTTACAATCCAAATTTTGAAAAAATCATTAAAATCGATAAAACTGTCTAATTATTACGGCTCAAAGCTCACAATAATTTTAAGTGAGTCATCTCAAGTTTCCAGAAGTGTACAGGAGTATTTTTAACTTTTTTATTTTGTATCCAAAAAAAAAAAATTGAAGTTGTAGAAAATTTTCTATTGGGTTTTGCCAAATTTTACAAATTTTTCATAATGGTTTACTTAAAACGTGGAAGTTTGCACAGCTTAGGACAACATGCATATGGGCCACATGGCCCAAGTTCATAGAAAGGAAGAATTCAACGGTACATTTACATACATATTTAATTTTATTTGAAACAAAATAAAAGCTATCATTATCATGCTTGCAGAATGGTCGTTAATTCACACAAAACTTTTTTTACAGTTTTTGAATTCAGGATGTTAGTGTCAGCGCTAAAATTTCACTTTACATTCGATTGTGTTATACTTGATGGAGTCAAATAAATTTAACAATTTAATTCTCACGATTCTCCTAACTGCTAGTAATTATTTATTGATTTTTTACCATTAATAACCATAAATGTGTGTCAACTGGCAAAATAAATCAATAAATATCTTTTTTTGTGCCAATTGACACATTTTATTATTCATACATTAAAGAAGAATGTTTTATATGACAATAAAAACTGTTTACAATGAATTTGTTAGCTAGAAACTATTAGGTACAAGTGTTTTAATCTAAAAAAAAAATAAACATTTATGTCAAAGAAATTTATAACTTCTGTATTTTAACGACATAGTTTACGTTTTATGATCTGCCTTGGATCTATCAACGGAGGTGGTAGTAAACCACTTAACAAGTGTTTCCTATTGAAAGATGTTTAAAAAACGAAAGCTGTAAATTATTTTCAAGTGCCTATTAGGAATAAGGTTAACCAAAGAAGCTCACCGGCTTACATAAAAAGTGAAATATTTATTTATTTGTGGTAGGTACAAGTTTTATGATTTATTTTTTTTGGGAAACCGTTAGTATGTTATTTTCTATCAAGATAGGTGTAGCAACTAAAAGATAATAATTGTGTGTTAGAATGAAAACATCGCGTATACTCTATTACAGATCGTTCTGAATTAAAATAACTAGTTATGGATATATTTTTATGATGAGTAGACCAGACTCAGACATTGACAGTAGTGATGGGCATAATCGAATGATTTCAGTAATCGCAAAGTCGATATTCGAATATTTCAATAATCGAATGATCATTCAAATGTTTCTAGGGCGATATAAGAGCCGAGAACCGAGAACGATGCGCAGTGGTGAGGTCTCCATTCTTTAGGATTCGAAAGATTTACTTTTTATTTTACTTTGCACAGTCACCTGACTCGCTCACTTTAATGCATAAACCTTTTCATTTGTTAACAATAATTTGTCAATATCATTCCTGCGTCCTGACCTGTTCCTATCCTAATTCTATGAAATCATCCATCGCTTAGTCGCTGTGAACTGCTACACGCACATGCAATGGTGCAACAGGCAACCAACGAAAATTTATTATTTTGAATTTTAGTACATGGCTGTATGCGTAGAAAGAATCCGAGTATTCGAGTGACCCATTCCGAATGCATTGCAATTATTACCTACTGCGTCAGCCGAACTCGAGAGTTGAAGTTGTGTGTGCGTGATACGAGTGGTGAATATCATTCGAATGCCTTCTCAGTAATCGGAATGTTCCGAATATTTCAATAATCGAATGATCGATTATTTTTCATTCAAATGATCCCATAACTAATTGACAGTCCGTAACAGGGATGCATGGCGAATCGACGGTACCTATATAATGGCCACCGGTAATTTTTGGTTATTCATTTGGAATGGCAAATTCGTGAAAATCAGACAAATGAATAACTCAGGAAAGTTACAACATTTACCGATAAGAGATCTTGAAGTAACGTGAATGACGTCAATTTCAGGGTTGATGCTAGGTAATTTGTTATCGCATATGTTCATGCATATATGACAATATCTTACCTTGTGGTTATTTTGGCGAGTTCGGCAACATCTTAAGTTAGTACGAATAGAGATGAAAGTATTCATGAATGTAACACTAACACACACATGTACATATTTTTAAATAGCGATCACAAAAGTAAAAGTATATTATTACTAATATCCACTAAAACATTTGCCACCTTCCAGCCGCAAGCATCCATCTAATTCAGACGTTTGTCATTTAGTTCAGAATAAATTTTTTGTTTAAGACTGACATCTTTATGATACCAATTTTTTTTGTGTCGTTTCCGATGGCACCTGAACATTGTTATGCGGCCCATTAATACACGTTTGCAAACATTGTCTAAATAGTGGATTATCTCACTCACACACTTTCTATGACTGTCTGAGGAAATATGTCAGTTAATGTTTGCTTTGACGTTGCACGAAAATACTTTTTTTACAGTTTGTACAATATAATCATGTGCCATTAAATTGCAATTCCAGGAAATCACAAATCCACAGGTTCACTTTATTCTCTGAAGGAACTTAACAAGACATTTAAAAAAACGTTAACCTCTATTGTCTTCAATAAGTTTTATAAATTTTACGTATTTAGAGTGTATTCAACATGGAACAGTGGGCGTAAACGTGATAGCTAAGGTGGATCCGCCTATATTTATCTACTTATTCGCATTGCTATTGGACACTGGACAATAACTAGCATCCCCATTAAGATGGCGGTCAGTCAGTAATTGTTTTTTATGGCTGCAAGCTGTACAATTACCTGATAATATTTTTTTTTCCATTTTTATAAAGAAAACGGATTTATTGCATAGTACATAAGAAATTTTACTTTTCATATTGTTTGGGAATATTTCATTAGGTGTTGACAATATAATATTATATCTACATATGTCGTCCCTGGAATTTATCGCTACCTCCCGATCTCTAATGGTGACAGAAATATGAATAATAAATATATCCATTGCAGCTGTCTTTACTAAAATAATTTAAAATTTTGTTTTGTTGGCCTAAAAATCAAATAAAAGCAACATTGTAAGACATTTTATCACAATTATCCACATTTTTCATATTCACTTTAATAAATCTTAAAAATTAAACTAAACTAAATACAAAAATTAATTAACAATTTAATATGACTAAAATTTTATGTAAAAAAAACTTATATTCAACATAGGAGATGCTCGTATTATTTTAATATTATCTAATTCGTTATGATAGTTCTTACAACATCGTCTAACTGAAATTTCCCTAATGGATCTTCTTACTTTCTTTACTCCTGGGTGAAATTAAGAAATTTTTTCTTTGATGTGACCCCACATCTAACGGAGTCAGATCTGGTGACCTTAGCTGATCCATTAGTTCCAAGCCAATTTTTTCCTAACCTTTCATTTAGGTAATGAGAAGTTGATATATAATTTGCTTTTCTTGAGGCAGTACCATTAAAAAGTTATTAATTTCATTTCTAAAAAATTCTGTCCTTTCAGGGACCCATCAAAGATAATCGAAACTATTATTCTTCCAATAACATCCAACCATTAAATCCGTATCGTTCCTATGGTCTCACTTCATGAAATTCACGGAGATTTTCTCGCGCCCAATATTCTGGTATTTTGTCTGTTGAAGACACATAGATTTGTAAACCTGGAGTCGTCCGTGTGTAATATTTTTTCAGGAAAGGTAATATCGGCCTGAAGGTTATTCAGGTACCATTCACAATAATTTAAGCGTCGTCGTCTTAAATCTATAAATAATAATATTTGATTTAATTGATATTTAAATGACTTCCATTTAAGCTTTTTTAAAATGGGCCCTGCTGTTTCTTTTGGAACGCTAATGTCATGTTCAATTTCTCTCAAGGAAATCGTTTTATTCATTTTCATCGATAATAAAATTCTCTTTTATTGTTATTCCTCTGGAATCTAAAATTATGTTTCTTTCTCGGAGGATGCCTGTGATCTAAAAAACGGTCAGAATATAATAACATATCAACTTATTCGTTTTGTGTATGCATTTTTACGCATTAACAACTACAATAATGAATAAAATTAAATCACAAACGAAAAACGAAAATGTGAATTTGACAGCCATACAATAATAGATAATATTTTGTTTTGCATGTCCACCAATATTGTCATTTAAGTCATGTTCAATTATAATATTAAGAAATGAGGATGCATTTGTTAATTTAATCGAATATTTTATCAGATTTTGATTAAAATAAATTTTGTGAAAATATCTTTTTGTATAGTGTCTTACCACTATGCTATTTGATTTCTAAGCCAACTTAACAAAATTTTGAATTATCTTGGTAAAAACAAGTGCTATGTATATTTAAAGTTTATCGCATTTTTTTTTCATTTTTAATCAAAATGTCTTGCGACACGTTGCTGAAGAGCCAGTTTCTAGTAGATTACGAATATCTAAAAAATATATATAGCTTTCCATTTAATAAAACAAAGTTAACCACACTTTCGGTTAAATCAAAAGTCCTCCAAACGTCCATTTTAACTAGAAAAATGCTTATATTGACATACTATATCACTACCAAATTTCCGTTTTTTTTTCTTGTTAAAAATTGTGGAAATGTATGATGAACCATTAATAATGGGCCATAGTTCAAGGGTAGGTTCTTTGGACCAAAATATAAGGATTTAACCAAATATGCTTTAGTAAAATGTTGCTGTGGAAAAATTATTTTTCCGTTTTCTTGCAATAACTCAACAACCTCTTGACCGATCTTCACCAAATTTGGTGAAGGAACATTCTTTAATCTAAGAAACAATCATTTGTGTATCACATCACGTTAGACCATAGAGGGCGCCGCAGGAGCTGTCTCTGATGATGAATTTTTCCTTTTTTTTTTTGACAAAACGTTGTGGTATTTCTGAATAGAAAATCTGATGAGGGCATCATTTCCACGTAAAAAAGGTACAACACTTTGAAGAATTTGATAACTCCAACCGTTTTCGAGAAAACTGCCGTTAATGATTTCAATACATTTTTGAAAGGAAAATTCAAATTTAGTGAAACAAATTGTATTTATTGAAAAGTGTGCTTTGATAACCAAAGCACACTTTTCAATAAATACAATTTGACATAATGTCTTAGTTCTGTCATGTACGTCATTTCGCAATTTCATTTTGTTCTTGTGTTCCTCGTGTTAATTAATCAAAGTACCTACCCTTGAACTATGGCCCATTATCAATGGTCTACTTTGTATACGGCTTGGAACACTCGATATATTATTTGTATGGAAAGTGGTGAAGTTCAAATGCTTATTCGTGCAAATTTTCAACCTCAACCATGAAAAACAGAATAAAACAGTACCTCGGTTATACTTTACTCTCTGGTCACTGCATTCTATAAATGCAAAAGACATGGCCATCAATACATTGTAAATAAATCTAAATATAACAATGAAATTAATGTGATGTAAAATATTCAATACCAGTCCTAATAGTACACCCCTGTTATGCAACTCAACGTCGTGCTCTAAAAATAATATATAAAAAAAAATAGCATTGAACATTCAAACAATTTAAATTTTGGGATTGTGGGATAATAACTTTACCAGGATGGCAAACCGTTTTTCCATATTTTCATATGCGATGACTCCAGTGAATCACATTTAAAAAAATTAAAATTCTTCCAATCTAAGATCTTTTATTTAATGTTGCAAATTAAAAGTACAATAACTTATGCAAAAATAATAACATCTGTGCACAGTTTCCAAAAATGGTTCGATGAGTTTAATGTTTAATTATATGTTTATAGACAACAGCATACTACCACATACTATACTGATGGAATTTATTAAGTCACACCTACACAGAAATCCGCTAAAATATTGTATTAGATTATATTCTTCGTAAATAAATGCCCGCCTCTCTATCACAGACTTATTATTTATGTAATTAAACTGCTTAATTAAAGTGATTAATACTGCGGTATAGACCTAATAGTAATTAGTATATTTTTTAATTTAATATCATTTACAACAAAAAAAATAATAAAGATGGTTACTTAAATTTGTAAAAATTTAAATTAACATGTTTTATGTGAAACAAACATATGTTTACATCTGTACCTGAGAGCCATAACGGGTTGAGATCAAATGTCTCGAAATGAGATTATGGTTTAAACTCAATTGTTGCATTCATTAGAGTCCAATAAGGTCTTACTATGAGGAGAGCAGGGGTAGCTAAATGTTTAATTTTACGGAAAATATAGTTTGTCTAAAAAAATATTTTTTTTAATAATTTTATTTAACGTGAGCCTATTTCCGGTACCAAAGCCAATCACCGACGCCAGGATACGAGCTACCCACAACCTCTTCTCTATTGAAAAATACAGATTTTTTACTTGCCTAACATTTAATAGACAAGTGACCAACAGCTTTATGTACATTCCGAAGGATGGTATATCACCCACATAACCCTCGCCTAATATTGCATAGTTTTTGCGTATACGCTGATGTACAAACTGCTAGAAGACAAGACGAGGTCGCCGACTTTCTGTCACAAATACACCGGGTATTTTTTTGTCTAAAAGCTTGTGGTTTTATTTCCCCCTAGGGTTATTATACTTTTGTTTTAAGTTGGGCGCCGCGTGACTTATTGCCACGAAAAATAATCTTAATTTTATTGCTTTGGTATTTGATCGTAGGAATGGAATTTTCTCAAGGTCGAATTTTATGATACGGAGAGGTAAGCCTGTGCTTATCCTCTTTGAATATTTCGGTGTGCGTTTGGCTAGTCTAGCAGAGCTGAGCAAGACTTCAGCAAATCCTCTTTGGTGATCCTGGCTTGAGAGACCTGTTTCTATCTCGGATTTTGTAGCTGAAGGATTTAATCAAGTGGCGTATGCTTTTTATCTAATTAGGTAGGGCAAGAAAAAATTTGCACAGGGGGCCCTGACAATTTGGCTTTTTTCTAGCCTGAAAATGACTTTATGGATACTGAACATATTTTTTCAATCAGTTTTGATGCGAAAATAAAATTTGCAGAGAAGGGGTCTCTGCAAAAATGGCTTTTTGCTTCTTTGCGAGTGCTTTTTGAATTATGAAATTTATTTTTTGTCGCCGAGGGCCAAAAAAAAATTGAACAGAGGGTTCCTTACAAAACTGAATTTTACAGACGAGATCAGGTGATTTGTGAAAGTGTAAAATTTGTTGACTAAGTCGTTAAGACCACAAATAAAATTGGACAGGAGGTCCTTTAGAGAAACGTAAAATTTACAATCACAAAACATTTTTGAAAAATTTCTTGAAAAATTTTTGAAATTCAACAGACCGGACGGCAAGTTGACCTACAACTCGGATACTACTTGCTGGGTGGAGAATTATCTCAATTTGTCGGAAATTTTTATATTTATAAGAGTTGTGTCGTCATCCACTGCGATGTTAGCATGATGTCATGTTTTGCTTGGATTGAATTCATTATTTCTTAAACCAAAAATCCTCGGAAACGTCGATTTTTAATTTCAATTGCGATCTTATCCTTTATTTTTGGTTGTGACGTCATCGCTGATTCCATTATGATGTCATCGATTTTTTTTTAATGAAACACCCTGTATGTTTCTCCATTTTTGGATTCTGCTTCAACAGCTAATTCCAAATATGTATACACTTAGGGTCTAAAATTGATCAGTTGGATACAGCCATTTAAAAAAAAACAAAAGAGCAAAATAAATACGTTTTTTTTTTTAATTTTTGAGGTAGGCTGGTTTTTTTTTTGTTTTATCATTTTCGTGTTTGACAGTGAATTACTTTACTTTACCCCAGCAGTGGTTTCTCAATAGTTGTTGATTTATTTTAATTTATAACATGAGTGTATCTGTAATGCAGAGAATTGAAATTCTTACGATAATTGTGTATGGTGATAAGACGCGAACTCAACAAGTATTATGTAATTTATTTAATAATAAATAACCAGAACGATGGGTCGTTCGACAGTGAATAAAATTGAAAAAATTTTAGAGGAACTGGTATGATGGAAGATTTACCCAAAACAGGTCGCCCAGATGTTGACAAGGATACAAAATTAAATATTTTACTGGCCGTTGAAGAAAATCCACATACCAGCGTTCGCCAGGTTAGTCGCGATTATCCTGTTACTAAAACGTCAGTACATACAGTATTAAAATTATAAAAATTTCATCCCTTTAAGATTCAGTTTGTGTAAGAACTAAGTGTGATGATCCAGATCAGAGGATACAATTTTGTGAAACATTGACATTATTAAATTCATTCCCCAGTAGAAATAATCCTGGAAATGTTGACGAAAGCCTGTGGTATCAACAGGATGGTGCGACTCCCCATTATGCAGCAGACGTTCGAAGGTATCTTGACCAAATATTTCTGAACAGGTGGATTGGTAGACGTGGACCCATCAAATGACCACCAAGATCACCGGACCTCAATCCATTAGATTATTTTCTGTGGAGCCATCTAAAAACTTAGTTTATAAATCCAAACAGGAAAACATTGTTGAATTAAAAGAGAGAATTAGAACAGAAATAAACAACATTTCTCAGAAAACTATAAACAAGGTTCAGCAACACTTTTTTCATGGTTTATGATACTGTCAGCTACAACAAGGAGTACAGTTCGAACATTTTCTATAAATTGTTTTATTATTAACTAACCGGTAGTTCTAGTGACTATTGTTTGTTCAAACAAAACATGAAAAATTAGTAAATTCTTATATTCAAAAAGGCCGTATCATTCAACATCAATTTTAGACCCAAAGTGTGATAAATTTTTGAAATTAGCTGTGATTCAGAATCCAAAAATGGAGAAATATATAGGGTGTTCCATTAAAAAATATATCGATGACGTCATAGCGGAAACAGTGATGACGTCAACACAAAAATAAATGATCGGGTGCCCAATTGAAATTAAAATCGACGTGTCCGAGGATTTTTTTCTAAATATTTTTGGTTTAAGAAATTATGAATTTATTCCATAATTTACAAACACACTGTATATTAGTTTACTATATCCCGTATGAGGTTTGAATGTGGTTCTCATTGTGAATTTTTTTACCCATAAGTGGGGTACAGACTAGAAAATATTGTTTATGTTATGTTGTCAGAATTGGTACCCCTCGCTTCGTGTCTCATAAAAGTCAAGACTGAATAGTTATGTTAGTATTATCGACACGAACTTTAGTGTGTCGATTACCTATCCATGTGCTTATAATCAATCAAGTTTTTTTCTTATTTTCAACTGTCACGAAAAATTTGGTGAACCTTATGTTGTCTCAAGTGAAATATTACGTAATAAAAATATTTGAAACAAATATTGGGTTCGGTCGTAATTTATTGCATCATTTGTAATAAGATGTCTATTCACATTACTGTAAAATAATAAATAGAATTTGATTAGGGTTAGAGAGCGTAGATAAGAGCGAGTAAGGTGAACCGTTGTTCGTGCCGAATAGGTGGCAGCACTGGTGGAATGCGGGGTCAAAGGTGGAGGAGCGCATCGCTCTGGCGTAATTAAGTCTCCCCGCGATCTGAGCGCTCCCTACAACTAATAGATATAATAACGGGGCGGGGGAGCACTGTAATTGCCGGGTACGTTGCTGATTTATACGTACTCTGCGTCTGAGAGACCATACAACAAACCAACTTCCACATAACACTAAAAACTACCTACCAGAAAATTTTACTTTAGATGCTTATAACTTTGATATTTTAATAACACTGTTCATCATATTTTAAAAGGATTCTCAACAACTGATACTACTTGCAAATCTATGAATTTGAAGGATTTGGGTTCACGTGTTATTTCATACTTACCTAACTTAGAATATGTTTATTATTTATTCATTTTTGAGTAAAAATATTTGACAAATGGGACCAGAATAGGCTAAAACTAGCAAGCCTCGTCGTACTGGTCTGTCGCGTCATCCCCTGTTTTCTACTATGGCAATAACAGGGGCGGCTTTAGGCGCGAAGAAAAGGCGCAAAAAATTCGGTCCCAGTAACAGTAGCCTCCGCAGAAAGATCATTTTCTAAAGTTAATTAAAACTTATTTAAGATTGACTCTGTCACAGGGAAAATTGCCTAATTTAGCGACGCTTTCAATTGAAAATGATGTAGTGGCTTCTCTCAATTAATCGGATTTAATTAATACATTCGCTTACCAGAAATCCAGAATAATAAATCTATAACTTATTTTGTTTCACCCGCATGCAAAAGTTACCGTTTTTGAGGGTTGGGGACGCATATTTTAAAGCTCGCTTACACGTGATTTCTGGCTAAGGCCGCCCCTGGGCAACACTTTACGCCACTTTCGTCATTAGTTTTCATTTTAGTTTGAGCCGAACCTGGGAATAACAAAAGTATTTAAAAAGTCATGAATTTTAAATTGTAACTTGAAAATTATAGATTTTTGAGGAATATATGGTAGACATTTTTAACGAAAATGTTATGAGATTTTTAGTCGAGCAATTTCTATATATTCGCCAGTCCATTCGTGTCTTTGTATGTTCTTTTTCGTAAGTTAATACTTTGCTAGTTGTGAAATCTTTTACTGGGACGCAATCAGGTAATTATATTTAAAAAATGTGTCTGAAATTGTTTCCAAAAATAATTCATTATTATGTAAGCCTGATCTGATCTGAAATATGCAAAAGAGGTACAAGTACTATTGTTGTATTTCGATAGGGTACACCGCATTTGATGAACACGAAAAAAATGTAATTTTACAAAAAAATCACAAGAATTGCAGAATATTCTACTTGATGCCGTAGATCAATCACTCAGTCAAACATTACACATGTTAGGCTGTCTGTAGCTGAGATGCTTTTGGTAAGGCTGCTGCTCCAAACAAGAATACAATAACCAAAATTTTTTTCAAAATTGAGATTTTCACTCGTATGCAGATACTTTGCTGTGCTGCGTCTTTTTATCCAATATCATTTGTTCTATATGCAAAGGTTATGAAGGTATAAACTATAGTAATACAGTATCAGCACTAAAATTGTGGATTTCACAATGTAACACACAGTATACAACAACTAATAATGGGAATTGAACACAGTATGTTATGAAGATTGTGTAGATGCTGTGAATTTGAATGGGATTGTGAAAGAAAATGAGAACACATCCCAACATAAAACACAATTTCTAAAGTAAATGCCATTTTTTAATTATTGTCTCGTTAATACTCTCTTTTGATTCCAAAAGCAATTAGCGAGGAAATTATAAATAAAAAAATTATTATTTAGGTATGCGCGCTCTTAGTGATCATTTATGAAATTATTCTTTTAAATGAGATACTGTGTTAAAAAAATAATAATAAATATTTTATGGAATTTTCAAACATAGTAGCTGCCTAAAATAGTTAATTGAGTAATAATAAGTCATTTTTAGTATTGTGACAAAAAAGTGCTTACTTATGTTAGTTAACTGTAAAAGTTTAAGTAAAATGGTCGTCCGTCTCCTAGAGGCAATAAGCTAGAGTAAATTCCTCTTCCATTACACATACTGTGTTTTTATGTGGAGTAGCCCAAGGATCATTAAAATTGAAAAAATCAATGTTTGCGTTAGCCGGGTGCTACCTCTGTCATTCGTATGTCTAAATCCTAGTATCAATACTGTCCATGTAGTTTATACGCAATTCAATTAAACATTCTAATTCAACTGTGTTATGTTATAGTATAATTAATCTCTACAGTATGTGTATTGATTTATTACTATAATGCCGGCCCATTTTAATAAATTGACTGTTGTCGGTGAGGGGCATGGTGTAACTTACAAAGACTTACCTCTTATATCATGTCCATCAACAGTTGTTTGTGGTCGTTAGCGTACACTTCCATCATTAATAACTCTTCTATAGTATCTTCAGCTAAACTTCTACGCCAGGATGTAAAGAGTAAGGCGCATTTTGAAAATAAACGTTCTAAATCCAAAGACGTAATCGAGGACGTAATATTTGCATACACATAATATCGTTTTAAGTCACTTGTACATCCATCACTTATGCACTTGTCAATATTACGCAGGGAGGAACGTAGATCTTCTTTAACTAGTATTCGTATTTCGATACGATAGGTTAAGCAACGGTAGTCGCAGTCAGTAATTTGATGGTAACTCAAGTGAAACTCGGCGATCTCGTCCCATCTTCTAGCGGTTTGTGTATCAGCGTATACGCAGAAGCCATGCAATCTTAGGCGAGGGTTGTGTAGGTGAGAACCATCCTTCGGGATGGAAAGCAGTGAGTTCCTTGTCTATTAAATGTTAGGCAAGTACAAGATCCCTAGACTTCCACAGAGAAAAGGTTCGGAAAAATTTCCAGGTTGGGGGTAACTCGTCTCCTGTCTTCGGTGATTGGCCCGGGTAGCGGAAATAGGCCGATGTTAAAATGATTAAAAAAGAATAATAATATTACGCAATTTGACAATATTCAGAGTTTTACTTAAAACGTCTGTAATATCTACAGATTTAACTAATGTTCATGGAATTTATGGGCATACTTTGTGAAATTCTTGATAACGTTTAGCTTTTACATTTTTTTTATATTTGCGATTACTCGGATCGTGACAGCTACCTCGAACTTTTTCTCCTACATTATGGAAGGCGTGCAGTAAACAGGTTTTATGCAATAAATTTGGACACATTTTTTTAGTAATGCACCTACTTTACGCCTATACACAGCACCATCGCATCATTCACTAACATTAAAACGTTCTGTTTCTGTATATTAAATTCATTCATTGCTGTCAGTACGAGATGTTCAATTGCGTCAGAATTATTTTTTTCCAATCTCTTACTGGCTATCAAACATGTCTTACACTATGACGGGTTGGGGTTGTTTGGATGTAAAATACCTACTAACACATTTCCAACTTTATCGTTTCTTGCATCTGTGATTTCATCAGCAGATACCCATACGTGTTTATCACTGCGCACTATATTCTCTATTAGTTCTTTAACACGAGGAAATTGTCGTATTTGTTTCCTTGTACCCTACTACGGCTTACTCGAATTATATTTTTTCCAGAATAAACGAAAGTATTCTTTGTCTATAACCTGCTGACGTATTAAACACACATTTAACATGAAAATTAAGTCATCTAGTACGGATATTGTTATGGTACGATTTTGTTTATGGCCTGCACTTGCAACATATTGTATGCAGTTATGTGCACTCCGGCCTATCAAGGGTTTTTCACAGACACGGCGGTATTTCAACCCATCCGATATATATATATATATTAGGTCCAGAAATTCGGAGATAAATTTGTATATTTGTGGAGCGAAGGGTAAAGAACGTCTCACTTTTAAGTTTGTATACGCTTGCGAAAATATTATAATCTCCGTCCACATGCACGTATCTCAATAGCATATGTGTTTGACTGGTCGCTGGAAACCTGTTGATATGCATAGTTCTCGGTGCATGTTGTACGTTCGCTCTCTGTCTTCGCTGCATTAAAACCGGCCGGCTTTAATTATTAGACATGAGTCTCTTAATCAGTAACGTTACAATGTAAACAAGAGGCAGGCAATCAGTCGCTGGTCAGCATTAGCAGAGCAGAGAATTCATTTTCCATCTGTCTGTTGTGCGAGCAACAGTGCACATTGAGCGTAATACGAAACCAAAATTTAGTCTGTACCATGTCTAATACTTTATACACCTACACCTACAACCGAACCGTAAAGTGAGATCAGTAAAGTAATCGTTGGTTTAGAAGACTTTTAATATCGTTTTTGGGATTCGTTAGTTACATAATATCAGGTCGCGAAGAAGAATAATTAAAGAAACAATAAAATATTAAAAATAATGTGGGACATTTTAACGTAACAAATCATTTCACTGTTGTTACCTACTTCAAGTAAATAAATATTACAAAATATTGTAACGAATTTTCTTGAATCTACTTAACAAACTGCATGTAAGTTTCTTATTCGCAACTTCCTTAAAAAGTACGCGTAATATGAGTTTGATTTGAAACAATAGTTCCTCCTTTATTGTCCATAAATTCAGTCCTAACGGCTTTCATATTACAATCCAGTTCCTTATGAAGTAACTGGACGTCTGTATCTTATGCAAATTTGCGAAACTTGTCCACATGCAGATGCCAGAAGTCGTTTTTGCATCAAATGAAGACATTAAGAAATGTTTCAATCTGACTTAAATTCATTACTATACCGGTAACTTATTCATCTAGTCATGAATATATCAAGCAATGTCATGCAAATAAATCTCAATCTCACAGCATGAAAACCCATAATTTTTTACTCGCTATAAACACTTCAATGTCAGTAAGTTAGATATCTCGTAATGATATTCAAAAATTCTTCTACATAACTTTCGAAAAAATACATACTTCATATACATATGATAATAATAATAATAATAAACATCTTTAATTATGGGCGAAGTTTAGTACAAAAGTATTATTCTTACACTTAACCCGATATAATAGTTACTAGTTTATGTTTAACAACATTTGAAAAGAAATTTTGACCGAGTAACGTTTAAAAGAAATTAAAATATGTAATTTTTTTAAATTTTCTCCTATTACTTCTCTGCAAAAAATTATGTTTTCAACTTGTCGACGTTTTGCCAATATTTAATGGCATCTTCACAGGACTGCTTGATTGAGTTTTTAGTTGTCAGCATAAAAAATAAACTAAACTAATAAATAAAGTTTGCTAGTAAATCGTACAATCCAGGTCCGTACATATCGTACATAGATATACAACGTGGTAAAAAATAGACGTTTTTGCAGAAACACAATTTTAAACCTTTCACTACAGCGCTCAATTTCGTCATATGAGTTATCAAAACGGCTGTGGTAACCGCTTGCGGCAATATCCATTTACCGCAGTTAAGTTCCAAAGCAGTACTTGTTTTCTTTTTTTTTTTAAGGTTAGTCAAAGATTAAAATTATATTATCCGGTTAAACGTTCTTTTTTTAAACGGGAGGACTGACCAGCGTTGGGCAACCGAAATTTATAATAACGGGGGGGGGGGGACTCTTGAGCCTGGCAGAGTAGTACTGAATATGGCATGTAACATCTCAGGGGCTCAGATCCCTTCTTGCGATTTGTAAAACATCACAAAACTGTAGGAGTGGGGTAGGATTATTCAAGGCAGCGAAAAGAACAGCAGATAAACTCGGTCTCGCATTCGACACCAGGCGAGGTAGTCGGCGAGATACTGATATAGAGTCAGTCACTAAACTTTGGCCAAATCGCCTGAAGCCCGAATTAGAGCTTCCGAACAGGAAAATCTGTTTCGGCAGCACGTCGATAAATCCCAGTATGGTGTCTTCTATAGGAACATAGAAATACTGGGTTTATCGACCAGGCTGACATTCGTTTTTCTAAGGTCAGCCGGGCTTAAGTCGGAGACCGAGGGATTCATTGTGGCCTGCCAAGATGGTGTTATCAACACCTTGGACTACCGTAGCTGCGTGTGGCGTGTAGAGGTTCCTGACATCCAGTGCAGGACCTGCCGTCAGGCGCCGGAATCGCTCATGCACATACTATCTGCATGCCCTGGATACGCGATTTCGTCTTGAATATCATAAATTTAAAATCTAAGAAACTTAATTTTTTTTTAAATAGCACCCCATATTTTTTACACCATTACATTAATCGCTCAATCCCTAGTAAAAAAGTATAAGTCACTATGTGGCTAAATCAGTTTTTTTTATTTTATCACAAAACATTTTTAGCTGCACTCAAAAACAATTTAGAATCAAGGTAGAGTTGTATTATCGAACTTACTCTTATTTTGATGAAGAATCCACAGCTGTAAAAAAATTGGGGGATCAATTTAAAATATCAAAATTCCAGTATAACCGGAAGTGATAAAAGTTCGAAAATATTTTAAAATGGTAGGTCTTTTCCGAAAACATTTCAAAACGACATTCATTCCTATTCAGTCCGGAGATACGTCTAGGGAGTAGGTTGAAAACGAATATATGTATAAATATATTGACGCTTGCTTACTGCCAAAGACGGCGACACATCTTGTGGAAAACATCCACGAAAGCCCATGACAATACTTTATTTTTTAAATTTTATTAATTTCGACAATTTTGCAACTCACCATTGATTTGCGAACTCCTGTTTTTATATCACATCACATCCCACTGTCTAAATTATATGCTTCTATACTATTTAGTAATCTATTAGTGTAGCTGTATTTCAATAATAACGTCTAACATTAACATGTTAACGAACCATTTATTATATTGATATTGATATTTATTTTGATTTGTATAAAACAGGTTTTGCCATTGTAAAATTAGTTATAGTTAGACAACATAATGATCAATAAACGATATTAATTTAGAACAAATACCATAAGTGACAGTTGTTACATAAGCTCGAAATGTAGCTAGATAGTAAATCTGTCTGTGTTCCCTATTAAACCAATTCTCACAACTCAGGTAAAGCTGTGAGCAGGTTTTTATGACTTATCAATGTCTAGTCACTGTTATCGTAGTAAACAATCGGATATCTAAACTAGTAAGATGTCAACTAAGTTTGTTATTAATTGGCAGTTGGTTATAAATGACAATTAGACCTAAATGAGTGATGTATGATGAACTCTGTGACACTAGAATTTCCTTAAAGACAACTCTAACATCAAATCCTTATCGAGCAGCGAGCTAATATCATTACCTTTACTACTGTTAGCAAGATTGTGTTTAGTATTCTTTGCTGGTTTTAAATGTATTGTCGTGTTGTTTGTTATAACACATACATATAAAAGATGCCTGTATTTGAAACAATTCTTCATGACTACAAATTTATTATAAACATGTAGTAGAATTTAATACAGAATTTAAAAATATGCATTACTGTACATGAAAGATCGCAAAATCGTAAAATCAAAAACACACCAAACACAAAACAAAAAAAAAACCACAAACTTACTATAATATACAAAAAAAAAACGTTAATTTATAAGAGTTGTTGACGTACTCCAACTCCCATGCACTCTTGAGCACGTCAACCCCAACAAATATTGGTTTAACTTAACGTATAATCTATGTATAATAAATTTAGTCGCAAAATTGGAATTAACCATTTATAAGTAAAATTTACGTTGACGCAACGTGGAATCGACGTAAGTGGAGAATAAGACGACGTCGAAATTTAATTAAATTAATTAAGATAGTTAAAATCATATTTGAATCTTCCTTGTAGTTGCACAGTGTGTTTGGTTACTAATACGTATTTAGGTACATTTGACTTCATTTCGACGTCAATTCGACATCGAGTTGACTAGTTTTAGGTAAAATCTACTAGTTTAACCAATAGCGTGCAAATTCGACGATGAAAGCTTACCGTCTGCCAGTCAGTAATCAAAGAGACCATATGAGTACCATACTTTTTTCTCTTTTGAAATTTTTGGTATGGCGGTTGGATACGGAGGGGGGGGGACATTTTTTTTTAATCGAATGGTTACCGATATTTGTCCGCATAGGCATAATTACTTCCTCACTCCTCAAAGTGAGGAAGTTATGTATTCGTGAAAAAAATGTTTGAAAATTTTTATTGCATTTCTGGACGAATCTCGACGAATTATGACGATACACAAAATTTCAGACAGAAAAAATTTTGTCTGTGTGTGTGTTTGCGATAGCAGCTACAGTTTTTGAGATAAAGCTTTCAAATTTGGTACACACATTCTAGAGGTCAAGGAAGAGATTGAATTCATTGATGAGCAAAATCTGTCTAAAAAAATACCGCTGCCAATTACTTGGGGATCCGAACTTCCTCACCGTAGTAAAACTCGACGAGTGGTGGAGTTTATAATAAAAGTAATTTTTGACGTTTCAAAAAAGTCACATTTTTTTTACGTTTCAAAAAGTTACATTTTGATGTTTCAAAAAAGTCCCCTTGACGTTTCAAAAAAGTGACATTGGTGGAATGTCACTAATATATTTTTTTAGGCCGAATTTTGCTCATCAACGAACCCAATCTCTTCCTCTAGAATGTGTGTACCAAATTTGAAAGCTTTATCTCAAAAACTTTAGCTGCTATCGCGAACACAGACACACAGACAAAAAAATTTGTTGTCTGAAATTTTGTGTATCGTCATAATTCGTCGAGATTCGTCCAGAAATGGAATAAAAATTTTCAAAATTTTTTTCACCAGTACATAACTTTCTCACTTTAAGGGGTGAGGAAGTAATATTAGTGACATTCCACCAATGTAACTTTTTTTGAAACGTCAAAATGTGACTTTTTTTGAAACGTCAAAAATGTGACTTCTTTGAAACGTCAAAAATTACTTTTAAGCAAAATAGGGTATGATGTAGATTTATTGGTATTATTTACATAAATATAAATATAAAGTAAAACCAATAAGTAAATTTCTATGGGAAGTGTATTTTTCCAATCAATTTTACGTCATAACTACCTCAATAAGTAAAATCGTCATTTACCAAGTCAAGTTGTAGCTAATTTTATGGAAAATGTTTGCTGGGATGTAATTACCTACGTAACCGTTCAAACATTCCTAGCGTAGCTCGAATAGTTTCACAATAATGTTCTATTCTATTCTGCAACTCTGCAGGATTCGGAAACTCTCTTTCCTGAACTATACTCTTTAAATGATGATACAAGAAGAAATTCAGTAGATTTAAATCAGGATACCTTGCAGACCATAAAACGGGACCGCCCTTCCAATCCATCAGAAAGTGTAGCTATTGTCAGAGTAAATTCTGCTTAGAAGACTGGCTTGAGTTAATGCTTCAAAGAGCATGAACCATATTCGCTTTCATATTGCATCGGGAATATGTTCCAGCAGTGCTGATAATTTATCCTCAAAAAATTAACTGTGGATTTGGCCAGTTAAACGTCCAGGTGGAACATATGGACCAGTCAGTTTGACAAAGAAATCAAGTAATGCAATATAAACAATACCTATAAGAATAACAATAAGAAAATTTCAGTGGAACTTTAACGCCCTATATCTCGAAAGATGGATATTAGGACACGTGTTTGCTTATTTTGTCACGTAGTATCACCTCCTTAATTTGTACCGAGTCGTTCTGTTACGTTCTGTATATTTCGCTTCCAGTAGATACATCCATTTTGAAAGTGAATAATTCTTTTCTATATTGGAGTGTTGTTACAGTATTCATAAAATGATGAATCATGACTTTTAAATAGGGACAAAAATCATCATTTCTCATCAAAGCACTAGAAATAGGTATATACAAAATATATATATACAAATGACGCCTTTATGGGAACATATTGCGTACTCATGCATATTTGACATTCTTGTGTATACTCACTTCATTTAAAAAATCATTACTGTCAAAATTTTAAACCATTTTATAGCGCGTTTTCTAGTTAACGTTTCATGATGTTCATAAAAACGATGATCAAAAAATGAATGTTCCAGTCCGGTAATTTTAAAAAAGTAAGTTTAATAGTTATTAAACGAGTTAAAAACGTAAACAATTTACAACACGAAAAGTTTAAAAATAATTCGATTATAATAAACAGTAGGATATTATAAAATAAGAAGATTAAATGGGATTAAAATAATCTCGTGGGCACAAGACTTGTGGAAGACAAAATAAATAGAGAAAATGAAATGACATGAATAACGTCAATAAAATATACAGGGTAGTTCGTAACTTATGAGCCAATAAAGAAATAGGTCAAATTGTTAAATGACCCTGTATCTCGGTTATAAAGGGCGAAAGACCCATTAAAATGGATTATTTGGACCCACCTCGGTAACCCTTATCTACAGTTAATGTATTTCCCTTTCCCAATGAAACACCCTGTTATAAATATATATATATATATATATATATATATATATATATATATATATATATATATATATATATATATATATATATATATATATATATATATATATATATGTATTTTCATAACATTTTTGTAAAAAATGAGGGACGTGCCAGTTTTGTATATTAAATTGTTTATAATTGTGATATAATAAAGATTTATAAGAGAAAGTATCTAAATAGTAGAGTGAAGTCAAGTTGTTTTTGGTGCCACGCCTCTAGTTGCCGTCAAACTGTAAAGGCCTGTTATTTTCTCAGAAGTTAAATTAATTGAGTTTTTTTAAAGACTTAAGCGATTCTACCGTCTTCTATAATGATTCTTGGGTCGACTTCTTCAGTAAATGGTAGAGGTCTACCGTTTCTAAAATTATTATTTATTAAATTGTCAAACGTTCGACCTCTCGTAATTAACTTAAAATGGTTTAATATTTTTACGAAAAAACGTACAATATAATAGAATATCACTTATAATTATGATTAACAATACACAGAGATATGTGCTTTATTTATTTCAAATATATAATAATAACTCAGAAAAGTAAAATAAAATTATAATACCAACGTACTCCAACAGGGACGATAAACGTTAATTTACAAAATAGTAATAAATACTAGAAATAATACCTAAATAGGTACCAAAATCGAAATCCTCTTAATTTATTTAATTGAAGATTAAATAAATTTTTGCCAACACACGCTTAATGATTGACACTGGTAGATGTAGTTTACTACGATACATTTGTACTCTGTTTTCATATAGAGACTAGTGAGTCTGAGATTTATCTTGCTGTCATTGTGTATATACCTACTTCGCACTGATGAAGGCAAAAACCAGAAACCGGTCTGCGAATGGTATGCACAACGGCCTCAAGAGAGATTTCTATTTATGTGGTAAAAATCCTTTACTAGTGGTCAATCGCAATTAAAGCTTAAAGCACTTCTCTTTCTTTTTTTTTTTTTTTGGTTTAACTTCAAAAACGACAACCCCTTTTCACACAGTCTCACCCCTTTCGGAGTTAACCCTTAATTTTTTTTCCACGAACGCTCTCGTCTCCTTTCGGAGTTCGATTTCGAATATCGCCTCCTTTAATTTTCTAATACATATTGCCTGCTGAAATTTTATCAGACTGAGCTTTTCTAGAGTTAATACCTAGTGGCAATGACTCTGACAAAACCTCAACAGCATTTTTTCATCTTGTAAGGAAATATTTTATATACGGCACCGGAAGATTCCAATTTCCGCGTTATTAATTTATTATTCTACATAAATTTAAATTTGAATTTAATTTTTAATAAAAAATGCGATAGTCGTATGTACCTATATAAAATATTTTCTGACAGTGTGATACAAATTTATAAATCATTAATCTTCAATTAAATAAATTGAGAGGATTTCGACTTTGGTACCTATTTGGGTACTATTTCCAGTATTTATTACTATTTTGTAAATATAATAATAATCTTCCACATTCGCAACTTTATCAACATTTGATGCAAGAGAATCGTTCACTTTGTCTAAGAATAGCATAAACTTTATCCAAGAAATTATTGAGGTACAATTTTATGTGATTGGCTCGGTGGTGTGAAGAACAGTGGCGCGTACTTCCACCCAAACCGCCCGGGTTTAAAACCGGATTGGATTAAATAGATGAGACATAGTGGATGAGCAATCTTGCTCGCTTCATCATCTTTCGAAACGAATGCAGAACTGTGAATTTCGTATACTTGCAATGTGATCACGTTAAAGTTGGCATTGATGATTGGCTTTGTTTTATGGAAATAGGCCAACTTAAGTTAATGGCTGCAAAAAACTCAACGACAGACGGTTCAGGCGCATATCTTGGAGTGAAATGAGAGTGATTGAAAGTTACGTGGCTGCTTTGAGAGCGCATGTCACAATATGAACAATTTTCGAAAGTCGCTAATATAATCTCGCCTGGTTAGTAGTAAGATGTGTATACGTACATATATTATTCTAGTTGCATAGGTAATTAGTTTAACTTGTAATGCTTAAATTTATGTTAGTTCTCTTGTTTTTGTTTTATGGATTTTGTATTATCTATTGCATTCTTTAATGGCTCTTTTGGTGTTGAGCATGGCTCTATTTTATATGTACTGTAAGTTTGAAGAGGGTTGACTCTTTCTCTTTGCGTTTATGGATTTTTTATGTGGTATAGTTTAACTAAGTCGTTTTTGTGGCTATTTTGAGTCATATATATTTGCAAACAGCTCATTTAAATTGGAAAATATATGTACATTCAATATGTGATGAATTACAACATTAAAGTTTTACATCGAGATGTAAGATATAAAAAAAGACACTTACACCGGCTCGGCCATACGCGGATTATAACTGTAGTGCAAGGAGTGAGAAACAGCGCGTAAAGTGTACAATACGCATGACATATGCGGGCGTTGAATAATCGTGAAGATAGCGGGATGTATAAATTGGCATTTATACACAGAATATATGCCTTATAAATTAAGATATTCAATTTTATCAGCACTGTGATTTCAGAAAACAAATGTACTGGTCATTGTGCGCCCTGGCTGTAAAGCGTCATTTTCGTCGTGTTCTTAGGGTGCGTTTATGTTGGAGCGATAAGAGCGGCGTTACTAGTTGGTACTCTTATTGTTTATCACAACTCCAATATAAATGCACCCTTACTTGGACTCCTGTATTTATGCATAATTAAATAATTCATCTGTTGGTGTAAAAATAGTTCTATGTATACACTGTGTTCATTAGAAATCTGTCCACCCTCTTTTTCTTTAAAACTGTAAAAATTAAAGAAGTTGCCGAGATATGTCCACCTTTATCCCAAAGGGGAACTTTTTTGGCGCTTAAGTAATGATGATCAATTCACCTCACTAACCCTTCAGCTTTAAAATATTAAATGGAACCATCCCACTTCTTATAAATCGTCTAAGACCAATTCTGTTGCCAATACAACGGTTCTTCACTTTTTGAAATCGGTTGAGATTTGGGGAAGTTATGGGTAACAAAATATATATATGGCTTGTTTTAATAGTAGGTGTATTTTCTTTTTAACCTTTTTTGTTAACTGAAATTGTGTTATTTATGTTATTAAATTTTCAAAGTGGGTACCGTTGATGCCAAGGCAGTTATATAGCCTTTGTTCAAGTTCTGATCTTACTTTAACCAAAATTTCACTGGATATGCTTTGACATTTCTGAATTATTCTATTTTTGAAACCTTCAATATCCCTAGACCACGTCTTGAAAACAATTGATTTTAACTGGCCCCACAGAAATAATCAAGGGGAGATTAATCGGGGGAGCGAGTAGGCCATTCCATAGATCATATTCTGTCTATCCATCTGCATGAAAACCTTGCATTTAACCACTGCCTTAGGTAAAATGTAATGTGGTGGGGCACCATCTTGTTGGAAAATCAGTTCTTCTTCATTAATTGACTGAGTACCATTTGCATTTTGCTGATTTTCTATGTTTTCCGTGAGTAACGGATCAATGATAGTATATCCAAGTATAATGGACTCGTAAGAGTTTCATTTTGAAAAGCGAACCAATCACTGAATTCTCCAAAATATCTGCCCAATCATTCATTTTCCTGGCCTCTGTGTGCAAAATATACGATACAAATGCGTATTTTCAGTATCTCAGTATCTGAAATTCCTTTTATTAACAAATCCGTGAAGACAGAAACACTTATCATTAAAGCAGATATTTGTTATAGAAATTTTGTGCCTATTAATTTTTCCGGTCATGATTTTGCAGTACTGCACTTGTCGATCAAAATCATCTTGGCATAATTCGTGGATGGGAAGCATTTGTATGGATGAACTTTGTGTAGCTTCAAGGTTTTGTGCACTGCACCAACAGAAACATTCGTTGAAGAAGCAGCATGGGGGTCCGTGGCAAAGTTACCAAGAATTTCAATTTGAGTAGCCTTGTCCAACACTGTTGGTGCATTCCGTTTTAACACTCCCAGTTTGGAAAGTTTTTCGGATCGAACAAGTCACATATGGATGAACAACATTTTTGTCAGAATACCATAAGTTAACTTCCCGTTCAATATTTTTGCCAGAATTACTATTTCGGTTCTCTCCATTAAATTATAAACCATGATGTTCAATAAAATTATTAAGACATACGACGATAAGTCTCGGAATAGGTATTCTCAGCTTACAAATTAAGAATAAACCTGCTATTCATTGAATTTTGCAAATACAGTAAATAATAATGCTGGCAAACATATTAAGAAACAACTTAGAAACCTCAATGAAGAGAATTTATTTAATATAAATATTAATTTAATTGACTGTAATTTTGCACTTCAATTTACAAATAATGTAAATGTAGTTTATAATAATTTATTAAATAATTGTGAACTTGTCTTAAACAAAGTTGCACCTATTCAAACTATAAATTGTTCCACAAATGACTTACCATGGTATGATAATGAAATTAATAATAAAAGTAAAGACAGGTATAATGTTTATACAGTTTTTAGAATTAATAATACAGACAAAAATTTGCATAAGTATAAGAAGATAAGAAATGCAGTGGTTAAACTTCTTAAATTAAAAGAACAGCAATTTTATTACAATGAAATTGATAAAAATAAAGGTGATCCATATTTAATGTGGAAAACATTAAAAAAAATTAATTAACCCAAAAAACTTTAATAATAATTTTCATATGGTACAATAACTCTGTGTAAAAATTAATTGGACATTGCTGAAAATTTTACTAAATATTTTATACAGAGTATTAAGGAAATTGTTGACAGTATTGGTGATCATGAATATAAAGCTAGTAACAATAATTGTACCGATTCTTGTTTAAAGGTTTTTAAATTAATTAATTTGCATTAATACCATTAAGATGGTAAATAAATTAGACAATAAAGGGACCACAAAGGCCATACTAAGCTCTAAAGTAATAAAAACCTCATTTGAGGTTATCATTTCTGTGAATCGGCCCTGCAATTAACAATAACTGAATGGAAACAAAAATTAGGTAAAGGAAATTACACTATAGCTGTTTTTCTAGATTTGAAACGTGCCTTTGAAACTATTAATTGGGATGTACTAATAAAAAGCTAGCTATGTATGGCATTCAAGGTAAAGTTTTAACCTGGTTGAAAGATTATTTAACTGAATTAACCTCAACATGATATATGACAAGTGGGATAGTTCTATTTAGTATTTTAAAGTTGAGGCTGTTGAAGGTTGATCAACATCATTGCCTAAGCACCAAAAAAGTTCCCTCTGGAACAAAAGTTGACATGTCTCAGCGAATTAATTTTTTTCATAGTTTTAAAGAAAAAGAGGGTGGGAAGGATTCAAATGAACACAGTATATGTCAGGTATAAAAATGTCAGCAGCAATTAAAAGTAACTGTATAACAACCATTTTGTTACAAAAATGAACGATATTTTATTAGTAATTTGCGACATTGGAATTTGATGATTGATTATAGTACCTATGAATGAAATTAGTGATCTTAATAGGATATATACGTTTGATATATTATTCATTTTATGTTTCAGTGCTGGATGTTTGACCTGTATTATTGTTTTATTTTGTTACAGACATTGATGAATGCGCCTCTGCTCCATGCCAGAACGGGGGGACTTGCATGGACCTACAAAATTCTTTTAGATGCAATTGTTCAAGTGCTTGGGAGGGTAATATTTGTCAATTCGGTATGTATAAAGAATAAAACATAATACTCTAGTTTTAACTTTGCTTTGATTTACAGACGCAGATGAATGCCTAACAAACCCATGCATTAATGCCATGTCTTGCACAAATCTGGTGGGTGATTATCACTGCAAGTGTCGAGTGGGTTGGATGGGCAAAAACTGTGACCAAAACATCAATGATTGTGTTGGACAGTGTCAGCATGGAGCCACATGCATCGATTTAGTTCATGACTACCACTGTGCTTGTCAACCAGGGTATACTGGTAAGTTCAGAAAATGTAAATTTTATACAATTCTACAGTGTGTCCCGTCTCAAGTGGACACTCCTTAATACTTCGGTTATTATTCGACAGATCGATTTCAAATTTTTCTCTGTTATGAAACTCTTCAAGGCGCATCTTTTTTATGATTTTCAATATATTTTCAATTGTCACACCAACCCACTGCGTTCACTTAAAAATGTGATTTTTCTATATTTTACTTAGCGTTAGAGGCAGCAAAAAATTATTAAGAAAAGTTGTTCAGAATCAAAAAATACCCCTAGATACTGAGTTTCATCAAAATATGCGTATTTTGACGTTTTTCATAAATTTTGCAATTATTCAGAAATTTAATTCTTAAATATTAGACTTAAGCAAAGATTGCCGTGGAAACGGAAACAAAAAGTACTCAAAATCAGTTTATTGTGTAAGAATTCTAAATCATAACCATAAATGCAACAATTTTAACACAGTATTTAAGTACTTAAATGTAGCCTTTTTTAACTAAACCACCATCCATAGCAATACATTTCTCAATGCGTTTTTCATTATTCCTTGCTACTCGTCGTCTATCTTGAACGTTAATTTCTTGACAAGCTTGCCTGATTCTATTACAAAGCTTTTGCCTAGTTCGGGGCCTCGTATTGTAAACTTTATTTTTTATGGTGTCCCAAAAATAAAAATCAAGCGAGGTAATATCCGGAGATCTAGGAGGCCACTCGATTAAAGGACTGTTTCGCCCTATCCATTTTTTAGGAAAGTTAACATCAACTATCGTCGGACAATTATCGACTAGTGAATCGTTGTTCCATCCAGTTGAAAAAACATATCCCTTAGCACTGCCAGTGGAAAATCGTCAATTACCTCCATTAATTCATTATTCAAAAAATATAGCAGTCTTATAGCATTAAAAGTTTGTAAGAAAAAGAAAGGGCCTATTATCTTTTCTCCTAAAATACCGCACCACACGTTCACTTTTTCAGAATACTGCCGCTTACAATACTTGATTACCCAGTATGGGTTTTCTGTTGTCCAATATCTACAGTTTTGCGACGATACTACACCATTGATGGTGAATGTCGCGTCATCACTAAACATAATTTTTTCCCCAAAAAAATGTCGATCATTAAGATAATTTCCTTGAGCCCAGAAACAGTATTCAAGCCGTCTGTTATCATCACCTTCCTCCAAGGTGTGTAGAAATTTGGGTTTAAATGGCTTCAATTTGTATCGACGAAGGCACCTCCAAATTTTGTTGCGAGTCAAATTCAAATTTGATGCTACTACGGGGATTGTCATTGAAAGCATCTAAAACTACTTGGTCTACATTCTGCCGATTATTTATTTTTCTTTTAGTTTTTATTACACTACCACTTTGGTTGAAAAGTCTGTTAGTTTTAGCAATAACTGAGTAACTAATTTGATGTAGTGGATGTCTTAACATTAAATTCTCGAGCCACTGCTCTGGTAGAACGGTTATTTTCGCCAGTAAGTCTAATTATCTCAACTTTTTCATTGAAAGTCAACCACTGTTCAGCCATTGTGCAAGAGAATAATTTAAAAAAACACAGGTACAGGTTTGACGTTTTTTATGACACTTGCCGTATTTTCATGTTTCCACGGCAATCTTTGCTTAAGTCGAATGCTTAAGAATTAAATTTCTAAATAATTGCAAAATTTATGAAAAATATCAAAATACGCAGTATTTAGGGGTATTTTTTAATTCTGAACAACTTTTCTTAATAATTTTTTGCTGTATCTCTAACGCTAAGTAAAATATAGAAAAGTCACATATTTCAATGAACGCAGTGGGGTTGGTGTGACAATTGAAAATATATTGAAAATCATAAAAAGATGCGCCTTGTAGAGTTTTGTAACAGAGAAAAATTTGAAATCGATCTGTCGAATAATAACCGAAATATCAAGGTGTCTCCACTTGACACGAGACACATTGTATATAAAATAACGTATTAAAAGGGAATGTATTGGTAAAATCAGGCGATTTGAACTCGATAACTAATGAATTTTATAGTAAAATAAACAAAAAGTCGTACATTTTCTTCAGGAAGCGTCAAAATCGCGTCAATCATCTTCATAGTTGTTCTGCATGGCGCACCAAAAAAATATATAATTTGGATACATACATGGTAGCCAACCAACAAGCAAGCAAAATAGACCACTCTCAAAGGCAGAATAATTGAATGAGGCCAATAATTACTTAATTTTGTCTTAATGAATTTCTTTAAAGTACTGAAATAAATCTAAAATAGTGCGAGACGATACTGAACAAAATGTTTCAGTCGGTTGCTGCCTGATTGCTACTTTGCCGATATGCATTTACTTTATTGTTTCAACACCACGTCGAGAGTGCAAATGGCGCCGACACACCGGGATATTCATGGATGCCATACGTGACATGCATCTGTTATTTAAAGCATCCCTGAATTGATCTCTATTGAAATTTTTTTCAGCTATTTATGTAAGATGGTCTAATGCGACTGATTTAAATAAAAGAAAACCAATGTTAAGTATTTATTCTGACTATTTATTTGTTATAAAGTTACCCGTTAATGTCAAAACGATCTGTCAAGTAAATAGTGCTGGGTTTGCGCTACTTGGAATTTATATATTTTGAGACAAGTTGCGAAATGGAATACAGAATGCCAAGAAACTGTTGAAACGAAATATCTGATAATTTACGACTGAAGATATTAGCGACATAGCGGGTTCGTCTGTTAAGGGTATAATAAATTGGGATCTGTGAATGTTAAAATGCGCTCTGGAATTCTTCGTACAAAACGTGGAATAAGAATGTGTCATTAAAATTCGTTCTGACGTGTCAATGTTAACTTTATACAAAGCGAGTATCTTCGGTTAACTTGGCGCATAATGTTAACGTGTATAATAATAGTAAGAGATGAAAGTTTAAAATATACCTACATTCAAACTAATCATTTACTGGTTCACGATTTCGCATAAACTGGATATTATACAATTATTGACACTCCCTTACGACTACCACATGCATAATGTTGTCAGATTATACCTCAAAAATACGTACACTATTTTTTCTAGTAATGCACTGTATAATTAGCTACCTTTTACTGTATAATATCAGTAATCAGTGATAGCCGTTCTTTACCTTCAAAGGTGGTCGTTGTAGTAGGTTCCAAAAAAGTAATAATATGTAATAAAGTTTTTCCCACTGACATTAAAATTTCATGAAAGGGAAAACCATCTTATAACATGATAATTATTTTGTTCTCTATAGAGTATTTTGTTTTGCTATTCATTTGTACATACGCGCCATTAGTTTTACGAGGTAAATTTTAGCTAGATCTGTCTGTATTTATATCGATTCATAGATACGTTTTTTAACCAGTAGCGAATACAATTAACAACTTTTTTCAGCGTTTCTGTATATTTCTTGTCACTATACAACAAAAAGGTTGGGTGAACAAACGATAAAGTATCACATATATCCTTGCCGCACACCTTGATGTATAGAAACGGTTTGACTACAATTCAAAGTATAAAGTTCAGTTCAAAATTTACAACATAAACACGCCCGCTACTTTGATTTCTTTACCGCCGTCAAAGGTGTCAACGTTTTTGTATTGCGATAAGTTTGAAATAAGCTATACATGTTTGTATTACCGGCTAACCGCATGTGTATTAGTGTGGGCCATTCCTAGACCTATAATTTTTTTCTTCATATTTAAACAACACAACATGCGTATGATAAATACGAAATAGTCCCATCGGTTTCATTTTAAATTTGGTTCACATCTTCTGCTCTCTACTATTATAAATATTACATTTTTAAAATGTTATTATTTGTGTAGGGGTTGAAATAATAAAAACAAATTTATTCTGTGTGGTATATACTGATATAACAAAAGGTATATTCTTATACAATGTAGGACTAATTATAAGATATACAAAAATTTTTACTTTCCTAAGCAACTTGAAATTTCTTTTTGCTTTGGAATGATGGCATAATTTTTCTAGACTCGATTGTTGTACGAATTAAATCGTCCTACCACCTTGGCTCACAACTGAACGGGCAGCTTCTGACAAGTTCTCAAATTTCTAAATTCAGTCGGTGCATTTTCATCTTTATGCTTTTTATTCCGTCTCCAGGCCCTATGCTTTAATTTAATATTATGTATTATTTCACTGGTAAACCAGGGTGGATAACTTCTGTTACATTGCCTAGTTTTCCGTACATGTACATCCAGTATCTGATAAATTTTGCTATAGAAACTCAGAAGTTAGATCAACATTACAAAAATGTGTCAAAAAGTTCCAATCCACTTCTGCAAGGCTCTGGTAAAGCTCAGGAAAATTTGCTTTGCGAAAATTGTAATGTATAGTATTTATTTTTTTGTTTATTGTTTTTCGAAGAATTTTCAGATTTAAAGATAACTACCAGTGCAGGATAATATAAATCGTCCGGAACTAATATGTCTTTTCCACAATACATTTATTATTAGAAATAACCAAGTTTAATAACCTATTATTGCAGTTCTTTAAATTGCAGTAATGGTACCCACTGTACCCATCGGTTGTAAGTGTAATAAAGTTTCAGAATATTCTGGTATATTAAAATCACCAAGGACTACCACATCTGCATTATAAATGTATTTAAGAGAGCTAAATATGTCAATAAGGGAGTGGTAAGTTTCAACTGTTCTGCGAGACGGAATATAAAGTAAAAATATATACAACAAATGATTATAAATTATTAATTTAATTCCAACAATATCGATATGATATAAATCCTTAAACATAGACTTTGTATCTAGTTGGCTCCTTGTATAGGTTGAATATACAACTAATAGTACTCCACCACACCTAGTGGTGGTCGTTAAAATAAAAGAAAAATTTCGATCTGATCTAAATATGGTGTAATTGACATTAACAATTAACGGCGATGGACAGCATTTGAGGTAAAACGATGTGTGCCATGACGCCTTGTTTCGCATCATGATGTTATTCTCCCTGTTCGATCTTTAATTTGACAAATATCAATAGAAAGGGAATGGCGCCAATGTCGTGAAACTTCAATTACACAGAAGCATTTCTAACCATCGTCACTATCTTTCAGGTTCTGCGCTCGATTGACGAGTTCCTCATAGGAACCAACTGGCAAAGAACACATTTCTCTCAGTCTATGGGAGTAGATCTTCACCAAGTGATGAGGTCGCATCCACCACAACAAAAATCTCGAAACACTACTAATACAACTTGTAAACAATAGCACTTTGTCAAAACAATAGATCAACTGTCAAATCATAAATAAACTTTCTTTACTGTTTTATGGGTAAACAGCTTATTTCAAAGTGACTTGAGCAACTCAATCGTCACACAAGTTAACTAAACATTAACTTTTTACTTTGTTGCAAGTAATAATAGAAAAAAATCATTGACCTAAGGCGAGGTCCGTAAACAGACCTCGCCGTGCACTAATATTATACAACTAAAACTATGTGATTCCATTGTTATCTATTAAAATCTACACTGAACGACTTTCAAATACTAGTTGTTAATGTTAACAATATCCCATACCTTCAAACTTTCAATAAAGTCTTTTATCTTCTTTATTAATGCCCTTTCTATGGTAAGCATAGCTAAAGAAGATAACCTTTCCTGACCCATGGTATTTCTTAAAAATGTCTTTATTCTTTTTAAGGTGGAAAAACAACGTTCACTTTCGACGGTAGTCATAGGGAGAGTACACAAGATTTTTAACAGTTTGTCACTTTCAGAAAAAGTATTGCACAAATTATTGTTAATAAAAAGCTGTAACAAAGCAACTGCACCTTCATTATTGAAAAAATCTTCTCAGCTATATAATACTTCTAATTCAGTTTTAAGTTTCAAATGATTTATGACTGGATACTCCGGTTTAACTAATTTAAACATATCTTGAGGAAAGCTTTTTTTATAATCTTTAAATCGATCTGCGTGAAATAACTGAGACACTGCTAAATGATTACTGAAGCCAAACCTGTTTTTGATCTCAGATGTAATTATATCACAAACTTCTAATGAAATTCTCCTTTTTGATTCTTCCGTTTTACATCTCTGGGCAGGCTGCATGGATGTCTCCTCCAAATAGTTAATCAAAATTTTATTTCTGATGTCTTCAATTTTACTATTAAAAACGCCAATACACTTATTTACTGTTATGACATCGATATCACATTTTTGTAATTGATTGAACAATATATCACAATGAGGCATAACTAAATGAAAAAAATTTAACCAGTAAAGAAAATGTTCATCTTGTAAGTAATTTTTTTAACCAATAGCTTCGTATAGAGTGTTGTTTTCTGATTCATTATCAATGATTTTTTCTAAACAATCTAATAATTCTGTTCGATAGGTATAAACAGGCTCTATGCACTTTGTATTAAAATTCCATCGTGTTGGAGCAGCTTTAGGTAATATCACCTTAATAACATTATCTAACACGACTGTTCTTTTTGGCGATTTTCCAAAGAATGAAGAAAAGCTATGTAAATTAGCAAAAAAAATGTTTATGCTTTTATCCTGACTTGATGCTTTTTATAAAATTAAATTTAGTTGATGAGCGTAACAATGAATAAAATTTGCTGAAAGATAACTTTTTTTAATTAAACATACCTATTAACTTCTTTTTTCTTATCAATAGATGTTTGCTTTATCGTCATATTAGGTTTTGGACGGCCACCACCTTTGAATTTCACTCAATCTTCATAACCCAACTTATGTCGATCTTTCAGTTTTAATATATTTTGTACAACACTCATATTTAATAGTAAACACCAAAAACACTGTTTTACTTAATTTCATGACAAGTAGAGATTTACTAATAAAATGTTGACAAATAAAAACATTAAAAACAACGCGATAGAATTTATCGACCAACGCGTGGTTAACATTAAGACTGCAGACTAGCGACTGCTGTACTAAATTTCGTGCGTTACCGTGTCAGGGTCGTCAGGGACATTGTCCTCTCCAGTGTTTTCTGTCTCTTTTGCTCTCTGACGATTCGCGCATAAGTCTATTTCACTATAATTCATTATAAATTCGGTCCGTAGCTAGCTTTGAGGACACGTTGTGGATTGACTCAAGATTTTTAAGTTCTATAAATGAATAATGTAATGATCTAGATATTGGAATAGTATTGTGCATAGAATGAACTAGAAACTTTAATATATTTTTTTAAGAATATTAAAAATATATATATTATATTTTTTTAAACTTCAGAAAATGAATAGCTCTATTTTTTTATTTGTATGTGGGAGGTCATTGACCAAATGACCCTATAGAAGAACCGCCAGTGGCAACAACCCTTCAGTACAAATTAAAATACACAGAAACCGAACGTAAACAAACCGTGAATTTGATAAATATGGATGTCGCGTATCATCTGACCGTCCGAGCCAATGAAAGAGATGACATACCTATGGCCAGACTCTACTTGAGGGACTCTAGTTTGGACTATAAGACCCTCTAATGTTAAAAAGTCACCCCTGAAATTTACAGGGGGCAACTGCCCCTTGTCCTTGGCTGCCGACGCCCGTAATTCTATTTTACGGTGAGAAAATATAACGAAACACACAAAATTCATTTAAATTTAATGAGAAACACGCAGACATTTTGCATATTTGTATCTGATTTTCGTTTAATACCTCTTTGAATGCTGCTGTAATTCAAATATTGCGTGAAAATACTTCACAACAGTGCACGATTGATTTCATGTGTGTTCAATGAACTTTTTAATTAATTTTGTATTTGTTAACTGAAGTAGATATAGTAATCACTAATCACAGGATGACTGATGCTACCTAACCATGCGGTCTGGATAGATTTTAAGTTGTAGTAATTTAAAATATTAGTGGCTAAAGATCGAAATAATTATAGCGGTGACGTTCCGCTCTCTGGACGAAAACTAGAATGATAACAAGCGCCTTTATTATAATGCGAATTATCGATTGTCATTCACTGTCAACAAGCAAATTACATTTATGTCTCGTTTTTTATTTCTTATATGTTAATTAAAATTTATTGGTTAATATTGCCACTTCACTCACCATCAGTCATTGTCCTGCAATGTTCTGATTTCACTTAAATCATCAATAAATTTCATAAAGATATTCTGTTTTATTTTAGTTAAAAATTGTAGACGTTTCTTGTTTTCTAATAATCCTAATTTATTATTTATTTGCAGGCAGAGATTGTCGTACCGACATCGACGATTGTGCTTCAAGTCCGTGTAAAAATGGAGGGGAATGTGTAGATCAAGTAAATGGTTATAGATGTATCTGCCCTGTAGGTATCACTGGATATGAATGTGAGGTAGGAACCTTAATTTTTTTAACCGAATAGTACGCAACTAAACGTATAAAGCCTCAAATTATTTAATATTGAATCAATAGTTTATTTCCTGCCTCAGAATGATTTATAATGTTTTAATGAATTGACAAATTGTAAACAAACTAATGATCAGGTCAAAACAATCATTTGCAGCACAAATAAACAGTAATCTCAAGAGCAGATATTAAGGATAATGACCAACATTTACTTATTTCTTGCGGCAAGCATATCATTTAGTTGCTAATGCATGCTGCAATAAGAAACACCAGGATGCCTTTGGCGACATTTAACTAGATAATTGGCCTACATAAACTATAAAGACTCGACAAAACAACAGCGGAGGCGGTGCTGTCTTACACCTGACTCGGCGTTGGGAATTTAGATATTGGCCCTCTTTGCCTTGCACCTGTTTTACATTATTTTTAATGGCTGTAAAATACAGTGGTCATGTAATGACGTTTAGACAAGTTGTTGTAGGCGGACACATGAATAATGCATGGCGCAAAATGAATAAAATTGAGTTGCATGTTTGAAGCCTTAATATTCATTCGATTATCTCTTTCTCTTACAGAATGATTATGATCATTGTAATCCTGATCCCTGTCAGAACGGAGCCCCGTGTTTTAAAACACAATCAGATTATTACTGCCATTGTCCAGAAGGATGGCAGGGAAAAAATTGCAGCCAAGCCAGAATTATGTGCGATAATCCAATTTGCGACGACGGTAAGTTTTTCCTATTTTTCTGAAGTAGCTAGAGGATTGGTTCATGTATCTGTAATGACTAATGTCTTAATTATACACCTAGCACGTTGAAACATACCGAGTTTAATTCTAAACGCAATTTGTTACTTAGGTAACGGTTCTTTGTGGTGTACTTAAAATTATCTACCAAGATCGATTTGAGCAGGTATTAATTAGTAAAAGTTTTAAACTTGGCGTTCGCATATCTTTGAAGATCTAAATATTTTACGAAATCGGTTTATTAAAATTTTTAGTCGCTGCTTCAATTAGATACTCTGTATCCATCAGACAAGTAACGGACATTGGACTGGTCCGGCTCCATTTCTGCCACAGTAGGGTGCCACAGACCCCCATAGCGTCAACTCCCCACTTCAGGTGTCTTGAAAATTACCTGTCAACCAGAGCGGTGTCTGAGGAGTCCGTGCCGGTTCATATACCTACCGCGTTTTTCTAACGTTATGTTATTTCTAGCAGAGTAATAAAACCGTTTTTATCAATCTTGTTTTACTTGCATTAATATGCAAATCCTAACACTTCATTAGAAAGTGTATCAGAAATATTATTCTGCCTACTAGTATCTATATTTAAAGTAATTTTCTAGTCATATAAATTATAGACATAATTCATCAGTAAATATAAATATGTGTATTAAAAAAACTTTTCTCTATGCTTCACCATAGCATACCATAGCATATTTTGAACAATAGATTATCTCTTTCATCAATATCTTATCTGTGGTGGCATATCTATTAGTAAACTAATATGTAATTATTGTAATAATAACAGACATGAATGTTTGTTTAAGATGAATAGTCGAATAGATGAATAACTTTGAATCTGTGTTGTCTAAAAATATTATTGGTCAGTTAATCGATTGATTGAGAATGTAGGTATCCAAACGAGTGCGTTACCTCCTGGGGATCACGTAAAAAATTTAAGAAGCGGGGAAAATTAAGTTTGAGTATAAAATAAACTTTCCATTGAATGAGGCCCGCTAGCGAAATTGACGTAAATCACAGACAACACTGTGCGCAAATTCAATGACATTCATTTTCACGAACGCACGATTTTAGCAACATAATTTCCACCTGTGTCTGTCTGTATGGAGCGCGATAGCAGTCACAGTTCTTGAGATAAAGTTTTCAAATTTGGTATACACGTTCCAGATGCCAATGGAAATGATGAGGTCGTTGATGAGCAAAATAAGCTTGCTAGTAAAGGGTCCATTGAACCTCAATTTTTTCTATTTAACTTTACAAAATAGTGTATGAAATTATTGTAGGTATAGTGGGTCTCATCACTACTTCATTTGTTTACACAAGCCATACCAAACACGCCGACGCACAGTGGACGGAAACGCCGAAAAGCTGGCCAAAATATAAAGGCATTGAGCTATTCTACTGAAATTGTGCATACAGGGGTTTTTTGTGTCGCTGATCAAGAATCCGAAGTTGAATTTTGAAAAAAACAAAATGGCGGCCATGAAATCCCCCCAAAACATACCAAAAATCGCCAATTATCGCTGCATTTTTACAAAACTTTGTATACAGTTTTTTTGGGTCGCTGATGAAGAATCCCATATAGAATTTCAAAAAAAATTACGGTCAAAAATATATACATAGTTCAAAAATTATTATTGAATTGAAGCGAATTCATGTGTTTCATTTGTTTCGGGAAAATTGGGATCTGGGGAATGGAATAAAAATGTGTAATGACTTTGAACGCATGAGTTGAGAACGCATGACGTTCTCATTTCATGAGAACGCATTCAAAAGGAGCCCACTTTATGGTGCACGAATGTGCATGCATACGTGCATTCGCGCACAATTTGGTCAATATCTCGCAAAGATGCAAAAAGGTGCAGTTAATTTTTTATACACTTTCGAAAAAATGTTCATTGAACACATTCCAATAAGTTTCAAGACCAACCATCACCAACCGCGTAACTTATGGATTTTTTTTGTGGAGTTTATGAATCGTTGCATGTACAAAAATGCACTCCACTTCGATAATTATTTACTAATTACCATATAAATAAACTGATCTGATACTGAGATAGTTTAATTGTACTTACTTTCTGATGCAGAATCCATTTTTATGACTCAGAAAACTGCACTTTGAGAATTTTTACGCTGCAGACAAAATTTATCGATTTTTGAAGCTTTGCGAACTGCTGAAGTGATGCGCTGCACGGTCGCACAATAAGTAATTTCCTCGCTCAGGTAGTGAACCCGGACCGGTATTAACGGTCGTTTCTAATGCTAGGGGTACAACGATTTAAAACGTTTCCATTTCAAAAAAAAAAATCTTCATTTTTTTAATTTGGCCAGCTTTTTGGCGTTTCCGTCCACTGTGCGACGTTAACAAAGAGAATAATTCTCTTTGACGTTTCTCTTTGCTCCGGTAACTGTGGTGTGATGATTATTTAAAAAGCCTATATAATGTTATACTTTCAAAGCATGGTATAGTGCTTAGGAAGCATTTTAGGGAAAAATATTATTGTTTTATCTTTTGCTTTTTTAATGAGAGGAATCCCCCCTCGAAGTTGTCGTGACATCATTGAAACACTCACCCTATATATGCGTTGTCGAATCTAAAGTTAGTGAACCAGTACCGTAGACATGTCGCGTGGATTTGTGGTTTTCTCCTATTCTTGTAAATTTTTACTAGCTTTGTCATATTTATTTAACATTTTTATAAAAGTCTAGGCATACTTCATTATATTTTCTTAATTAAAACAGTACAATACTAATATCTGAAATAATAAAGATACTAGGGTAAACCACTCCTTAATATTAATTACAAACTGGTGGAGAAAAAACGCTTTCACTGCTTAGGCATTCCCCGGATTTTTCTAAATGGAACGAACCTCTATTACAATATGATTTTTTTTATACTCATTATTTTTCACTGGTCAAGATACTAATAATTGTAGGTACTATACACAGATAATTTGGCGCTTTTCACAATTTGACGAGAAAGAAATGCCGCTTATCGTTCCGACCTGTGTGTCAAAACAAACGGTGTTCTTTTGTATAATGAGTAAGTACCAAAAGTGCCTGCTCATCACAAAAAATTGATAAACGGTTGTCAAGTATCGGAATACCTGAGAGAAATTATCCCCTATTTTACTTCCTCACCCCTCAAAGTGAGGAAGGTATGTATTCGTGAAAAAAATTTTGAAAATTTTTATCGCACATCTGGACGAATCTCGACGAATTATGACGATACACAAAATTTCAGACAAAAAAAATGTCTGTGTGTCTGTCTGTCTGGTTCACGATAGCAACTACAGTTTTTGAGATAAAGCTTTCAAATTTGATACACACATTGTAGAGGTCAAGGAAGAATCTCTTCCTTGAACGAACTCAATCAGTTCGTTGATGAGCAAAATCGGTTCTTTAAATTTGAAATTTAAAAAAATATATTAGTGACATTTTTGAAACGTCAATTTGAAATGTCAAAATTTTTTTTACATTTAAAATTTTAAAATATTAGTGACATTCCACCAATGTGACTTTTTTGAAACGTCAAAAATTACTTTTATTACAAACTCCACCACACATCGAGTCTTTTTGAAACGTCAAAATATGACTTTTTTGAAACGTCAAAAAATGTGACTTATTTGAAACATCAAAAATTACTTTTATTATAAACTCCACCACACGTCGAGTTTTACTACAGTGTGGAAGTTCTGATCCCGAAATAATTTGCAGCGGTTTTTTTTACTTACCTACATTTAATTATGACAAACGCCAAATTATTTGTGCACTAGCCTGTACCTACGCATAGTCGAGTGAATCACCCATACATAATATTTCTAACCTACCGCCCAGTAATCACAAAAACATACTGTGGATGTTCATGTAAAGCACAGAACCTCTCAAGCAATGTATTTAATGTTACAGTAAAATCTATGTAATTCCTAAATGTCCTCAACGCGCATTTTTAAACTACATCGCAGCAAAATAACAATGCGCTTTTTAGTTATCAGATACATTCAGGATAGGTCTATCTGTACTATTCAATGGAATAAAACATTTCTATTTTCCGTAAATGTAATGTGTACATCACCAAATTATGTATCAAAAAAGCAAAAGTGGTACATTTTATATCCAAATACAACATTTACTGGCGTTTTCGAGTATGTCGCATATGAATGTAATTCTGTTAGCTGAAAAGAACATAGCAAAACCGCCCTGTTATGTTATGTGCTAGCTGGGCGTAAATATATGCATTCGTCGTTGGCAACGCCCGAGTGCAGTTATATTTCAAATAGCTATTAACTAGTTTAAATGGTATTTAAACTTCTTCTCAATTTACATTACAAGATATTATATTCAGGCATACAATGACACAAATACTGTTCATACAGGTGAATTGATGGGTGTTCTCAATAACCAACACCCACACTGTACCATGGTTCTTTTTTGTAGTGCCAGTAATAACCTGTAAATAGATATCAGATCAACGAGATAGCCGTATTGATATCTTTCATCAGCGGTATTGTATTGAACTAAATACTTGACTCGCGTCTTATAATGACTTGCAAAGTTGCCGTAGCCTGTATACAAGAAAATATCTTATTCTCTTCTTTTGTTGTGACGTTACCACTTGTCTGTTTTATAAAAGATTTTACTAAACATATTGCATCACGTAGAATAGATTAAATTAAATTCTTAAATATAATAATTATTTTTTACAGATATCGACAGTTGCGTTGTGGTCTCCGTCGGGGGTAGCAGAGCGTCAGCCCCGAGTTTATGCGGAGAACATGGTCATTGTATTAATCAACCGGGTGTTGGCTACAAATGTCAATGCCAACCAGGATATACCGGCAAATATTGTCATGAGAGTAAGTTTCATATTTTTTTATTTCTTAGATTTCGCTCATGGCTAAAATGATGGGCCGGACGTGTATATGCGTTGAATACTAAAATAGGTATTGTTGTGGTCGAAAGTAATGAGTTTAGGTCGAATTTTGAAAACATGTAAAAATTGTTTTCATGTAATTTAGATATGACTTACGCATTAATTTTGAGCACAACTTGTACATCTGCACTATGTATGGATCACTATTATTATTAAATACTAATCATCATCATTTGCTTATTTCATTATATAATTATTTATTTTATTTTCATCCTTTTAAACGTGCTTGTCTGTCGAGGTGACAGCAATGAAAAACATCGAGGTAAGTTTTCAAAAAGTAACACCTTGCATGGTGAGTTATAAAGAATGAGTCCATAAACTAGGTAACTAAATGAATTTTTGAGTGACCTCAAAAACTGCTTGACAGATCAAGTTTACAATCAGTACAGATAGGTTTCATGTGGTTAGAAATTATAATTCCATATTAGTGTTAACCTAAGTCCAATGCAATATCTTAAATTATAAAAATATGGTCTATTTTCAGAACAGCTGTACCGACCGACATTTTTAATTAAAATTATGATATATACTTTGTTGTTTGGATCTTTACGTGTGTATCAAATTTGTTACGACCTGCGTCCGCAACAATGCACTTATAGGATAAGCAAATATAGGGATACGTATATCTAGGCAGGCTAAGACATCTGACCAATAAGTTAAGAATTGGTGGAACAAAGACAAGATTGTGAACCTATTCTCAACTTCACTGACCAGCTTGTTAGTCACTTGATTCAGCGGCGGCGTAATATTTTTGCAGTTATATTTTTGACATTATATTAGTAGCTGTATGAATCACATAACTTGAAAATTACCTCCATTAAACATCGATAAGTCTCAGTGGCGGCAGGTAAATTTTATTTTATGCCCTGGAATATATAAGAAATATTGTTCTCCAGTAACGCGCCTCTCCTTAAAAGTAAAGTTGACCTTCAATTTATATACTTCATAGTAATTGTGACGTACGCGCAAAGATCCAAACAACAAAGTATATTTACCAATTCTAAGTAAAAAGTATACTTTTCTGAAGTAGCTAAAATCAACGTTTTCGAGATAAGGATTAAAAGTTACCTGAATATTATACACTATACAGTATTTTCATTATTTGCACAAAGTAGGCTTACATTAATATTTTCACCATCAGAATACAATGTCTCTAATACAAATAAGCAAATAATAATGACGTACGCGCAAAGATCCAAACAACAAAGTATATTTACCAATTCTGAGTAAAAAATAATACTTGTCTGAAGTCGCTAAAATCAACCGTTTTCGAGATAAAAGTTAACAGTATTTTCATTATTTGCACCAAGTAGGCTTACATTAATATTTTCACCATCAGAATACAATATCTCTTAATACAAATAAGCATCAACTGCTTATTTTTATTTTTATTAAGTGCAAGTTTGTACACGCTGATTTTACTTGAAGTACCAAACTTGAAGTAGTTTGTGTATACTTTAAGTACTGTAATTTGTTTAGCAAATACCGTGCATTATTCCTAAATATCTGCATGTATCAAGTATCAAGTGCTCATTTCTTTATGTATTTGAAATACAATATTTGAAGTAAGTAGTCAAACGTAATTGGAGTAGGTTTCACGTTCTTTTACTTGAGAATGCTCTAACCATGACCAATAATTATAACACTAAACTTCAAAACATTTATATAAATCATAACATTTGTAACATAGCCACATTAGACAAAGTTTTCAACTCGACTAAATACGTTTTAAAGAACGTTAAATAAGGCAACTTTTTTATAATTTAAATAAAGGTGGGTGTCACTTATGTTTTCGGACATTTATGTTTTCAAAATTTATTAAAACTTATGTGAAAGTGATCCATAATTTTAAAAACGGTCTGTTTTTTTAAGATGGAGGTGTTTTGAATTGTATATATTGTAAGTGCAAAATGTTGGCCAGGCAATGCCGCTTCAGAGCTGTTCCGAGTACACACAAAATGTACTCGATTACCAAGTACAAGTACTCTACACAAATTGTATTCGAGTACCAAGTACAAGTACTCATGATAAGTACTTGAGTACCTGCTAGAGTACAGAGTACAGGGTACTTAATATATGTTCAAGAGTGATTAATGACATTAATGACTGAAGAAATGATTAATGAACGATTTATAATGATAAATAAAGTTGCCAAAGGAGGTAATAATATTTAAATACGAATTTTTTTTAGAGACCTATTTTATTTGCTTTTAAAATGACAAGTTTCCCAAAATTATCATCATATAAGGCATGACGACGTGGATTAATCACAATGGTCGCAATTGAAAATAAACGTTCGAATGCGGCGTAAGATGGCAGAAATGTATTGTAACGCACGAAAAGGCCTCTTATGGTTGGGTAGTCATCTAACATTGAGAGGGTGGTTCTCTTATCTTCCAAATAATGTAGGAGCTCGAGTTCGATTTTTTGATTTCTTTTTATCTTGCGTGTGTGAATTCTGTGATTCTTTATTTTTTTTGTGTTTGTATTTGAAGAGACGAAGGTCCAGGTGTATCAGTATATTCATTAAAGTCAAAATACCCATCATATTCTAAATCCTGATCTTTGGTTTCGCTATCACAACCATCAGAATTCGCAGATTCCAAATCCAGCAACTGATCTGCTGATAAGATGACCATTTGCTTTATGGAATCAATTGCAATACTTGTTTTATGCATCAGTGCACCGAACCAACGAAGCTTAAATTTAGGAAATGTAACCGCTGCTATAACAGCTTCTTCAGATTCTAATTGAAACAAAGAGGAAAATCACTGTAGTAGTGCTTTTAAGCATGCGTTTAAAATCAGGTTTGCCCTGAAATGTCTGGGGCCCTGAAAATCAGCCTTCATTTTTTCCCATCTGTTAGCCAGAGAGATCAGAGTCGGAAGCAAGTAACCAAAGTAGGTATTTGTTTCACCCTGTAGTATAGCTAGAGTAATAGCCAACGGCTTCATTACTTGACAATAATCTTTTAAATATTGTAACTCAGTTTCCTTGAAATTAGGAAGTCCCAGCTTTTGATGAAGAGTAGGCAATTTTGGTTTTATTTCTTCATGCAGGATTTGTGATATGTAGTTGAAAACTGAGTTCCAACGTGTTTCTCCAGGACAGCTCAAGGTATGACCTAAAACTTCCTTAATAATTTCCGCTGTTTCCGGTCTTCGTCCATAGCTTACGACACTTGTCAATGGCATGGACATGTTTGCTACGAACGACTACATTCGAAAATATAGCCTTCCTACAATCAGTAGTTGCTACTAAATTCAAAGTGTGACTTGCACAACGAAGATGATTTGGTAACGTGATTGTAGATTCAGTTTCTATAGAATCACACTCTGGGTCTGGAATACTCATGTGTTCGACTTCAGAATCGGAGTGATCAAAGTCTTCATCGCTCTCACTAAGTGATGGGTTCGGGAAAAATGTAAAATAAAGCTTTTTAAAGTTGTTAAAATTCATTATTTATAATTTTTCAGAAGCCTCCCAGAAGAAGTATCCTAGGCATTATAAGCATAATAAATAAATTTAAGATGCCACCATGCACTTTGTATACAATTTTATGTCATCTTGTAGTCTTGTATGCAACTGGGAAGTTTTTTTTGCATGTAAGTTTTATGTAATGGGATGGTTAAAGGTAATTGCAGAAAATGTACTTACCTACAAATTTCACTGAGACACCACCAAATAAAAACAATTATTGAAACGCACGCTGTACTCAAACACTGCTAGATTACAACTGACTGACTTCTCTAGGTGAATAGGTTGATTTGCAAGCACGTCTTGATTCGCAAAAACATGTACTTATTACGTATGCAATATACTCGAATACATAAAATGTACTCGAATACATGAAATGTACTCGAATACATAAAATGTACTCGGGTAACATTTTAAGTACTCGAGTACATGATATATACTCAAATACATTTGTGTCATCTAAAATTCATCGAATACAAGTACAAGTACAATTAAAATAATGTACTCGGTACTGAGTACCGAGTACGCTAAAAGTACTCAGAGTACAGTAACTGAGTACTTGTACTCGAGTACCGCACAGCTCTGTGCCGCTTTGTGGAAGGAGCTGAGTTGTTGGAAGTGTTATTAGGCCCACGCCTAATGTTTACTTTTATTGATGTCTCTGTGACCAGAAAGATATGTAATTTAATGAATTTTTAATTTCCAAATCCCTAGGTACCTAGGCACTATATATTAACTTGTGTCTAAATTAAGTGCCTCGCGAGTAAACAGGGAAATTATTAACGGACATTTCGATAAGATTTGCAAATCCGCCCCGTGCCTTTTGAACTAAAGCCGTGTAAAGATTTTACTTTGACTTGTGTTTGCTTATTATTGACTGTTTAAATAGCTACACATTTTTTCCATCTTTCAATGGTAGCCTGTGGTTGTTAAGTTAAGAAAAACAATGTATATTTTAGTCTTAAAAAGATGGTGGCGCCCAATAACAACTAATTTTATGATAGGGTAATAGACGTTATAGTGCAATGAAATTTTATAAATGACGAGTACCCCAAAAGTAAACAAAAATTACAGGCAAAAATAACCAATTTGTAAATGACCAGTATCTATATTAGATGATACCTTAATTTTTTTTCTTATGAATAGACACAGGACAATTTCCGTAAATCCCGGACCAGCTTCCCAATCGGCCTGTCTAAGCTTCCATAGGAAACGACAGTAGCTGTGCGTGCGCAGCGAGATCTCAATCATGTATGTTCACTATTCAGTTTACCTACAAACGTCGCGATGTATAGACGACGCGGAAATAAAAATAGATAGTAACAACTATGTCGACAATGTCACGGCGGACGTTAAAAATCAGTACGTGTGGATTTGTGTTGACAAAGCTATAGATTTTAAGGGACATAAATCATTAATGTTCCAAGCTGCAGATTTAGTAGTCTCTACGTAATATTTACCATCAGTGGAACATTAAAGGTTTCCGCAACTAACGACTGTTACATAATGGGAACGATCCTTCTACTAAACATTGACCAAAATGGGGAATAGTTATTAAGTAGCAATTACTATTCCGGAACTTTTCCTGTTACGTGTTGGCAATTAGGTTAATACGTAAACGGGACATAACCAAGTAGTAGAAATTACTAACTTTTGAAACAGCTCTTCAGTGGTATGAGAGCAAACTATATTTTGCTCTCTCTCTCTCTCTCTCTCTCTCTCTTGTTTGAATAGCAAATATACTTTATTTCAAACATATTTGCAACATAAAAAATGTCGGCTTCTTTGACGGTGGTAAAAGAATCAAAGAAGCCGACGTTTTTTATGTTGCAAATAAGTTTGAAATAAACTGTATATATGTATTGCAATCTGATTTATTGATTGTGAGTTTGAAGTCAATCGACTGAATCAAATATATATGTAGTTAATAAACAATGATGTTTTAATGCTTTGCATTCACTCGGAGTATGGAAATTAAAATGACTACTTGTTCTCTGTAAAATGTTATCATGATACTTCGATAAAGAAGACTTTACGACCCTCATTTTTAAATTGATAGAGCCAAAGTTTACTAAAATAATTTAATTTCATATGAGCACAAAAAATTGTTTACCTAGGCGCGCGATGTATTATATAAAAATACGAAATGTATTTATGTAATACCACACGCCTATGCTAGAATCTGTTATGTACATACAGTGTGTCTCACTTAAGAGTGTAACAGCGTAATAATTCTTTTGTTTTTTGTCCGATTTAAATCAAACTGGTCTCAAAAGATAGAGGTCACCAAGGTCTAATCTTAAGACCACAAAATCACTTTCTATCTTTAAATGCAAGGCCATCTGTGATGCTAAATTAACTAAACTTCGGATTCAAGGTTTTTGAATTATTTTGAACAAGTTTTGTTAATAAAGTTTTTTGATTAAAAAATGCCTACTTTGATTTTTTGATTTCTTTCGTATAATTTAGTATCGTAGATGGCCTTGCATTTAAAGATGGAAAATGATTTTGTGGTCTTAAATAGACTTTGGTGATCTCTAAAAAACGAAAGAATTATTACGCTGTTATACTCTTAAGTGAGACACACTGTATATGAAATTAATGGAGTATAAGGTAAAGATAATTTTTATTGTTTGGGATTGGCAACACGTGTAATGACTGATTAAACGTCAATAGTGTTTTTATCAGCGAATATCAGACAAATGATTAACTCGGGGATTTACCCTGAATACCAACAAAATTCATTGTTGCAAAAAACTCGATTGGCCAAAGATGAGACTCTTATCCATATTTTCTGTCATCTCATCGCTTTCCCAAATCTGTAAATTTGGCAACTTCCCTAAGTTATTCATTTGTCTGAATTTTGCGAATTTGTTCAGTGACCGAAATTTTAATTAATAACACGTAAATCACAAACAATTATATTCTTTATTTAAACATTTGTTGGTTCTTGACTACAGAGGATGAGCTAGATTGTGAACATTATCGACCAATTTCTATCCTTTGTGTAATTTCAAAAATTATAAAAAGAATAATCTTCAATAGAATCTTATCGTTTCTAAATAGATACAAAGTAATAACAATAAATCAACATGGGTTTCAGCAAAATAAATCGGTAGAAATTGCCACAATCCAGCTTCTGCAATTTGTATATGATGCAATTGGCTCATTCTTTGATCTAAGCAAAGCATTCGATACCTTAAATGTTGATTGTGTACAAGTTGCAGAGGTTGGGAATTAGAGGGCCAATATTAAATCTTATTAAATCATTTTTAACGAACAGAAAATTACATATAAAAATATATGGTACTACATCAGAAAATTATGATGTTAATCAAGGAGTTCCTCAGGGCTCTGTGCTTGGGTCATTAATTTTTTTGCTATTTGTAAATGATCTCCCTGTAATTGCACAAAAGGAATTAGTTGTTATGTTTGGTGACGACACGTCAATGTTGCTCTCAGCACGGGACCCGGCAGAACTTCTAAATAGAGTTGATAGTATTTTACTATCATATCAAGAATGGTGTCACAGAAAAAAGTAATACCTACTAAGAAATTGTCAACAATGGTCAAGTTCCTTGGAACAAATATAGATAATAATCTTAGTTGGGATGAGCAAATAAAACATATTTTGCAAATAGATGAATCATGCATACCTACTTTGCATTAAGACAATTAAAGAGTACTTTTAATATCAAATCATTGGTAAATGTGTATTATGCACTTGCATATTCACATCTTTCATACAACATTCTGTCTTGGGGTGCTGCCTCAAGTATAAACCGTGTATTCATCCTGCAGAAGAGACTCATCCGGTTGATATTCAATGTTGCGCCAAGAAATTCGTGTCGGTCCTACTTTAAAGAAAATAAAATATTGACCATTCACAGCATATATATGTATATTAAATACCTTTAAATTTTCCAAAACAAATTTAAATAAATTTGAAACAAACTCTGACACCCATTTATATAATACTAGGCAAGGTCACCTATTAAAAATAAAGAATCATAATACAACCTTATATAAAAAATCTCCATCTCATGCAGGTATAAGAATGTATAATAATTTACCAACAGAAATTAAAGTTATAAATTCTCCAAATAAATTTAACTCTTGCCTGAAAAATTTTTTTTGCTACGAATAGTTTTTATTCAATAGCAGAGTACATTAATTATGAACCCTAGTAATAGTGGAATATTCCGTACAATATGTAATATTATAACTTAGGGTTAAGATATAATATATATATATATATATATATATATATATATATATATATATATATATATATATATATATATATATATATATATATATATATATATATATATATATATATATATATATATATATATATATATATATATATATATATATATATATATTGTAATCGATATTTACTCATTAAATGTTCAATTTCCTTTTTTCTTGTGTTGTATTAAGACTGATTTTAAATTTTTATTACTTAGTACTATTCTAAATTATTTTAAGTACCTTCATGTGACGTTCATATATGTATATACTATGTATATCTAATGTGCAAATATACTATTCTATTCTATTCTATTCTACAATGTTCAATTCCCGAGAAATTACCTAACCTGGTTATTTATCTGTTTCAACGAATAAAGCATATGGTTTATAAACTAAACGCTCTAGCCTATCAGATCGCTAAACGTCACAAAGGATTCTCTCCATCGTTAAAATGTAATAATTGCTTATCTTGTATCTTGGTGAAACAAGTAAAAGTCCAAACAAAGCAGAAATCAAAGAAAAACCAATATTAGAAACTTAAAATAGCACAAATGCAAAAATAAACAATTCGAACGAAAAGCGAAAATTCCTTTTGTGACGTCATCGATGTTTCCCCTCCACTATAATTTTATTAAATGCGACAACCGTTTCGTTTATGAACCGAATAAGGGTCGATGCCGCATCAATCGAATAATTTGTTAAATTGCTAACTTCATTTAACTGTAACATAACTTTTCTATGCTGGTAAATCTTTATTGTTCTTTTACTGCTTTTCGACGCCATGTTCGATTAGTTCCGAATAAGAAAGTGTTGACTTAAAAGTTAATACCACTTTATAGTAGATTTTCAAGGTATACGAAACTTTGTAGTCATTTTGTACTAGTGAGGAGTAGTAAATAATAATATGATAACGTTATTTTTACTCAAGATATTACTAATAAGTTATACAACTTTAAAGTTCCAGAATATTTCCCAACAATGGAATTTAAATATAACACTTTCAGTTATCACTACTTTGAAGTGCAGTCGATATTACCACCAATTCTCACTTTAAAGCTGAAAATGCTTTAAAGTAATGCAGAGTAGTATCCGCGTTGTTGCACATACTGCAGCAGTTATTTGAAAGTGTAATAGCTATATAGTACCCGATTTCAGTAGAATTTACGTAATTGTTACTACACGGGCAACCACAGGTGAATTTTACACTAAAGTTCTCATTCACTTTGGTGCCAGTTGGGTTATTATGCCTATTTTAAGTGCTATTCAGAGTACACCTCTACTTTAATATCTAGTAAACAGGTGTTGCAAACCTATACGTGAACAGTTGAGGAAGATGCTTTGTACATTTGTGTTAAAAATCAAAATGTCTTACTGTTGTCAGATGTAGCTCCATATACCCAGGCAATAACTTAGTTTTTTATTGAAAATAATTTAAGACATTAAGAACAAAAGTTATTCATAATACTAATTTATTTTAGAAAAGGTATTTGTGATGATTTCAGAGCACTCAACTTGCAAAAATGATTTTTGAGTTATTCAAAATAAAATACTAATTTATTGTAAAAGAGGCAGTTCCAACAAATTAAAGGTAGTTTATTAGTGACGATTTTTATAAATTGACTTACAAAACAACTTGTATAACACTGATCAACTCATTTTTGTGCCATTCCAAAATTTGTTTTTCATTATATTTCTTGCGTTACATCTATCCTGGGACATAATGTATGTGTAAAGCTGCCAGGCTTTTACTATATACGTATCCCAAATATGATTCATATAACTTGTCTAGTTCTATGTCTTGTAATCTAGACTAATGCCTTGAACATAATGCAGAAAGTTTCATGACATGTTAAGACACTCAAGATATGTATTTTAAATGGTCCGTACAAATTATTGTTATTGTCTTTTTCTCCATGTGCCGTCCCTGCACGCACGGAAATTATCCGGTGTCTAACTCATAATATTATACCCATAGACATATAATAATATTATATGTCTATGATTATACCCCATTCTATTCCTTATGAAATAAAGATGACCAATTTGAGGTGTAATCTAAAATTTATAAATGACCAAAAAAAAACACGACAAAATTGACTAAAAATTACCGGTAAAAGACATCGATTTATAAATGGCCGGTCAACCATCTCCCAATTTAAATAAAGCTTCTATTATACATCATTTTAAAATTCCAGTGATGGACAATTAGAAAATTACGTAATATAGTAATAAACATGCGTTAATAAACATAACGAAATAAGCAGTTTGAGGGGATGTCTCACAATAGTTGCAAACTGGACATTGATTTGTATTATAAGTGAAATCCCTACATTTGCAGATTGTATAATACCATAAATTATTCAAAATAAATTAATCACTAATGAGTTTAATTGATTTTCAATAAAAACTTAATTTTTCCAGATATTAACGATTGTAAAGTAAATCCCTGCGAAAATGGTGGCACATGCGTTGATAAAGTCAATGCTTTTCAATGCATATGCATCGAAGGGTGGGAAGGTGCTTTGTGTAGTATAAGTAAGTTGTTTTAGAATTTATATTAATCACAATTCTTTGCTAACTTGTGTTTTTTTAGACACAGACGACTGCTCACCAAATCCCTGCCGAAATAACGGGACGTGCATCGACGGTGTTGCCGACTTTGAATGCGAATGCAAAAATGGATGGAAAGGAAAAACGTGCTCATTAAAAGACAGCCACTGTGATCACACAACATGCAAAAATGGAGGCACTTGCCAGGATTTGGGAAACACTTTTATTTGTAGATGTCCTCCAGATTGGGAAGGTAAATTTAACCTTATATTTAAATCAAGTATAATGAAAATAAAAAGTAATTATCTTTATAGGAACAACTTGTCATCTTGCAAAACAAACAGCTTGTCGATCCAATCCTTGCCTCAATGGTGGTACCTGTGTTAACACTGGTGATTATTACCAGTGCATATGCCGTGATGGCTTTGAAGGAAACCACTGTCAGGATGATGTAAATGATTGCAGCCCCCAACCTTGTTATAATGGTGGAAAATGTATTGATGGAGTCAACTGGTTTCTTTGTGAATGTGCATTGGGTTTTACTGGCCCAGATTGTAGAATAAATGTGAACGATTGTGCCTCCAATCCATGCGGCTATGGGGGTACATGTATTGATGATATTGGAGATTTTAAATGTATTTGTCCACCTGGTAGAAAAGGAAAAAGATGTAATAGTAAGTTGTTGATTAAATTAATATGCAAACTTTAACTTAAACTATTTTCTGTTGCAGTTGATGACTTAGCATATCTTCCATCTCCCGGAAGCTGCAGTTGGAATAGCCACACCTTAGAAAATAATGTTACCTGGCAACATGAATGCAATACATGCATTTGTACCAATGGTGTAGTCAAATGTACGAGGATTTGGTGTGGGCTTGGCAACTGTCGCACATCAAATCAACAAAACGCTATGTGTACACTTAATCAAGTGTGTGTACCATCTTCCTCTGAGTCGTGTCTCTCACCTCCTTGTTTGCCATATGGGGAATGTAGAGATTTAGAAAGCGGTAGAAGAGTTAAACCACCCTCGTTGCCTAGTCCAAGCACTTGTTGGCCAAATCAAGCAGTTTTGAGCAATTTTTGTGCCAGATTAACCCTACTTTTGGACAGAGTCAAACTGCCCCAAGGCATAACAGTGGAAGGACTCTGTGGTGACTTAAGAAGACTTTTAGCAAACCAACAAGCTATAGAAGGACTTCAAGATGAACTAGTTCTACTGTGTGACTTGAAAGTAGATTATAATGATACAGTGGAAGTTACTTTGGTAAGTTTCTACTGATAAGATTGCATAATTCCAGAAAATTCAATAATAAATTTATAGCGATTAATTTTTGAGATATTTTATATATTTTAGTTAGAAGTGATTTTTATTATAGTATAATTGGTACCTTTTTATTAAAAGCTTATCTCAATGGCATTTTATTTTCATTTATTTCTTTTTGTTACAGTCTGGAAGCCGCTGGGTTTTAGATGGAATACGAGTAGTAGGAGAAGCTATTTCAAGAAAACAAACTACTCTTCTGGCTCTAACATCTATTGTAGAAGTTAAAGTAGAAACAGCTTTGGTATCTGAAGAACAGCAAAGCAACAAATATTTAATAGCATTGGTCTGCTTTATAATAATAGGCCTTTGTGCTGCTGCATTTGCAGCTCTCCTTTATATTAGACAACGAAGGAGAACACTTGGACTTAGTGGAGTAAACTTGTCTCCATCTACTGATTCTTGCCACAGAAACCATGAGGATGAAAAGTCTAATAATTTACAAAATGAGGAAAATCTAAGACGATATGCAAATCCACTAAAAGAAGATGTTGGAAGTTTGGCTAGCATTAATTCTGCTGGTGCTTGTGGGCTAGATATGCCAAGAGTAAGTGTAGTTCGACCATTATCATCTTTGCTTCCACATGAAGGTTCCAGTGAGATGTTGGAGATGATATCAGAGGTAGACTGTCCAGGTTCTAGGAAAACCATGTTGGTTCTGCCTGGTACAAGCAGCTCTGATAATAACACTCTCAAGTTAAATGAGGGTGTAAAAATTAGTGAGAACATCAAGTTAGGAGATGGACTCAGTCCTGCACATCGTAGCAGTCAAATAATGCTTTATAAAGCACAAAATCCTGATGTGCGAAAAAATACGGCAGCGTTTGATGACTCTTCGGGACATAAAGACTTTAGCAAAAATATTATTAATGTAAATAAACAAAGGACTTCACAACAGAATACGAGTGCAAGTGCAGATGTGCTTACAGTTCTTGTCTAAGGGCCAGTGTAATATTTAATAAAAATTACTGGGGTCCTTGAGACATATACAAGGACTGAATAGATAAGTAGAAAATGTAAGTACATAATACTTTGCAGTTATTATGGCAGTCTAATTTTTTATTTTTTGTGCAATTTTAGTTTTAGGCAGATTAAATTTTTTTATTTAACTGCCAAATAACTTGCGGAATGTTATTGTACTCCTATAAAAAGTTGTTTTCTAAATTATTTTACAAATATCTTACTTTTTGATCAGTTTGAACCATTTTTATTGTTATATATAATCTTTATTATTGCCCATAGTTATTTTTCAATTCACTGTATTTTTTTTACTCATCATATTGTAATTGTATTGTCTCCAAAAAAATAATTAAAACCAGTTTTTTATAGTTAACCGTCATGATTAGAGGGCCCCAAATCTATTAAAATATATAGAGAATTTAATAAACTTTACAAAAGTGATATGTGGAGATTGATCTCGTGATGAAAAAACACCTGGTGACACAAATGAATAAGTGTTAATTAATAGTGTGATATTATTTAATATTTTGATTTGTTTTTATTAATATAAACTTGTTAGAATTTTTAAAATTATTTTTATTTAAATTTACTACTTCTGTAATTCAGATTAAATGTGTATATACCATTTGTTTTTTTTTTGTATTTATTGTATTATTGTTCCTGATTTTTTTTTATTACATTTTAGTTATTAATTTTAGTATTTTTAGTTTTTCATTTTTATACCCACATCTTATAAATTATCTGTGAAGTGTCTAGTTTAATAATTTATTAATAGATTTTCCATTCCATAGCTTTTATTTTTTAGACAGAATGCCTTAAATAAATATATTGTAATACATATTGTTGTAAATATGTAAATATATATTTTTTCAGTATTGTACTCCTAAATTTAATAGTTTCAAAAGTTTACAAGTAAATACTCATTCCCTAACAAATAATATGTTGATAAACTTTTGAAAATAGCATTTAAATACAGTACTTATTGCATAATTACAATTTTACAATAGTGCCTTTATTGTGCCTGTTCTCTAAGGAATAAAACAGTTTTAAGGGAAAACATATGTGAACCATAAAACTTTTTGCACTTTTTAGAACCCTGTATAACTTAAAAGTATTAAATAGATTTAAGTTTGTATGTATATTTTGTAAAATATTTTGCATTTTATTTTTGCAAGATGCAAACAGCTTATGTAATTAAAAATAAATTAAAGCTTGTCAATTTTAAGAAAAAAATAAATCATTCTTTAAATAATTTGGTAATTTTATTTCAAAAATTTTCAGCGACTCGTTGATGACTAATTAAAAATAAAATTTGAGGAATCTTGCATAACTTTCCAAAAATAAACAGTCTTAGTATAACTTAAGAACATAACAGCAAATTCATTTAATCATATGTTCATATATAATATGTTGTCCCTGTTTCTACATAAAGGTGCAATATATGTAAAGGAAGAAAAATTAATCTGAGAAATCCACCCAAGTTCAAACTTGCTCATGTTAGCTTTCCAAAGAGATGTTAAGCTGTGGGTTCTGTGCAGGGTCTATCAGAGAAACACCTGTTGGAATGGAATCACTTGTCTGTCTAATTATAAAATAAAATATTTAAATTTTGTTGTTTATTTGAATACTTTTTCTTCAACATTTAAAAATAAATCAGTGCCTAACATTTTCATAAACTACACATCAATCATTATCAACAGTCGCTTTCAGTAGCGTCCCATGTACATTCCCGATAGGGTTGCCAAGTATTCTAATTTGTAGAGATGCAGGGTGAGACAAGTCCATTGGAAATGTTCATTAGACATGGTTTTCTCTGGACATGTCTAGAAAAGTGGACTGACGAGTCCGAGGAACTTTTCAACGTAGAAAAGTAGGATGCGCGTGCGTAGTAAATCTTGTAAATAACGGTTGTAAAATTTGGTCAGTGTTGCCAAAATGTGCATCTTATAGCCGTATTCAAGGAAATGCATATCATTCCAGATGATTAAACTGAAAGATTTATTGGATAAATCTATGATAACTGTAATAAATAAGTTGATATGTTATTTATTATAAAGGCCATTAACATTAATAATGAAAATAAAATCCTGAATGAGGTTAGCCACTTATGACAATCTGGTAACACCAGTTTACATTTCAAACTAAGAGCAACAACGTATTTTTTGAACGTTTGTTGGAAGTCTGTAATAGCACAGCATAGATAACATTATTCTGTAGTAATAATAACAAAGTAAAAGTCAAAATCATGACTGTGTGGAAATATTTTTCTCAGAAAGGAAACTACATTATAGGAAATGAAATAGTGTGTTTATCATACATTTTTCATTTTATTAGGTTCAAATTTTTCAAATCTATCTAACTGGTTGTACCAATTGCTATGCCTCCAATAGATTTTTATTTTTGAGGTTAGGTCTAACTTTTTCAACTAATCCGGACATGTCCATGGAAACGTGTCCCAATTTTACTTTTCCATGAAATTCACATCTCTACAAATTTGTAAAGGGCATTTCTAAAGCTGAGTTAAATAATTCCATTTGTACAAATTAGAAGAAAAATGAAAATATGGAATATATGTATGTATAATAGCACAGTGAGCCAGAGCGTTAAGTGATAAACGTAACTGGTTTACTGCCTAGTGCCTATCGACTTCCATGTGTCGGCCCTTTTTTCAACTTTGTAACCTCCGTCCGTGAAGCTTCGGAGTTGGTCTGGGTGTTGTCTAATTTATGTGGTGTGTTTTATATATACATATATATTCTAAAAAAAACAAACAAAATTGAAAAAGCAAAAACAGAATTGGAAAAACAAAACGCAAGCATATAATACAATAAACAAAACACAAAATATGGTATCAGTATTACACGTAGTGACCACAAAACACGACCCTCGCAATAATATCAATAGGGTGTAGGGTGAACATTTCATCTTATCTTTAGGAATGGGTATTCCAAGAATTTTTATGGATCAGTTTCAACCCGATCCAGTTCCAAATTCATACGTGTTCCATGGATCAGTTCCAGGTATATACGAGTACTTACACATATACAGTCGTACGCGATTATGTCTGAAAAATGAAAACAACTGTTCCTCAATACTAATCCATATTCTCTTTGTCAATATTTATCCGATTGATCAAGCTTTAATACCTGTGTTTAGGTTCTTATTTTCCATAGTTTTATATTTTTTTTACTATATTTTTCTATTTATATAGGTATTTATGCCTACCTGTAGACTCTGTCTATATTCGTATCTATTGTGGCGCTGTCCGCAGTTCGTACTAGTTTTAACCACATACCTAGGTATGTGGTTTTAACGTATACCAGTCCTTGACTAAAACCTACCATTGCAACGGTTCTACGATTCCAGGTGCAAACGATCTAGCCCGTCACGCGCTGGCAAGCTGCGGTTGACTGGGCTTGTAGCAGGAAGAATAAACTAACTCTTCTTGGTCTTTTTTCTGTTCTGTGCTTCTTGGGCTTGTTATTGGACTCGTACGCACTCGAGTTCTGCTTTGTTTGTTGATCAGTTCCACTGATCCCAGCCGCAATACCTGTTCCAAAGTGGTTCCAGTATTGGATTCCTATCCTACTTATCTACTTAGCCCGCAGATAATTTAAATTGCCCAAGCTCACGTAAATTTTCCTGTGAGTTTTTAACATTTGATGACAAATTAATGTAAAAATAGGGCAAAGGACAAAATTTGTTAAAGTCGGACTGCCCTCTTCAAAGGAGGGTGCTTGGCAACCTTAGTTACAGATAATAACGCATTTAGGTTGCAGCAGATAATAAATAAATAAAATAATTATTATTATCTACAGGTAAAACTGCGTCAAGTTAATTAACTGATTTTCGCGTTGTTAAGTTGGCAATTATTTTTTAAGTAGGTAATGTCTGTAATTAAAATAGGCGTGTTTTATTCAAGAATAGTAAACTAAGATTTACTATTCTTGTGTTTTTATTGCCGTCTCCACCATAATGGCATAAGTAGCAGCACCAATAAAACGTGTTTTCAATGTTGCCAACATAACATAAATTTTATGAAAAAAGTTCTCGGAGGTTACTTTCTCATTTAAATTTTTGCACTATCAAAGAGAAATCCTTATATTCTCTTTGGCACTATATATGTAAGTTTTTTAAAAACTGTACGTACCATTTTTGTCATATAAATTTAATAATTATTTAATTGGTCAATATTAGTGTTCATCTATTGTTCTTAAAATTTGGACAACACGAATTATTTGATAATCTTTATATGTCAAGGCTAAAGTCAACTGTCATATAAATATAACCCAAATCTTACAGTAACTAGTTATTTTCGATTTGTAACTAATTGTCCACGATCTCCACGATGGATTACTGTCGTAGGATTAGTAGCACTCGTGTCAAAATTATGATTCAATAAAACAGCTAAACTCTACGTAGGGGCATGGGGTGTGCTGCAATAAAACGCGCCTAATGGAATTTTATGTCCAACTTACCAACGTGAAAATTTGCCTTTTAGGAATACAGAAAGTATAAAAGATAAATTTTCGCGTTGTCAAGTTTAACGGCATGACATAAAAATGCAAGACTAATGACAATGACGGCAGTTTGAAATTAACAGGGAACTCTTTGTCCAATCAACGCGAAAATTAATTTTTTTGTTAGGACAACATATAGTGACTCAACATGCACATCCACCGTCTCCATTAGTGGTAAAAAGCTTCGATCATAAACACTCGAAGGTAAAAAGTAGCAGTACCAATAAAACACGTTTTCAATGTTGCCAATATAACATTAAATTTTACGAAAAATTTTCTGGATAGTAGGTACTTTCTCATTTAAATTTTGTCATATAAATATTAATTATTATTTAATTGGTCAATAAAAGTGTTCATCTATTTTTCTTAAAATTTGGACAACACGAATTATTTTATAATCTTTATTTGTCAAGACCAAAATTAACTGTCAAATCATATATTTATTTATAAATATGGGGGTCGATTCTCAAATGTCACTTTGGCCGATGTCGCAGGCGACAATACCATTTGTCTAGTGAAATAAATAGTACGCTATTCTGGAACGTCATAGTAGACAATTTTTTAGTAGAGATAAAGACGAGTGGGTCAAACCATTCGACATTCAATGTCGTGATCGACATTTTATTTTTTTGTGGTAGAGAGGGATTCGTGAATGATTAATACTTCTTTACCTAACCTATGTGTTGTGTTATTCGAGTGCCCATGCTACAAAAAACGAAAAAAGTAGGGTAATTTATTTGTTTCCATATCTAAAAATGGATGAAACGTTTCCATTTGCTTGACCTTCTAGTAAATTTTTGTCTAGCTATGTTAGGCTATGTTGTTTTTTTGAGCATCTTTAAATTAAAAATGTGGAGAAAATTTTCCTGACAATAAAATTTCGTACTCTGTACTTTTTTAGTAGGTCCACCAATGTGTTTTTTTGTTGCTGTGAACAATAATGTAATTTTTTATCCATCGTTAATATGATTGATACTGTGTCAGAAGTCAAAAGAACCACAAAACAAAATACTGGAGAAGATAGCAATATTTATAATGCAATGTTGCCGTCCGTTAGTCATCGACAATATGTCTACTGCTAATGTCTACTAAAACTTTCATGTCGAACAGCTCTCGAGAATACGTTCCACAGAAGTTACTCGACATGAACAATCGACAATTTGTCTCATGCGACAACTTCTTTCGTCATTTGAGAATCGACCCCATGGTCGCTGATAAATATAACCCAAATCTTACACTAACTAGTTATTTTCGATTTGTAACTAAATGTCCACGATCTCCACGATGGATTTCGGTCGTAGGATTAGCAGCACTCGTGCCAAAATTATGAACCAATCAAACAGCTAAACTCTACGTAAGAATATTAAGACTTTCTTAAAGCTAGGTTCTCACCATAGAACAGGTTCTCACAACGACTTTTTGCTTCTTGCGTCTCGCATCGTCTGCTTCTGATTGGACATTTAACGCGCACAGAAGTTGTAAATATTCAACTTCCTGGAGCGAGTCACTAACATCAGAAGCAGACGACGCGAGACGCAGGAAGCAAAAAGTCGTTGTAAGAACTAAGCTTCATTAAGAAATTTGTGATTATCATTAACAGCATGCCATAAAAAACAGGACTGACACTGACAGCAGCAGTTTTGTAATAATTAAAAGAATATTTTTTGCTCCAACGCGAAAGTTTGTCTTTGGTTAGGACAATATCTGTAGTTCATTAGCTCAGTAGCGCAGTGGGCCAGAGCGGTAAGTTAAAAACGTATCTGATTTACTGCCTACCTACTCCCAGGTTCAAATCTTTTTTTTGTTCTGTGGTTCAAATCCTGGTTTTGATTTTGACAAAGTCGAAAGGATTGGTTGTGTGCGCGTTTTTTCAACTGTGTAGTGAACTCCTGTCAGTGCAACTTCGGCTTTGGTTGTCTAATTTATGTGGCGTTTTATGTTTTTTTTTTATGTGGCTGGCACCTTTTATATAGTTACGTAAAAGGTGCATATATTTTAGTTTGTTTTACTATTTTTGTTAAATAAATTCCTTTGGGCTATTTTTTATCTTAGGTTGGCTACATCACCAAAAATCGTACCTGCGGCTGCAAAACAAGCGTTAACCTAAAAAAGTTGTGTATATTTCATAGAAATCAAGATACCTATACATGTTTGTTCCATTATGTGTTCCTGTTTTAATTTTCTTCATAAGGGTTGATTAAATTTAAAATTGACCCACAGCAAGGATATGGGGAGATCAAAGAAAAAAATCAAATAAAAATGAAGCTAAAACAGAAAAAAATCAAAAACCGATCAAACTTGGATCAGTTACAAAAAATAGAGCACATATAAGTAATTTTCTAAATTGCAATGACTTCTCTAGGTAAGTTAATCACAGTGGTTAAATGCTATGCACTAAATACTTTTTTGGTGGCATATCGAGATCCGAAGTGTATAGACTGGAAAGGGTACAAACTTCCCTCCAGTCTCATACCTTCAATCCACTCTCACCGTATTCAGAAATGGTTACGAAAGTGAAATTGCGGCGGAATAGATCCCAAACGCAATTGTTTCAGCTTATCACGAAAACTGTCTACTGAAGACAAAAAAGGATAATAAGAGCGGAACAGGTTGCTGGATGACATAGAGAGTCACAGCATCCTAGGAATGCCCTCAGATACTATGCCTACCATGACCAACTACGAGCTGACCTTCAACATCCTTTTTCCAGAAAGAGATGAGTGAAATCGGAATAAGGCCAACTTACTGAGGGTAAACAGTTGCTGGTTTACAGATGGCTCAAAAACTCCCCAGGCAACAGGAGCCGGAGTACATAGTCTCAAACCTAGGTACTAATGCAGCTATTTCTCAGACCGAGATTCACGACCTTGAACTGTGTGTGTATGAAGGCTATATGCATCTTACACGCAGATCAATAAAAATTTTCTCAGATAGCCAAGCAGTTTTTGGCTTCTGCCGGTGTAACTCCAAAACAGTATGGAACTGTCAGATGGCTCTAAATCATTTGAACAAAAACAACAAAGTGACTCTGGTCTAGATACGCGGCCACTCTGGTATGGAAGGTAACGAAATAGCCAACCAGTTGGTCAGAGAAGGCGTAGGATCACGAATCATTGGACCAGAACCAATACTTGGTATATCCTCAAGTACTCTAAGACAGTTATCTCAACCTGGGCTGAAAGGAAAACACTCCAGTATTGGCAAGAGTTACCAGGATTAGTTCTTTCGAAGGCGTTTATAAAATACCCTTTGAAATCAAGAGCTAAGAAACTTTTAGAGTTGAACAGGGTAAACCTGAAAACCCTAACAGGCCTATATCCCGGCACTGCCAACTAAACTATCATCTGCATAAACTCGGCCTAGTGGAGAACGCCGAGTGCCGTCTATGCCTGGAGTCATGGTGAAGGCAAATCATGTCTTAAGCACCTGTCCCTCTGTGGAGAGGATTCGATTTTTTATATTTGGCAAAAGGCAACTGCTGCCAGAGGATCTGGACACACTCTCGCCCAATAAAGTTAAGCCACAATAGGTCTGCCGATGGTTGCAGTGGAGGGTCCACAAGGACCCATTTACAAAAATCTAACACCTAACCTAAATACCTGTTATATTTTAGACAAGGGAACTACAACAGTTATGGCACGTACCCAAGATATAAAACTGGCAATCTTCCAAATGCAAAACCTTTTAGAAAGAAACCATATAAACGGCCTCCTTCTCGGCCTATCTCTCCTGTTTTGGGAAGTGAAGAATATATGGTACGAAAAATTCAACAAACCAGTGCAATTATTATGAAACAGTTATTAAATCCAAACCAGCAAATCATTGATACTGAGAGACAAACTCCCAAAGAAAATGGAGAAGGGTTGAATAACAGTACTTTTGAATATAATACTAAAATTTGTGAAAAACCTGTCGAAATTGTTAGTAATAAAAACAAAACCAAAGGAATTACTAGCTATAATGTTGAAGAAATTCAAAAAAAAATTATGAACCACATAACAAACCTAAATGATGGTAGGAAAAAGAATCTCATTAATTCAGATATATCTGGTTATGATGTTGCTATACAACAAATTCAAAAACAGAAACGTTTAGAAGTATCTCGAGCCCTTCGTGATATGTGTTCCAAATCCAAACAAACACAAGAATCTAGTGATTTTATAAATTCCATCATTCCTGATATGGGCATAAAAATCGAGGATTTACCACAGGATTTAATTGAAGACTTGAGAAATACTTTCAATATTGACATTGACTGTTTAAATTATGATAATGGATGCTATTCTATAGGTAAGTTAATACCGAAATTTTGTTTTTCTCACAACAGTCATTTGTGTTCAAATATACAAAAAAAGTGCACTTGAGATAATTTTTGTCATATTTTTGGGTATCGCTAAGGTGGAAATTACTAATTTAAAATGAGATCTTTAAAAATTTAGAAAATAAAATTTTAGCTTATATATCAAAAATTGCAAGAAGTATTGAACAGACACTTTTCTCCTTTGGATTTTTCTATAAAATTTACCTTCAAAATTTGCATGCAGCATATTTCTATCTAGTGTGCAAATGGGTGAAACTTTCCAATCTCCACCAATTAGATACACCCTGTACATCTCTTCAACACTTAATGAAGACTAATGCTGGGACACGTTCAGTGCCAAACATTATTTAACAATTGTTAACAATTTCTGTCACCAATGCGTTCACTGACATAGAAAAGTGACTTAAATACAACTATGCCTGCTTCAGTGCCACCTGTGTCTTTGTCGTTTTAGTTAAATTTTCAACAACAATCCATATTGTCAACTCATGTTTTCTGACTAAATTAGTAACCAAAAACCTTTTGCAAAAAGCAAATTTCACAATTTTTATTCCAACTTAGCTATTAATTTAATAGAGAAAATTTTTTTAGAAATGCTATTTTAGATTATAAACTTGAAAGAAATTAATTTCACTCTTCGAGTTGGCAATGTGGTACATTTACTCTTTCGCTTTACTTTTGAGATGTTGAAGTTATCTAAGTTTAAAAAACATGGAATGGTACAAGAAATCTTGAAAATGGTAATCCTCAAAATTGACATTTAATGATAGATGTCTTTACATTTAAAAACTTTAATATTTTAAGGTTACGTGTTGTGTGAGTGTGACATTTTAACATCGAGCCGTTCAGTGAATTTACAATTTAGGGATGTGATGTGCGTTTACACCGACAACCATCGACAATAAGGTAGGGAACTGAACGTGCCCCTATAGTAATGTGATGTTTAGCTCGTTTTCTATATGAACTAGATTTTTCGTTTTCTTTCTTAAGGCTACTACCACATGAATAATTCTTGGTTATCTAAAAAATACACTGGAAAAATAAGCCTCTGCACTTTACATCAAAAATCAGTCAGTGAGTGTTTTTTTGGCAACTAATATGAGATAAGAAAAAATATATATTCCCGTAAAGTTTCGGAAAGACCGTTTCCGTTTCCAAAGTTATGTATTATTCTTTTTAACGATATAAAGTCACAAAAGCAGGTGCTTATTTTTCCAGTAGCATACTGTATTTTATAGATAACCAAGAATAATTCATGTGGTAGTAAGTCCGAACAAAGAAACAGAAAAATTTAGAGAACCACAAATAAAATTCACACAATATATGAACTGGAGTTGTCAATAAATAAATAAATGCATATGCTTATTGCAATTAACTTGTACAAAAAATGTGTTGTAGGTACACATCAAACAGAGGAAGTAATCAGTTTAGACACATCTAATAGTTTTATTTGTAATGAAAGAGTATATCCGGAAACATACATAAAACCTGAACCTATTGACGATCCCAAGTTATTTATAGAAGACAGAGTAAATTGTAGTTCAGAAGATGTGGATGATGTTCAAAAAAGTAATGCAAATAATAGTGCAAATTTTGAAACGCCAGTTACTGTTGTAGGTACACATCAAACAGAGGAAGTAATCAGTTTAGACACATCTACTAGTTTTATTAATGAAAGAGTATATCCGGAAACATACATAAAACCTGAACCTATTGACGATCCCAAGTTATTTATAGAAGACAGAGTAAATTGCAGTTCAGAAGATGTGGATGATGTTCAAAAAAGTAATACAAATAATAGTGCAAATTTTGAAATGCCAGTTACTACGAATCATGAAACAGAAAGTAAAATTGAAGACTCGGATAAAACTGGAAACGTAGAACCTACATCAGTTATTATAAAAAAAGAAAACGAAAGTGAAAACCCTCATGACGAAATTGCAGACCTTGAGGAAAATGTAATCTTAGACCCTAAGGAAATGGATTTGACCGACAATTTATTATCAACGACCGAGATAAAAAATCAAACTGGGGTCAATATCCATAACATGGAAACAAATCAAAATGATAATTTAGAATTAGACAATGTAAATTCCGTTAATAACAATTTTTGCCCTTCGAACTCAGCCTTAGAAAATAGAAATATGGCAACACAAACTGAAGAAGTAATTGATACGGCAGAAAAGTCAATTGAATCATTCCTGTCAAAACATTTTAACCAACCTCCGGAAAGTATATCAGAAGCTATTAGTAGAATGTTGAAAATAGATCAGTGCATCTTAAAATTAACGAAATATCGCCAATGCTTGTTTAATAATTTTAAAGAACTGGATAATTCTAGTAATACTACGAATAATTCAGAGAAAATGTTTCTTAAAGATGCAGTTCCTGTTTCGAATGATTTGAATAGCAAAAAAAACTCTTATCCAAAAGGTTAAGAAAAAGAAAAAAGTAATAATTAATACAGAAATAAGCAGAAGGGTGCCACTTTTAAAACGTAAAGCTAATCGTCAATTAGATACCAGAATGAAGAAACCAAATTCTGAGGTTATCGTTTTCAATAACTTGAATTGGAGTTTAGCCACTGATAATCAGAATGAAAATGAAGAACAGAGAAAATCTTTAGAAGATGAAAACATTGCAGATATGAGTCAAGAAAATTTAGATATGAGCCAACAGAATTTTTTGGAATTTCAAGACGTTCATGAAAAGATTTTAGTTTTAAAGGTATGTAATCATAAAGTGTAAGAATAAGTTATCCGTTAGATATGTATATTTGACGCTGCATGAAGAACAGTGCAGATTTTTAGTAATATTAGAGACCGCATCTCAGGTAGTCATTTCGTGATTAGGAATAGAATAGGTCGCATACTTTGACATTACAGCTTTTTTTGAAAGATAACAAACAGTGTGATCTGTTAAATTAACGTGTTGTTTTATTTCATTCATTTTGTGTGCTAAAGATAAAGACGAGTTTGTATTTTATGGAATTGTCTCGTACTGTATGTATATTTGTTCTAATATCTTCGATGTGCCATTATCGTAACATTAATATGTGTCAGCTGAGCTCAACTTTTTAATAATCACATAAAAAAGAACTGACAAAGGAGGATATTAGGACAAATGTTACGAGAAATAAGACGCAGGACGTTTGAAAGCAACTAATTTCAACTGTACATCAGGTTATACATGAAAAAGTGCCATTGGTGTAAGTGCTTTTATACTTGGAAAAAAAATACTTCAATAATATTGATATATTTTCAAATATTGCACATGGGAATATTGTCAATTATTTAGTTTTTGTGCTTAGGACCTACACAAAGGAAGAGTTTAAGGCATTAAAAGTCTTGAAACACAACCAATTTATTTGTAGTTGAGTGAATGAATTCCTTTGTAAGGAATTTCTCACAAGAAAAGCTTGTTGCAATGGTAAGAATAAGTTATCAATTACCAGTCTCAGTATCAGAGACACATTGTAATTTATTATTATAAATTGGTTATATTTACGTTTTTGTACAATGTACAATTGTACAAAAACACAGGTATGCAAAATAACAAATTTAATAATTTTGTGAAAAATTGTAATTCACTGTAAAACCTGAACAAACGTCATTCTGTTTTCTCTCAGTCTAAAACCTGTGATGTCACGCGCACGAGATATTTATTAGCTTCCACAGAAGATGTTTTTAAAAAATTAAGCAAAGTTTCAGACACGACTTAATAAATCTTTAATTTATATCAGAAGTAAATTTTACAAGTTGTTAGTACAGAAATAAGAATTATAATAATTATACAAAGGCAAAAAGCTTATTTATAACCTCAGGCGTATCTTACTAATAGTGCTGCTTTTGCTTATTCTATGGAAATACATCGCTATCAGCTTGGGAACATAACTCGACCTAAAGTCTATTCACTTAAACTTTGCAGTGGTGGGTTTGACTTAGTGAGCGCGATTTACAATGGGCAAAGTAGCGAATGTATTGTAAATTGTTTATTTCCAGGCATAATAAATATATCATTGTGGGTTACTTATTTATTACCAGGCGTAAAAAATATTTCAAGGTATTAGAATTAAGCTAAACGTGTTTTAGGTTTATTGAATCAGTGGAAAAATAGTTCAACAGAGTGTACATACGTAATTTATTTACAATAACAAGAAATGCCTTTTATTGGTTAACAGTGGAAAGAAACAAAATAACAAAAATAAAATTGACATATTTTCTTTAAAGTTTTGAATAAGAAACTAAAATGACTGGTTACGCTGAATTTTATAAAAAATTTCGATTTAGCTATAAGAAAATAAAACAATTTTAAATTCTATCTGCTTTAGAGCGCACCAACTTTTTGTTGCACAATTTTCATATTTCTGCTTTAAACAATGTTATGTTTCTCTCTATCTTAATATAATGCAATATGCTGCATTTTGAGCATTGATTACTACTGACCTGTGTAAAAAATGATTAAATTATACACCATATTATAGGTACTCCATTCATTCATATGAGCACATAAAAAACTGTTTACCTGAGCTCGCAGAGTGACCATTTGTCGACCGTCAGTCATGCACAGTTAGTTCTCTACCATAGGTGTGTGGTGCATTATAAATGCACAAAATGTATTTATGTAATACGGCGCGGCGCGCCTATGCTAGAATTTTTTATGTGCTAAGTTAAGAACAAAAATCCTCATTTCGTTGAAATCTATCGACTGTTAAAATTTTCGCTATTAAAACTGAGTCGCCTCGTATAATAAAAAACAATTTAAAAAACAGTAAATCATTAAAACATAAAATACCTTACGGCTTATTATTATAAAATCAGCCAATAAGCAATATCAATAAAGGCGAATAATTTAATATATAACATATATTATTATTTTTAGGTAAGGTTTTTACTTTTTAACCCTGCATTTATTTTCAAAGCAATCTATGTGTTGTAATCTTATTCCTGTTGGTATTTTTTTCTTTAAAGCTCATTATATACAATAAAAAAAAAGTGTTGTTAACTGTTTATTTTTGTTAATATAAAGTTTTATGGAGTAAATTTACATTTGTCATCTACAGAAACTTAAATTCATATTGGCAAAGTATATTCCTTTAACTAATGCATTAAAATAATAGATTTTTATTTTAAATAGGTGGCAATAAAGTCTCGAATTTCGGTTTTTTTTTTTTTAAGGAAACTAACAATAATTTGGCACCGCCTAATTTAGATACATCAATCGGTATATCAAAATGTCAGAAAAAAATTCACAATCTAAATATCTGAAAAAAATGTAGGGTGTTCCGTTTAAAAAAATGCAACTTTGTCTCACCACCCATAAACACCACACACCAAACATCCAAAAATTAGATGTGCCATATTCGTATTTATTTGTATACCAAAAATCATTATTTTATTTCAGGTAGTTAGGTTAGGTTAGGTTTGTTGTGAGTGGGTCTCGGTAGACCCTCCACTGCGGCCATCAGCAGGCCTATTGTGGCTCACGCCTAATTATATTTCACCCAATAAGTTCAGTCTCTTAATGAAACTGATAACTTTATTGGGTGAGAATGTGTCCAGATCCTCTGGCAGCAGTTGCCCTTTGCCAAATATTGAGAATCGGATCCTCTCCACAGCGGGACAGGTGCATAAGATGTGGTCTGCCTTCTCATCATCCTCCAGGCATAGACGGCACTCGGCGTTTTCCGCTAGGCCGAGTTTATGCAGATGATAGTTCAGTCGGCAGTGCCCAGTATGTAGGCCTGTTAGAGTTTTCAGGTTTATCCTGTTTAACTCTAAAAGTTTCTTAGCTCTCGATTTCAAAGGGTATTTTATAAACGCCTTCGAATGAACTAATCCTGGTAACTCTTGCCAATACTGGAGAGTTTGCCTTTCAGCCCAGGTTGAGATAGCCATCTTGGCCGTACTTGAAGATATGCCAAGTATTGGTTCTGGTCCGATGATTCGTGATCCCGCTCCTTCTCTGGCTAAGGAGTCCGCTATTTCGTTACCTTCCATACCAGAGTGGCCGGGTATCCAGACCAGAGTCACTTTGTTGTTCTTGCCCAAATGATTTAGAGCTTTCTGACAGTTCCATACCGTTTTGGAGTTGCACCGGTAGGAGCCAAGAGCTTTTATAGCTGCTTGGCTATCTGAGAAAATTTTTATTGATCTGCGTGTAAGATGCATATATTCCAGCCTTCGTACACACAGTTCAATGGCATGAACCTCAGCCTGAAAAACAGTTGCATGAGTACCTAGGTTTGAGACTATCCTCACCCTTGGTCTGTAGCTGTGTACTCCGGCTCCTGTTCCCTCGGGGGGTTTTGGAGCCGTCTGTAAACTAACAACTGTCTGCCTTCAGTAGGTCGGCTTTATTCCGATCCCACTCATCTCTTTCTGGAGAAAGGATGTTGAAGGTCAGCTCGTAGTTGGTCATAGTAGGCATAGTATCCGAGGGCATTCCCAGGATGCTGTGATTCTCTATGTCATCCAACAACCTGTTCCGCTCCATGATACTAGTCTGCGGCATATTAATGGCCGCTTGTTGCAGTCTGTAGGTTGCCCACCTGGCCTCTCTCTCCAGATATATATGAAGAGGGGGTAAATTCAGGAGGATTTCCATTGCAGCTGACGGTGTGGTGCTAATTGCTCCCGTTACGGTCATGCATGCTAATCTCTGCAGTCCAGAGAGTTTGGATTTGGCCGTCCATTGTAATCCTTTCGGCCACCAAACAATGGATCCGTATGTTATCATTGGTCTGATGACCGTGATATAGATCCAGTAAATTTGTTGGGGACCCATGCCCCAGGATTTGCCACAAATACGACGGCATGTCCATAGGGACAGCTTTGCTTTGTGGATTACCTTTTCCAGATGGGAGTTCCAATTAAGTGATTTATCCAGAGTGATTCCTAGATATATCACCTCCTCCGCAAATGGAATGGTTTCACCCATTAAAGTGGGAGGTCTTAAGTCCTCCAGCCTTTTCCGGGTGAATGGTACTATTACTGTTTTTTGAGGGTTTACAGACATCTGTTCCCTGTCGCACCAGTTACTCACTGCATCCAGAGTCTCTTGAAGGGTATTTGATATTACTCCTTCAGAGTTTCCTCTGACTAGTATGACTAGATCATCTGCATATGCTAGAACCTCAACCTCCCACAGGTAGTATAGGAGCTATAAACTGAATACATACTATTGGCCCACACTGTATATATTTACTGAAATATTTTTATAGATCATAACTTAATCCCACCTATTTAATATAATATAACTAATTAGAAATGTCATTTTGGTCTTTTCAGTGTGTACTTGGGTGAATTTTACCTTGAAAGTAAAAATTTTAGGAGCACCTTTGAAATAATTTTTTTGCCAAAGAACTTGCTGTAGAAGTTTTATAGAAAAGTTAAAAGGTTGATTTACATATATTTAATTGCAGTTTTTAAGTTTTAAATACAATATTTGCAGTTAGTCAAAATAAAATAATTGAGGTACTTTTTTGTATTTAATTCCTAGAAGTAAGATTAACTACCAAATTATTATTTATGTTATTAATGTTAAGAGCAAATAAAGTAACCATTTTTTTTTTTGGCAGGTCGTTGAGGATAAATTAGTGTCAGCAGCAGAAAGTGGAAAAATCTTTTTCTGTAGTTTGAAGGATGGACATTACACCAAAGTATTAGAAGTATCCAAAGTACCAATTACAGCCTTGTTATTTGTAAAAATACATGAAAATTATATTGAAATGTTTGTTGGATCTCTTGAAACTAATTTAAAGATTTACAATTTTCAAACGCATTGTTTGATAAAAAATATAAACATCTATGACAGCATTCAATGCATGGAAAATAACTGGGATTATATTTTCATTGGATGCATTAGAGGAACTCTACTAAGATATTCAGTAAAGGTAATTTTCATCGTTTTTCTTATTACTGTAATTAATGTGAATGTGTATAGAATCGGGTCCCATCTATCTAAATGAGAGAGATTATGCGTTAGCTTGCTCTCAACCACATGTCTTACCATGGCCATCTCAACTATATCATTTGCCGATACCATACTTGTTTTGTATTCTAATAATGCAGTTTAGTTAGCCTTAACAGAGATCTGGACGCAAACTTAGTGTAATTGAGAGAACAAGGACTTTGCTTCTAAATTAATGTATATAACATTAAGATAATTGAGATGTCCATGCAATAACCGGCCAAGTGCAGTTTATACATTAAAACTTGCCTATAACGAACACGCATATAACGTACACTCGGTTATAAACTATGTAACATACTGGTCCTGGCTGAGTTTATGCAGCCTCTAATAATTTTTATATTTTTATAACATACTCGTTTATTACGTATTTCTGATACAACAAAAAAAAATAAAAATTATCCGCATAATTGTAATTTCGTCTATTAACATACTTTTTTAATAAATGTAATCGAAGTGCTGTTTTTTTTATCATGCCGTGAATGACAATACTTAACTTAAAATTATTGCCAACTTAACGATGTGAAAATCTATCATTTCATTTTCGATAGTCCTAACCTAACTAAAGGTAGATTTTCGCGTTGTTAAGTTCGACAAAAAATCCCCTTTAATTGTATGTAGGTATTATTAGTGTCAGTCCTGTTTGTTCATGTCATGCCATTAATGAATTAGTTAAGCCAAAAAATAATTGCCAACTTAATAACGCGAAAATCAATATCTCGCCTTAGAAACCAATTTCAAATAAATTTTTGGTTTTTTTTTTTGTACGATCGAGCCACCATTATTCAGTACCAATTAAGTAAAAATAAGCACTCTAGCCCTCTCGGTTACCATTTTGGTAAAATACTTTTATGAATTGTACAAACAGGAAAAGGCAAATTTTAGCACGAGTTCTAAACATGCTATTTTTATATTTTGACAGTCATTTTCGCCCCCCAATATAATGTATACATTACATAAATTAAGATGTACGTGGTGTTTACTCAAAAAAAGTTGGCCATGGTAGCTGTTTGTAAATAAAGTAGGGATTTTAAGTGCAAAGAAAGATGAAGATGTGTATTGGTAATAATTTTTCATGCTACTATTTACAGAATAAAAGAATAGAATATGAAGATAAATTCTCCGATAACAGCATTTTTGTTGTAAAACCAAGGCAAGAGGGTGCAAGGAAAGTACTTTTAATAGGATCCCGGAATTCTCCTATATGTATCAGAGATGCCATGACAGGACTACATATGAGAATTATGGAAAACCAATATATTGTTTCACCTACCGTTTATTCATTGATTTTGGAAAATAACTTAGTGTATTGTGGCACGACCAATTATGATATTCTGGTATTTTCTTTTCATGTAAGTAGTTAAAAAAAATGTACACTTATCGCAAATATATTCTGAGTAGGTACTATAAATTTAATTGAATAAGCTAGAAGTTACTCAGTTGGTTTTTGGAAAATTCTGCTGAGCAACGGTTGGCAAAATTTCTCTTTCCAAGGCAAAGTGAAACTTTCAAGAAATTTTTGAAATGTATGTAACATGATTTTTGAGGTTCATGAAACTATTCCATTTAAAATTACACGTCCTTTTTGTCTATTGCATTAAGTAGGATTTATTAACCTTCTTCAGTAAGAAATAGACTATAGTCTTCTAGGAAAAATGTAAATATAATTTTTTAGGATGGAAAGCTAATCCACAGGCATAAAGCAACTGACTCGAAAGGAATAAGTTCTATGAAACTTGTTAAAAATCTTTTATTTGCCAGTTGCCATAATGGAAGCATTTACGTGTATGATACAAAAACAAACACCTTTATTGGAAGTATGGAGGGTCCCGGAGGTGTCATACTTTCAATGGAAGTTTTAGAAAATCAGGTATGAATACAAAAAACGGTACAAATAACACATCATAAGATTATTGGCTTTGTGATGTGATAAGAACGTGGAAAATCCAACGCTAGTCATAGGCATATATACGTAGGCAACACTATTATCGACATCATGAAAGAATGCTATTACGTCATTGTTATAATTCATATGAACCAAATCAGCGCTGTGTTAGTCAAATTCATGCTTGTTGAAATGACGTCCAGATGTAAACAAATTTTATTCGTTGACAGGTGAAAAAGTAAAAACATAACCTACAATTTGTCTGCTTAAAGAATAATTTAACGATTTCGTCAATCTTTAAATTTGAACTAATTTTATGTTTTTATATAATTTGTCAAAATGTAGATTGCTTGTAAATATTAATAATTACATGTAGATTAATTAACATCATTAAAAATAAAAAAAACTGTCTGATAGCGTTCTAGAAAAAGGATTTTGTATGTATTTTTATGAATCATTATTATTACACATTGAAACATACCTTTTTTTTTTTTTGAAGATTAACCATCGTTAGTTCTGAAAAGATTTGTTTTTTTTATATACAAAAATCAATAAAGAAAATGGTAACAATTAAACTAAAAAATGAATCCATATTTGACAGCTGACATGCAGAAACAGGAAACCATGAAACGTGATAACGATGCTAGTCAAAAGCATTCAATCAGACTGACCGATGTTATTCTCGCTTGTTACTGAGATGTACACAATCAGGCCCTCTCTTTCTTTTAAGGAAGTTAGGTTTTTATATAACTAATCAACAATGTTAGTCTGAGATATTAACAGTAACATATAATGGACTTCCTTGCGCTGTCTCCTCATTTTATTATTTTGTAAACAAAAAAACGCTTTGTAGCGTACGTTGTAGATTAGAAGTAGATTTGACATAATGGCATTCTTTAGCGATTTCCAGTATATATGTATACCTGTATGCAGCAGATATAATTGAAATCTTGAGCAATCTTCCAGTCTGTAGTAAGCAAGTATATCGTTGCAACTGTATAAACTGCTAAAAATAACAATTCCACGATGTGCTTGTTTAAGGGGGGGCATGAAGAAAAATCCAAGGAACAGACCTTCATACAATTCTGTTCTTATCAAAAACTATACATTTTTTCAAAAAACTGAAGTGTTATACATGTAGATAAGATATTAAACTAGGAATTAATAATTTTTTATTACTAAATACGGTGTATTAATGAAGTTATAAAGAATCAAAAAACAATAACAAATCAAAATTTTGTCACTGATCATTACCAAAATTTATCATCTCCCTCAGACAAAATTCAATAAACCATTTCTCGATATTTAAACCGAAGTACTCAGAAATAATAGCAAAGAACAGAATTTTTTAAAAGTTATTATTTGTCGGCCATTGGTGCCGCAATATGTCGCCGTTATTAGCGAAGATATGTACCAAACAGAAGAACTTGAAATTTGGGTATTATGATGTAGATGGTGCCAATGACAGTTTTCAAACTTTGTTTTATAGAAATCTGCATCACTTGAAATGCTGGATTTTATACAGTGAGCCAAAAAACAAAACTGGTCTAAGGAGAATTGAAAATATCTGCAAGCGTACTTCACTTCATTTCATAGTATGTGATATCATATGAAATAGAATCTCATAGATATATACCATTAACCCGTGGGAAATCATCATATTTTGATATTTTGCAAAAAAAAATCGTTTGTTAATAATGACAACAAAAACTTAATATACGATAAATTGCTTTTTTTTAAATGTTTTAATAAAGTCTTTGGCCTGATCATTGCTGCCACTTTATCCAACCTTTGAATATTATTTTGTATAACATGGGGAATTTTCAAGATACAGTTTTACAGTGTGGATTTTCTAAAGTAAACGACCTTGCCTCTATGCTAAGTCTAAAAAACTGTAAATAAAATTTATCGAACACGAGTCATAAGTCTTTTGGAATTAAAATGTAGGGTAAAATATCAGAAACAAAACAAAAGGTATTTGAAAAACAAACTGTTTATGCTTCAGGTAAGCTTATTTCAGACGGTCATATTTTTTGTGCATCAGAATTAAAACTTAATTTAAAAATTTGTCAATTCAGTTTGTTTAAATAACGTATATCTTATGTTGAAACACTGTTCTTTTCTTAATCTGGCATTTTATTTGCCTCTTGTTTATGTACTTCTAGAAAAAAAATAATGAAATTAAAGGTATTACATAAGTATCCTTTCAAACCTAACATAACAATCTATAGTTTTTATATGTTATTTTTATCTGAATTCACTAATATAAAAGTTTTAGGTAGATAATGAATCAAATACAACACTTCCAATATATTTTATCGTAGAAACTAACTCAACTATTCGCTATTTACCTAAAACTTTAGTACTGGCACATTCAGATAAGAATGACAGTATAAACTACAAAAAACTATAGGTTTTTATTATTGTTATCATGTTAGGTTTGAAAGGATGCTTATGTAATACCCAATAATTATTTTTTTATTTTTTTCTAAAAATACTGTTTTCTTAACAAATTTGTAATCATATAAAACAGATTTTGGTTATCAAACTTGCAAATGCAAATGTATGAAAAAAAAGCCGGTATAAGTAGTATTGTCTTTATTCATCACAATAAACAGATTTAATGTATACACATCGGTCCATCATAATGCGAACATTGTGAACACCTCATATGTAAAAAAATACCAATTGACGCTTGTTCGTCTAAGGCATTATTGCCAAGCGCGGATTGTAGGCCGCGAGAGATGTACAGGCCAGCAGAAGCCTGTACTTACAGTTTTTTAAATCTATTTATCCAACTTAATTTAATTGCTTTCGCACGATGAGTCCTTTGTTTTTCCTATACTTTTCGGCATCTTTAAAACCACCACAAATCACTGGCACAAAAATTACAAAGTATAAAAAACATAGAAATGAATGCAAGACGTAAGAGCATAAAACAAGTCACAACACTCAATTCACAATCAGGAATAATAAATACGGAATAAATTATCCTTTTTTGATAAGTCTCTTTCTAATCATTGCAGACTTTTAAGGGGGAGTGAGATAGTTAGTGCAAAGCACTCTGATTGAGCAGCCCTTTTTGCATCTTAGACTACAGTTGACCAGTTCAGCTATGTGGCCGCTTTTCCCAAATTCAATATTTACTTTGCTGGATTACTTCTTTTATTGTGAAGCGTAATAAATGTGTATGTATAATCTTTGATATAATGTACAATATCTGGTATTTTTTGTTTGGGACATGATACAAATATTGAAATATTTGTATCATGGGTTTTGGAAAAGATTAATGATATGAGTTTTTCAGGTAATAAGATTACAGAAAGTGAAATGAAATATAATATATTTAGGTAGGGTGATAAAGATTTTGTACAGATTAGAAAAGGTAGATAGGTATTACTTTTTCTTGGTGAATTGTTGAAAGTAATATTATCTTTATGTTTGCATTTGTTATAATTAAATGTAGGAATTCTTTTTCTTTTACTTACTGGATAATTCCTGGCATATATTCACAAAAATCAAACAAATAAATGAATCTCAGTGATTCGATTTACTTTGGATGTAACAAAATTTATGTCTGCCGAAATACACTTCGATTGGTTAGTCAGTGGCGGTAAGTGGATTTAGGTTGTATCATATCTCAGTATTGGAGCATGGAACTCAAGCAATATTTGAAGGCACGACTATCAGTACTGATCGAGGAAGTTTTGCAGAAAAAAAAATGAAAAATGCACGGCCTCTAGATTACTTCTAGACCATTAGTAAAATATTTGCAAACTATTTTTTTTCGTAATCAGATAGAAAATTCATCACCCCTTTTTTTTTTTTTGTTTTCCATAGTTTTGATTTTTTTGTAAAGTTATGACATTTTAAAATTTACACAATGAACGTTCAAAGTATCATAATTTTACAGAAAATCAAAATTTTCAAAAACCAAAAAAAACGGGGTGATAAAATTTTCCTTCTGATTACGAAAAAAGAAAAAAAAAGTGCAAAGATTTAACTAGAAGTAATCTGGGGAGGCTGCGCATTTTTGTTCTCAATTTTTTTTTTTAATTTTTTTTCTGCGAAAGTTCAATCAGTACTGACAGTCGTGTCTGGGTTCCATGGTATAATATTGAGATATTGTATAACCTAAATCCACCAGACGTCACTGGTAAACGTTGATACTTTTATCCATATATTTTCTGTCATCACTTTTACACATTTGTGAATTTTGTAGCTTCACCAAGTTATTCATTTGTTTAATTTTTCCGAATAGCCAACATTTGTAATAAAAAACAAAAAAAGAAACAGGGCTCGTTATTCTTAATGAAAAAAAAAAATTTTAAATATACTTAGGAAGGTGATAATTTTTTTAACACAAAAACATATTTTTTTTCAAAAGTTAATCCTTTGCCAATGATTTGTGGTATTATGTAAATTTTACAGAATATGTAGTTTTTGGCTCGGTGTGTTTATAACTTATGGCTAACATTTGCGCCATCTACTGCCTAGAAGTTATATTAGACAGTGATGTTGTTAAATGTTATGTAGATTTGTCATCCAAAATTATATTCTCAAATGCTAGGAGGATAAAGGAAAAGGGCATTGTGCTGCCATCTAAGAAGTGTTATGACATTAGCTCTTTTCATGGCCCTCTTAATATTTGCATATAGGAAACGTAGGTATCCACGTGGGATGCTACTGAGAGGCTTCAGATTTGCCATGCCTTACTGATGTTAGGCTAGTAGAATATGGATTTGTGGGCTAAAATTTTTTTTACAATTTATCGTCGTATTTTTATCAAAGAATTATGTATTTTGTGCAAAATCACTACACACTACAACAGTGGTGGCTCGTGGGTTCAGAAATAGGTGAACTGCATTGCAAATTTCTTTTTAAAAGAATGAGCTGAATGAGCCGTCCAAAATACGTCGCAAATGAAATTTTTTTGGAGGTTCAAGGTCATTGTATTTTTTAAGCATAACGCCGGACGCGTTTTTATATACAATGTATCCCAGATTGTATTTTTTGCCAGTGAATACCTAATTTTTAAAGTTTACCAATAGTTTAGAAAATTGGTGTACTAAAAAAACCTAAACACTCTGTGAGAGTGCGATGAGAGGTGTGATAAAAAGAAAAATCCTCATCTTTACAACTTAAAAAAAGGTGTTTCAAGTAAAACACATATGTGTGTACTTATATTATGTGATACAGTGGGATAGATGCGTACTGTCGTCCTATACATGACTCCTTTCTTAACAGTACCCGTGTACCCACAAGATGTACACTAACCGGTATAATGTCAATTAAACAATTTACAATTTTATTTCATATTATTGCCACAATTTATAAAATAAACGCAAATTTTACAGCAGCCGCACGAACATAAACAAACAAGCAGCAAAAAGTGACTGTAGAAATCGTTTCCAGTATCGCTTCACTTGTCTATGAATTTATGTGGGTAGGCATGGATCCACGTGGGCGTCGGGCAGTGCATTGCAATAACAACCACATAGGTGCAGCGATATTTAAATAAAATTTTATCTCTAAAGTCTAGTTTTCATCAGTAGAGTTAGCGAGTATACTAGCATACTTTTTAACCAAATTATTCTAAACGAAAATGAGTGGGATAGTTACTTTCTCACCATGCAATCTTGCTCTACCTTAATCTAGTAGTATACTCTACGATGATCTATTACTTTACCGCTAGCTCTACTATTATTCTAATTGAAAGTGAGTAGGATAGTTACTTTCTCACTGTGCAATCTTGTTCTACCTTGATCTAGTAGTCTATTCTACCCTGATTAATACCTTCTCTACCGCTAGCTTTACTAATGAAAACTAGACTTCAAGTCTAGTTTTCATTAACAGAAATAGCGGTAGAGTACACTAGCATACTTTTTAGCCAAATTCTGGGAGAGTTACTTTCTCATCGTGAAATCTTACTCTAATCTACCACTAACTCTGCTAATGAAAACTAGGCTTTAGTTATTAGTCGGCAGAAAAGAAATGACTGGGGACCTGAGCTTTGCAATGCATATTATGTTATAATTATATTATTAGATTTTATATTGATATTTGCTTTATTGTTAATAAATAATGAGGTTTACATTTTTTGCTTTAGGTGAAGCGCCGCTTCACTCATTAAATTCCACGAGCCGTCACTGCATTACAATTTAAAAGCCTAACTTAATTTTTTGTTTTTAGGTCATCGTTGGCACGATGTCTTTTAAATTTAAGTCAGTACCAATTCCTCATGATATTCTAAGACATAAACTTAAATAATTAATTAGTACAAGCATTAATTCAGATCTTTTTGTAAATATTTGTATGACCATTAAATTATAGTTTTTAATTTTCTGTTTAATAAATGTTTAAATATATTCTACTTACTTGTGTCACTCACCTTTATGCACCCAATTGTGGTCTAAAGCACGATATGTGTTTATGAAGAGCGAGAACAAATAAGATCCTATACCAGTTCAGAATATGGTTAGTTTGTAGCTTTGGATGGCAATTTCGACCAGGGCGTAATTTGGACTAGCTATAGATCTGCACACATTTCTAGTCAAAACATGTATTATGTAAATTATAAAATACCAGTTTTCTGATATATACTTAGAAATGGGATGTAAGTACTTGATATGACAAGTTTTCTTGTTACACATACCCAATAGGGTTTTTCGGGTGCAGAAATGGTAATAACCGGATAGTATCACATTTTATTCTGATTTGGTTAATTCAAAATTAAGACTATTTTTATCCAATGAAAACCATTGGTCAAAACCACTGGTTATAACTTCACCTCACCTCACCCAAAAAGTCCTAATGTTTACCATTGTGATCGACATCTTGAAAGGTAAAATAAAAACAAAAAATAGTAGAAAAAATATATATTATAATATATCAACAATAACTCCCCATTAACATGCATGTAACATTTACATATATACATAAAATATATTCTCCAACACCTATAGTATGGGCGGATGGAAGAAAGGTCTTATATTTTTCTCACAATCCTTTATTTATGATAATCGGTTTCAAAGTGCCTAGCACTTCATCATCAGACCATCAAGAATATTTTACATAAGATTTGTTATTAAAAATATAATACCTTCCTCAATAGACACTAAATATATTTTTTTCTCTTTTTAAACATCATAAAGTCCAATACAAAAATCTTATCAGTCCATAAAATACATTATAAAAAAGATATATTTTCCCTTTTTAAACATCAGAAAGTCCAACACAAAAACCTTATTGGTCTACTGAAAACTTTGGCCGGATGTACAAGAGAATAAATGTGCCTTATCATCCATGTTAATGTCAAATACTAAATTTGTGTCTATTTAACATTGAATATTAAAATTAATTAATCTTGATGATCTGATCTAAAGCTTATTTATTTGAGACTAACCTTTCAATAGTACAGATTTTAGACTGAAAATGTTGCTAAATCTCACTAAATCTGGTATTGCTCAGTGGTCGAGCGATAAGAACATTTACGTCTCACACCGGTAGTTCAATATCCGGTAAAGGAGCTGTGGTATTTTTTCGGACGCAGAAATCAGAAATTAATTGTGTCTAAATATGTAAACCCATCCAGCACAAGGTATCTTAAGGCAGCTGTAGGAATACAGATGGTTGTATTACTTGTGTTTAATTTAACGTATTAAATTAAATATAACAACTTTTCCTCAATTTTATTTGATAAAATTGAAAATGTTTGAAAATGGTTTTTAACCGGCTTCTGAGCTACCTAGGTACTTTCAGAACTCTAGATTTGTTTGAGTAGAGGGGATGGTGCCATACAGATTATACCGGAGTGTGAACCATTTCTTAGGTGTAATTATAATAAAACAATTTCACAATAAGTGGGGACTAAAGCAGCACTTAGGTTTTTCCATTGCCAATTAGATTCACTAGCCACTGAGCTAATCGATCTTTAATTAGGTAGAATATCTTGAATATATCTAGTCAAATTTAAAATTCACAAACAGCTTCTGAAGCAGATCATCACTTTAAATACTACAATATTGTAGATGTAGAGATTATAATGAATTTTAATTACTTTAAAATAAAGATGAAAAATGAATATACTTAACAAATTAAATACAATGGTAGACTTTACAAACTAAAAAACCGATTACGTTTTTTTTAACAACTGAATGTACTTAAAAAAAATTCACAATAATCAAGTTTTAAATCTAATAAATTTAATTATTATTTTTAATATTATAACAAGCAGAAATCCTTATTAGTGATCAATTGCTCTTCATTTAGTAAAAACCTACGTACAGGTGCATAGGCGCTGAAACGATGGGAGCTGGGAGGAGTCAATCCCCACGGCCAGCTTTTTCATTTTTATATTTATATAAAAAAGATTTTTTTTATCTCATGCAAAATAATCTCAAGCTGAGTTTATCCAATTCGTTAAAGTTAATTCTTATATTTATTATTTTATTACCTTCTATTAAATGGTTTGCAAAATATTTGCAAAACATTTTTTTTCATAATTAAGTGGAAAATTTAACATTTCAAATTTCATAAAAAATATTGATTTTTTACAAAGTTGTACCTTCTTGAAATTTGCACAGTGAAAAATGAATTTAAAATAAAATTTAAAAACGGTGTAACTTCATAGAAAAGCAATATTTTTTTATGAAATTTGAAACCTGATTCCACCTGATTCTGAAAAAAAAAATGTTTTGCAAATATTTTACAAATTGTTTAAAAAATAACCTGGTGAGGCACACAATTTTTTCAACTTTTTTTCGCAAATTTCGATCGCAATTTTTTTTTTAAACCCTCATTTAATCTTGATAGTTATGCCTTTAAAGTTTCCCTTGGGTCCCATGCTCCAATATTAAGATATGACAACCTAAATTTCACCAGCCGCCACTATTTATTAGATAACCTATGTATTAATAGTTTATTTTTTACTAGCATATTCTAAGAATCTTGGTCTCTGCTTGGGCGCATGTTTTCAAGATTAACATAAGAAATAATTAGGCAATGCAATTTCTTTTCTCACCAAAGAACGTGGCCACATTTTTTAGAATATTTTTTTTGTCCATTTTATGTTTTTTTTTTGTGTACTTCTCAAATTAAAAATATCGACAGTGATGCACACAACATTATGTATAATCTCCTCCAGTTGAATCAGCAATAAACCACAAAAAGATGTAAGAATTTTTATAATTTCGTATTAACCTCCCATGCCACTTTTGACACGTCATTGTCATCTGAGGTATACGCTCTAGATATGGTACATATGTATATGGGAGAAATTTGAAATATATGAAAATATTGAAACCTGTACTTATTACATTAATTTAAAATAAGTAAAAATACTTGTTTGCTAAAATGGTTGTAAATAAAGAAAAAGAAAAGACATTTTTGGTTAATGGACATCCCATAAATCATGGACCATAATTTCAATATATGTTTTAAAAGCAAATTATAATCATGCTATTTCTTTTCTTTCTCAAATTTTTTCTTAATTTTTCTAAGGTGGCAACCTGGACAGCTGTAGTAACGCATACAGATAATGGTAGTAGCAATCTTCCATGGAATTTATGTTATGCATAATCTAATTTAAAATTAGACGGAATGGCACGTATTTTAAATTAATCTGTATGTTATTTTGTGAGATGACATGTATTAAAGGTGACTTTCCAAATTTTGAAAAACACCTGGTAACCCTTTCACCAAACGACTTTTGGCCTTCCATATATCCTGGAAAAGAACATTACATATTTAATATTTATAAAAAAAATAACTCAATGATCATTACAGTTATTATATATAAATAAATGAAAACATATTTACCACGAAAGGAATAGTACCACCCTTCTTTCTAGCGACTTCTTCTATTTCATGTGCAATATTTTCCTGTGACGTACCATGGACATCGATAAAGTAACTATTTTTACTGTCAGCATAATGGCAAGATATTGCTTTTCTAAATCCCTAAAAATATTTTTTTTACAATTTGAGTCTGTTGCAATTTACAACCAAAAAAATGCGCTAACTGCTATAGTGATGAAGCTCCTGTCCTAATTTTCTTTTCATAATCTTTCACTTCTTAATTATTCTGTCGTCTTTGCACTAAATTCAAAATTCCATTGTAATTCTATTTAATATTATTTTTTTTTTTAAATTAGCAACTTAAAAAATTATAAAAGTTAATTTTTGCATATTTCATATGAAATTTATTCATTTAGCAAATAACTCAAAAATATTTCCTGTTACATAAATTTTGATATCTTTTTTGTGTTATTTTATGAGAAATAATTTGACGTATACATTTTATATTAAAAATAGCATGCAAAAAAATTCGGAATAAAATACTTCTTATTCCTTAAAACTACCATTAATAAAATTTATAATACTGTGCGCGTACATCAAGCAAGTATGAAAATTTCATTTTTCATATTTAAGTTTTAAGTATATAATTCGCAGAACAAAGCTTTGTTTGAACATCAGTGAAAGCAATTTTTTTAAGTTATTTTTATTATATCGTTAAGTGAAGGAATGAACAAGAGACACATTCTATCATGAGTCGAGATTTTAATAGGTACTGTATTTCATTGCCAATAGCTTGACGATGTTGTTAGTATAAAAAAAGATGTGTGTAAGAAAGCTGCATAGCACTAAATCTTGATGACAATCCTCAAGTTGTTAGCAAAGAAACACAGTACGAACTAAAATCTCAACCCACAATAGATTGCGCCTCTTGTTTTTTCCTCGACTCAACAGTTATATTATTCGTTAATTAATCCAATAAATATTGAGCGGGAAGTTGAGCTTTCTGCCGAATTGTTTGAAAATCTAGTAGCCTCTGAAGTTTGGCATATTATTGTAAATCACGCCATATATACCTAAGATGTGGTTATTTTTAATATATTTAAATGCAAGAGGCTGGTGAAATTTAGGCTGTCATATTTTAGTATTGGAACATGGTACCCAAGCGATACTTTCAGGCGTAATTATCAAGACTAAATGATGAAGTTTTGTAGAAGAAAAAATTGCGATTGAAATTTGCGAAAAAAAGTTGGAAAAAGTGTGAACCTCCAAGGCTTGTAAAATATTTGCTAAACATTTTTTTTCAGAATCAGGTGGAAAATATAATGACGGATTTCAAATTTCATAAAAAAATATTGATTTTCTACAAAGTTGCACGTTTTTGAAATTTGCACAGTGAAAAATTAAAATAATAAAATTTCAAAACGTAACTTTATAGAAAACCAATATTTTTTGATGAAATTTGAAATCTGTTGTTATATTTTCCACCTGATTTAATCTTGATAATTACGCCTTAAATAAATATCGTTTGGGTCCCTTGCTCCAATACTAAGATATGACAGATTCACCAGCCGGCACTGTTTGAAATTGACCTAAAAATATTTTAGAAACTTCCTGAGGGTACCTTAGATACTTTGAGACCTTTTTGATACCTTTGGAAGGTTAACTTTTAAATGTAAATGCCACATTATTATATACATAATAATTAAATCAATAAATGTCAGCCATAAAAAAGGAAACTTTATATACCATATACCTGAGTGTAATTTGGTCCAGACCCGTGCAATAAAATGGGATGAAAGAATACTGTATCTCCTTTTGCCATGACTACATGTACTTTTGCAAGATGGTCATATCCCTGAACTCCATGGTACATTGCGTTTTTATATCCCTATGAAAAAGTAAAATAAACAATTTATAAAGGATAAAAAACACTATAAAATAATTGTGTGTAAATAGCCAAATTTATTTATTATTATTATTTATTTAACATTTAATAAAGTGAAACAAGGGATTCTTTAGTTGCACTTATTCATATCTGTTGTAACTTAACTAAGTTTACATTACACACTGGCGGCTGGTGGATTTAGGTTATATGATACAATATCTCAATATTGGAGCATGGAATCCAAGCAATATTTTAAGGCATGGTACTATCAGTACTGATTGAAGAAGTTTTGCAGAAAAAAAATTGAGAAAAAAGTTACAAAAATGCGCAGCATCCCCTGATTCCTTCTAGACCATTAGAAAAATCTTTGCAAACTATTTTTTTTCCGTAATCAGATGGAAAATTTATCACCCCGTTTTTTTTTGGTTTTGGAAAATTTAGATTTTTTTTGTAGTTATTAGTTATGACACTTTGAAATTTAAGTTCTTCAATGTGTAAATTTCAAAATGTCATAGCTTTACAATTCAAAGTTTTCGGAAACAAAAAAAAAACGGGGTGATAAATTTTCCTTCTGATTATGGAAAAAAAAGGTTTTACTAATGGTCTAGAAGGAATCAGGGAGGCTGCGCATTTTTGTAACTTTTTTTCTCAAATTTTTTGATTTTTTTTTTTGTAAAACTTCTTCAATCAGTACTGATAGTCGTGCCTTCAAATAGCTTGGGTTCCACGTTCCAATACTAAGATATGGTACAACCTAAAACCACCATCCACCATCCGCCACTGACCTTACAACTGCAACTATGCAGATTTTTAGGAATATTTATTCTGAACAGTTTCTAACCAGCATTACACAAAGTAACTACCTTCCATTTAAATTGAATGATTATTTTCACTGTTTCAAATTGAGAAACCGATAAAACGAGGACGAGGTGCTAATTATACCAGCAGTAGAATAATATCTTACAAGCTCATGAAGCCCGGGCTTGGCGTGCAAAATATTTAGGGGGTTCTGCCCCTGTGAACCAGACGAATCAAATAACTCGTTTTAAAAACAAAACAAATGGAAATAAGAAGTTATTATGTAACCTCCATTTATGTTGAAATAATGTCTAATTTTTGTTCATTGAATAATAGGTCCTTTTTTTTATTACTGAGTAACACACCTCTGAACTTTAAATTTTTATATATTTGTGATAGCAATAAAGTTTATTTTTTGTGTGTCTGCTTGTATTGATACTATACCTAAAAACAAAAAACTCGCTTGTCATTGCAAGATGACATGGCATTAATTTTAAGTTTAGTATCACAATAAAAATATAACTGAGAATAAAAGTATAGATGAGGTAACTTGGAGAAAGAAGGACGATACGTGGAAACAAATTACAAAACTATTTAATGCAGTCATCATCATGGTATATTCTGGCGAAAATGATCTTGAACATAAATTCTGCATGGAATTACCACTTCAACTGTTTCAATAACTTCTACATCATCATTTATCAAGTCATTAATCATTATCATCAAAAATTTATTATAATACCTTCTCTTGAATTATTTGAAAAAAAACCTCCTTTTTAATTTTTATTGCTGAATTTTGCAGTTATTGTTCAATAAATTGAAAACGGTCACAAATAGCCATAGGAATGTACGTACAAAAAATGTTCGTTTTTCAATCCTACATCACATAGTCCAAAAATATACAAGGTGTTCCATTTGAAAAAGTTGAGAAAATTCAGTTAAAAACGTTGTAAATTTAAAAATCCTTTTTGGCCACCCTGCATATTTTTAGGAAGTGAAAATGGCTTGAAATTTTTCATTAAAATTTTTAAATAATTATCAGCGTCGTTTGTACTGTCAATAATAATTCATGTCATATATTTTAATAATTTCTTCTTATTGACATTGACATTTTTGTAACTAAATTAGACATTTCAAATGTCAAACTGCAAAATTTATCCGAATCCCATTTTATGAGGTCAAATGTGTAAAAAATTTCAGTTTACATCAGCTTTATTTAAGTAGGTACTTGGAAAATATATTTTATTGGCTTGATATAGTAGACATGATTTATAATCTTTCATCAAAAATATATTTTCTTATAAAGAAACATACGAAAAAGTTTGGGTTCCGTGGATTTCATTGTCTTTGACCTTTAGAACATGTGTACCAAATTTGAAAGACTTATCTCAAAAACTGTGGCTGCTATTGCTATACGACAGACATGCAGACAGATTTTTTTCTATAAAGTTATGTTTTTCATTATAATTCGTCGAGATATGTCCAAAAATGCAATACAACTTTCTTAATTTTTTTTCCCGAAATTGTATTTGTTTTCTTCTTCCATTCATTATGTCCCTTCTGGTGGTACCACATTCATCAAATTTATGAGTCACCTAAAATGTTGTTGAAAATCTTAATTGCCAAATTTGGAAAGTCTCCCATTAGTATTCTTTGAGTCATCGCGACCACACACATACACACACACACACACACACATCCACACATACGAACCGGCAGACTTCATTTGGAAAATAGTCTGAATGGATTCAGGATGAGGGTTCAAAACGTATATATCAATCAAAACCTCGAGGTCGAAAGAAATCACGATTACTATAGTTTCTTATATTAGGTATAAGAAAGTAAAAATTGCTAATACTTATATTAAGTATTATGACTAATACGTCAATATGACGCAAGGTTAAATAAATAATTCTTAACACTGACATAGTTTTCCACGAAACACCAAAACACTATATACTGCACTCGACGCGCGTTTCGCCAACCAAGTTAGCATCATCTGGAGATGATTAAAGTTTTAATCTAACTGAGCAATCAATAATAAAGATCACGAGTAAATAGTACATTCCAGGTCCGTACATATCGTATCGTACATAGATATACAAAATAGCGAAAAAAGACGTTTCTGCAGAAGCACAATTTTAACCCCATCCAGCACAGCTTCTACTTCAGGATTTAGAGGCTGTCTAATTTAAGTAGAGTTTTTTTATAATTTATTCAAGGATTAGGGGAATATAGACTATATAATATGCCGACTTTACTATTTTCACTTTATAAAACATTTACTACAATTTTTATTATCTTGGATGTATCTGGTTTGCATATCAATTATTCAATGCATAAAGATCTCACCTTAGGATAGTCATGTTTATAAAGTGATCCCTTATGTGACCCTGGAATTACGTATAGGCAACCATTTTGTTCATCAACCCTCTCCAGTGCCGTCCAAGAAGCTACAATCCTATCAGCTGGACGGAAGGGGAAATAATGAAGATCCTGAAATATAAAAATATGTGTATGTAGTGATGTGGAGAAGGGAACGTTCCCATTATGCTTCCGAAAATGTTCGCGCAGAAAAAGATGTTCGTGCGCGAACATTTTCTCAGAGAATATTGAGAACGACCCAAGAATATTCAGCACCTTCACGAGTACAATCTCGACCAACAAAAGCATCCCACATCATCTTCTACCTCTAAGAATGCCGCACGCACGCATCATGTGCAGGTTGACTAGTTTGAGCCACTGTAAATATGGCATTTTGCTGCACATGTACACTGACGTGTGTATGCGGAGGACGACACACACATGTATTTTTAACTGGTGATCACAAGAGTAAAAGTATATTACTAATATTTGTTGTAAATGTTCTAGAGTTAATTAATCTCCGGCGCCGCTCATTAAAAATCCATTTGTATTGTGAAAACAACGTCAACGTCGACAGCTGTAATTGGCGCATACTTAAAATATATGTGAACTTTTTCAGATACTCCAAATTTATGTCTTATGTAGAAAAATCTATTTCTTTGCCATTTGAAAGGTCAGGTGTGGCATCCGGCACCTCACAGACCGATGCCCCGGGAAATAAAAAAAATGTTTTTTTGAAAATCTGTAAAAGGTCGAATAGATTTTAAATACGTAAAGTATAAACTGACAAAACCAAAAAGTTTTTATAACTCATGAAGGGTTGTAGATATCGAAAAAATGAATGAAAAAACACCCCCAAATAATTCTCGTCTACTTTGACAGCCTGCTATCCTGTGCAAAAGTTTCAGTCCCTTTGGAAGAAAAACAAAAAGCTTTGAAAAAGTTCTTTAAAAGATTGAATAGATGTTAAATATGTAAAGCAGAACCTCACAAAACCAAAAAGTCCTTATAACTTGTCTTATAACTCGTGGAAGGATGTAGATATCAAAAAAATAAATGGGAAAACACCACCAAAAACCCGCGGTCGACTTTGACAGTCTATTATCCTGTGCAAAAGTGTCAGAGCCTTTGGACGAAAAACAAAACAGTTTTGAAAAAAATTCTTTAAAGGATCGAATAGATTTTTGTTGACTAACCACAGACGCTTTAATGCTAGTTATGTCTCTGCTGTAAAGACATTTGATTGGTTGCTTGTTAAGGGCTAATCAGCGGTAGGGTTCTCAATTCCGTACCTAATACCGTTCTGGTCCTAAATTTCTGTTTATAGATATAATACATTCAGTCCTCTTCAAGTGTTTATTGACTTTTTTCAACTTTGGATATTATGCAATTCGCTAAAAAAATTACAAGTTATGATATATGCATTAGCATATTTACGAGCTGACTATAGCCAGTCCTACTTTTGACGTCATCAATACCTATCATGAGCTCTATCATGATATCCTTAATATATCGACGGTGTTACGACAAAAAGGCCTAAAGCGGCAATAATTTGAAAATGAGATTATTCTGGAAAACATATCGTAAGTCATGCATTACGGTTGAATCCACCAAAGAATCGTTAAAGTTGAAGAGGCGTAATCGATAATTTTAGTTGTGAATAAAGTGAAATTATAAATTAATAAATACTGAAATCTCATAGTGGCATACGGGCTGATATGCCTAGCTGCGATTATTTCGACACCCTGAACAAAGGTATTTTTTCTTTAACTATTTTTAATTTTATTAAAAAAAAAAATTAAACCTAGAAGACGACATTTTACATGTTTATCAATTTTTGGTTCTGGTGTAAAATTTGGTAAAAGCCGCTTACGCCTTTTTGTCGAAACGCCGTCGATATTATGAAAGCAACGATATATTTGCAAAATTATCACCTGATGAAGAGGATGTAAAGAGGCGCCAGGATCAGCATTTGGTGGTTTATTAATAAACATAGAATGTGCACCAGTAATATTGGGTCCTATAATGCCCTCTACAATATCGATTACTCGTTTATCCCTAGCGTATTCCCAAAAGACATCATCAAACAGGAAATCTTGAATCTAAAAAATACCATAAATCAAAAAAAAAAAGTGTTATAGGTAAAAGTTCGTATAGTCAGGGTAGTGCAAGATTGCATCTGTCTTCTTAAAGTGCCAAAACTTTAAATAATTTTATTCGTTTTAATTGTCAGCAGACCAAAAATCAAATCAAAACAGTTTATTAACAATTAAATAAACAAAAATGTATATGGGCCTCGCTGGACACCCGGTCCGTTGCCGACCTGGCTTCCCCGCGTATGGCGGCGACGGGGCAGTTGTTAGGTCGGGCAGAGCTGGGCCGGTCCGGGCTTAAAACTAAAACAAAATACAACTCCTAAACTTAAAAATTTAAGTTACATAATATATTCATTGAACTGTAATCAATGACGCATGCAAAAGCATGCGTCGTTGACAAAAAACCTTGAAACATTGAAAAAAAAATATAAAAATGGTGTAAATTAGTGTACACAAATTTGTAATTTTGAGAATGCTTCGACGAGCCAAACTGTCACAGTAATAAAACTCGCCTTAAAACAATACCAAATTGGGGGAGCGGGAATGTTCAGCTCCGCTTATTTTTGCTTAGGGGAAAAATATTCTTGTGTATAATAATGTGCCGCAATTTACTGATGGTTATTTTATAATTTGGATTAAAATTTTGAGGGGAATTTAGACAACAAAAATTGAACAAAAAGAAAAGAAGAGAAAGGTGAAAAATGTTTGAATTTTGATGCCCCTTTTATATCGAGGCATGTCCTGCCTTTTTTGTTGAAGGGGCGTATCTAAAGGGGTTGCCTGAAAATTGGTAACGTCTGGTACGGTAATTTGTGTTTAATGCGAAAAGGCGCGTTATGCTCCCTTATTTGTGCGATGTTGGCGGTTAACGGACTATCAAGAATTCGTAAAATCTTTGAGAGATGTTACTGATATAGTCCACTATAGATACAATGTCGTTGCAAAGTTCTCGATGTTCCCTTGTGGGGGTATATCGTGTTGTGTTAAGCGTGTGATGCACAATGCAAGACGCGAGAAGTGAAAAATAGCGAATGCAAACGCCAAATATGATTTGATGGTTCATAATAGAAGCGAACAGTGACACATACGCAGGCGCAGTGTCTAAAATAAAAAGAACATAATAGTATGTCTTTTTAAACTTAACCTTTATATTTTATTAACATGCGTTGTGTATAGTAAATGGCTTGATTTTTAAAACTTTTTTTATCCTGATATAATCGTCCGTTTTGTATATACCTATTTTCATTTAAGAGAGTATGGATGATCACATGCATACAGCTAGAAGTAGTGATGAGTTATTAACTGAGATTATAAGAAATTATCCTCATTCGTATAGTATAATAAAAACAATCAGGAGACAAAAAATTTGGTTATAAAACAGTATTTTGTTCAGTGGCGGTCGGTCCATGGAAGCAAAGGAATCAGTGCTTCCCCTGGGATTATTAAAAAAAACACATAATTAGAACCTAATTATTATTTATCACATATATTAATCATTAAAATTTACTTTTACCCAATTTCAATAGACACTGCCCTGCTTTTCAGCAGCTGAGATAATGTTGCATGATAAAACCGTAACGATGACGCACTCGATTAATCGAGCCAACACTAACTCGCGCGACTTCGATATATGTAAGCAGTGACAACTGTCACTGATGTAAGTAACTTCTTGAAATGCATCCCATCCCACTTCATAATCTTGATATCTGAGCCGTATAGTATAGTAATTCGTCTTGTTTTATAGATTTTAATCTCGATTTTAATATCAATTTTAATATTATACTTAATATTAATCTTCCTAGTATTATTCTCAGCTTTTGTGCTATATTTGTAAAAACTTTTTTTGGTGTTTCTAAACCTGTGGTGCGGCGACAAGTGATTTTTAAAACGTTGAATATTAGTGCGCGTGTAAGCAGATTTAGAATTACTTATTAAATTTGGAAGCTGGTCCTAGCACTGGAAAATATTATTTGCGTTTGTGTGGTGTGCAATTTGTTGAAAAGGGGATTTTCAACATATTCGTTTCAAGATAAACTGGATATTATTAGAAATGGGAAACCAACACCTGATTTAAAACTCTTAAAAACGAAAGTTAAATCATGCTATAGGTACTTTAATATTGAAGTGTACAGTGCTAATCAGTGGTTAAGGGGTTGTGAAAATTTGTGTAAATTGTTTTGTTAGCCATGTGTACTGTTCACAAATGAAAAAGGTGTTTGGAATAATGGCTTTTCAGATTTAAACAACATTCACAAAGTGACAAAAAGACATGGTAAGTGTGAAACTCATTTGCGAGCGGTGCTAAAAGAATAAATATTTGGAAAATCACGAATTGAGCATTCATTAGATCAGCAGTTGAAAGAAAGTGTTAAAAAGACTTATTGACATTGTTTGTTTTCTCGGCGAAAATGAACTTAGTTTTAGAGGTCATACTGAATCTGGGATCGTTGCTAATAGGGGCAATTTTATCAATTTAGTTGATTTATTAGCAAAATACGATAAAATTTTAAGTAACCATCTGGAACACTCCACGATATTTCGCGGTACATCAAATCATATTCAAAATGATTTGATTCAGTCGATAAGCAATATTGTTTTAGAAAAGATCAAGCAAGCAGTTCTGTTAGATGAACAACCGATATTACGAATATTAGTCAGTTGTCAATCGTAGTACGCTACATAAATCCAAATGGGAAAGTCCAAGAGCGCTTTTTAGGATTTTTAGACGTAACAACGGCATGAACGGCCGCAGCTTTATATACTATAGTTTGTCAGATAGTCGAAGATCTACAGTGTGGTGCTGAACTTATCGCCCAAAGTTATGATGGGGCCGCTGTAATGGCTGGTGAATTGGGGGCCTGCAGGCCAAAGTAAAAGAGACTTTTCAGAATGCAATATTTGTACATTGTTTTGCGCATCGATTAAATTTAGTTCTAGCTCAATCTGCAGCGTGTCTTAAAGAGTGCAAAGTATTTTTTTCAAGTATTAGTGGAATGGCTGCTTTTTTTTCAAAATCATCAAAACGGACACGAGAATAAAAACTTTTTCAAGAAATTCAACCAGTGAAGAGCGGCTTTCAAAATTGTCCCTGTTGACAATAGAAAGTGACTTTGTGAAGGAGATGTCCCAAAATTCAAACTTTTACGACGAAGTTATTTCCGACATCGCAAAAAAGGAGGCGGATTGAACTACATTATAAAAATAGGTAGGTATGTGCATGTTAACTACTTAACTAGCTGGCTCAATTTATAGTTGGCTAGAGAGTGCACGATGGCTAGTGTGACTGAACAAACTCTCTATTTCGCTGCGGGTTCAATCCTCGCCACCGGCGCTGGCAATGTCGGTGGATATGGTTGTGTGTCTGCGTTTCTTTCATAAGTGTAACCCTCGCCCGTGCAGCTTCGGCTTTGGAATCGGGGGTTGTCTAATTTTTATGGTGTTTTTATGTTTTATGTTTATTGAGGAGTGGCGGTCCTACAAGTGTACTTTTTTCTAGATATCATAACTTTGCAGCTTTCGACATTTGCTTTAAAATGAGTATACGGAAGCCACGCCCCTTTTCTTAAAATAATTTTTGCCTCGCTTCGCTCGGGGCCTCGCGCTACCCATCACTCTATATCACAAACTGCTTCCCCTATATCAAAACTCACCGCACGCCCCTCATTTTGTTATAGTACGTGCAATTTGTGTAACGTCGTCGGGTCCGCGGAACACCAGGCTGGCGCAGTATATGTATATTAGGGCCGGTTTCACTATCATCGTATAAATCAATTTTTATTATCTCTGTTTAGTCTGCTATTTCCCGCCATCAGGGGGTATAGACTCCTGGACAAGGAATAGACTTTGCGTATTGTCTCGTTTACGTGCTTGCCGAAATAAAGTCCTTTATCCAGTCAGCAGACCAGTTGTACGCATAAGTGACTTATTTACAAATACTTCGTTGGATGATTGTAGCGTAGGATTGGTGAACAGGAATCTCAAACAGTAAATGAATAAATATATTTGTGCTTTTATTTTGAAATTCAATCAACAATTTATTTTGTGTTTTCTATTATTCCTAAAATTAATATTAAAATTAGTATCATGTAACGACCTGAAGTGGGCTAGAACCTTTGATGTGAAGGGATGACGTAATTTTCCATAAAACACCATATACTGTACTTCGCTAACCAAGTTGGCATCATCTGGATATGACTAAAATTGATGATTAAAACTAGTTTTAATCATCTCCAGATGATACCAACTTGGTTGGCGAAACACAGTATGTTTTGATATTTTGTAGAAAACTACGTCAGTGTTATCATATAACTTATTAAAATTACCTATTTTTAACTAGAGAAGATTTTGAATAGGTAAAATGAAAATAATACATTTCTGCTGAAAAACTTATAAATAAATTCTTTATTTTACATTTTCCTTACAAGTTTACTTAGAGTAGCCCATAGATAAATATAATACATTAGAGTAGCCGAAGTGGTAACACATATTATGTTAAAGGTGAATTTCTTTATTCGAAAATATTCATATTAAAACAATCATGATCGAATCAATTGAAACAAAACCATCTACCTAGAGATAAATGTCAGTTTATCTTAAAGGTGGAAAATTACGTCGCCCGCGAAAAAGGAATTTCGAAGAATTTATAAATTGTATCATACTGTTTGAGTACCGCTGAGAATTAACAACATTCTTTATGGCTTTGACTCTTCTTACAACGGTCCCGCTAGAGCAATGGTCTTAACATGAACTTCTATCTTGTGTAATGGTAAATTTTTTTTTATACATACTTTATTTATCAAGAGTTCTCCTTGAACACCCTTAGTTTTAAGTGATGGGTCTTTCATAACAGTTATTACATTTACTTCTACCTTTTTATTGCAAAAATCTACGAACCTTTGACTGAAAAAAGACAAAAATGAAAAAAATTTAAAATTTTGCAATTTGTGATGCATTTGCACTCACCAAACTTTATTTATTAATTCTTCACTAACATTGTTCTTTACCAAAAGGTAACCATTTTTTTCATAAAATTGCTTCTGTTCTTCTGATAACTTGGATTCTTTATCTATATACTTGTAGTTCCTAAGAAATCAAAAATTAAGAAAATTTTCAAATTGTACAGGGTGTCCATCATTATAACCGGATGGGCTGACTTAAGTGCCCTGGTTATTGCGACTTTGGGCCCTCCAAAAGGAAATGTGTATAGAGGTGCTGCATGCAGCTGGTCTGAGGGGTAGCAGATCCCTGTCGATTGAATTTTTTGGCAATGAAGCCTTTAAAACATCATTTTGGAAGCAATTCGAAAATGGTTTATTCAAATAGGGAAACTGCTTAATCAAAATTAAAATAATAATATAAAAGTTTTAAATTTTTCTATAAAATTTTATTACGAATATTTTAAAAAGGTATGAAAAAATACAATAAAAGACAAATATACAGAGTGATTTGTAACTACGGGGCAATACTTCAGGGGTCGATAGTAGAGTAGACAAAAAATAAAATATAGTTTGTTATAATATAGACCATTTTCTTGTTGAGAACCAAATCGTGTACCAGGGACCTGAGCTACAACCCATATAGCCCATTCGGACATGTCCACTAAATATTTTTTGGACAGGGTGATTCATAACCCAGGTAGCAAGGGTACGTCATAATGACGTCAAAATCTGGTGATTACTGGTCATAAGACGTCAGTGAACCAAAAATCGACGACATAATGACGTCTTATAAATGACGTTAAGATGACGTGCTGCATATTACGTTATATAACACGTCATATTGTCGTCTTTTTTTCGGTGCTATTATTATATATCAAAGTCATATACAATATGGAACGAAGCGGCATTTTCGCAAGTGACATATTGCCATCATTACAAGATTACCTGTATTTTTTTAACAGTTTCCAAAGAGAATAATCAAAGGCATGCAGAAATATTGTTTTTAGTTTGTTTTTGCGCAAAAGCAAAACATTTGCCTATATAATTTTTGCACAAATATTTTATTACTTCTAGGAACATTTTTAATATTTGCACGTCACAGCCATTCATCATATAATTTTTGTGATATAAATTTCGTACCCTGTATCCCATTGAATTCAAAAGTACCGCTATATAACCAGACATGAGCGCAACTACGTTCGAAGTTCTGAACAACGTGATTAATATTAACCAATCGGTGTAGGTACAGCTTATGCGCGCGCAGTCCATCTTACCACAGACCACTGTGAATTCCCAGGCGTTTACGACATTTTCTGTTTTGTGTTTACTCTGGCCTATTAGTGAAATATCTGGCAAATGTGTTGTTTTGACGTTTAACGAAAATTCTGTAGCAATACCTATTATTCACAGTTTAGTATATGATTATTTTTTTGAATATGTAATATGTTATATAAACATAAATTTTATATAGTAATATATTTTTTTCAATATATGTATAAACTAAATACTAATAGTTTTATCTGTATTACTGTAAACCTGGGAGGGGGTACCAAATATAACCTGAAAAAGACGTCAAAATAACGTCTAACTAATGACGTGAAATTAACGTCAAGTAATCAACGTCATCGGTCCAAGACATTAGGAGGACATTTTCACGTCATATTTACGTCATTCAACTAGTCATTTCTCGTCACTCGGTGACCATTTTTTCACGTCATTTTCACGTGCTCTTGCTACCTGGGAAGGAATGGGTAATATTTTACCTGCCGATTATGTAGCGGAAAATATTAATTTTTTACTTAATAACTGGTGGTCAAATATTAATACTTACTAAGATACAAATAAGCTATCATTTTTGGTGTATCGCATAGAGGGTATAAAAAAAATTATGGGTGCGCAGGATTTTCTAAAATGTAAATATCTTGATAAGGGTGCATTTTATGAAGATAAAACAAGTATCCCTTTTTTGTTTAAAAATAATGGTTAAATAAAAAATTTGGAATGAGATTATAAATGAACGAAGTACAACAAGTTATGGCGGATTCCGTTAAACCAAGATAGATTACGTAGCGCCCTCTATGCGATACACCAAAAATGATTGCTTATTCGATTTTCACGCGTCATAAAACATAATTGTACTGACTTTTATAATATATTTATGTGTGAAAAAATAACTGAAATATAACAACATTACTGAATTATTTTTATAACTTTAACACCCTGTGTCAGTAAGTATTAATATTTGACAACCAGTTATTAGGCAAAAAGTTAATACAGTTAATTCTAGCATTTTTAAGATTAGGTTGCGCGAGTCACCGTTATTTCATATATAGGGTGTTTCATTGAGGACGGACCAACCGGCGCAGGGTGATAGAGGAACTCAATACGCATCGAGTCGACCCTCATTTGTGTTATGCAAAATTTGTTAGTTTAAAAGTTATTTAGGTTTTCGTGTATTTTTTCGTTGAATTCTGACTTAATTATTGGTACTAGCATCATGATTTTTTTAATGATCGGAGTCCAATAGTGGGCCTATCAATCCTGAAAAATATTTTTTTTATTGTAACAAACTATTTGGACAAAATAAAAAAATCTTATAATTTTGTTAAAATAAAAACTATTCCTTAACTTTACAAGACCTTACAAGAAGTTGGAGGAAATATCATCTATTATTTTACACTCCTTGAGTAGGGAATTCCACGCTGGTAGCTATGGTTGCCGCTGTGGCAATATTGTCTGTCGTCTTGTAAACACATGGTCTTTCAATTGCAACTACAAATGAGCGACTGGCTGTCAGTCAGTGGTTTCCTATGTGTCGTTGTCCTATGGTGTTAGATTTTTGTGAGTGGGTCCTAAAGTGTGCTCATCCTTTCAACTTAGCAGCACCGTGCGGATGAGGACCATAAGTCCGAAACACGTGTCCATGGTTTGCATCCTTTGTGCGGGCCTCGCCCATGATACCTTCTCATTGTTAATTCACGCCTTCTACACTGCACAAAATATAAAGTTTTCGATGCGAAGTCATGGGGCTAGCTGAATGAAATTTGTCGGGTCGATTGCCAGTAAAGTAGAGAAGTTTTTAAGATGGTTACTAAAATTACTTACGATCTTTGTATTTTTCGCCAAAGTCTTGTAAAGTTTAGGAATTTTTGTTTTAATAGAATTTTAAAATTATTTTTTTTGTCCAAATAGTTTCGGTTCCAATAAATTAAATATTTTTTCAGGATGATAGGCCTACTATTGAGCTACGTTCATAAAAAAAATCATTTGTGAGTAAAGTTGGAGTTTAGTTAAACATACGTGAACGCCTAAATAACTCTTAAATTAACAAATTTCGCATAACACAAATGGGGGTCAAATTGATGGATATTGAGGTCCTCTATCACCCTGCCCTGGCTGGTCCGTCCTCGGTGAATCACCTTGAATAGGTATTAATTATATTTGAGACACATTGTGATAATAATTGAAAGATATTTTAGAAATCTATGTGAGCAATCACATAAAATCCATTTTTTCTGCACCTTAAACCGATACTGTAGAGTGTAAAAAAACATATGGACATATCCAAACACTTAAAAATTTGCAGTTACTTACCCCATTACATATATTTTGTTTGTAAAATTGAAAGCGGTATCGATGTATAACTATGAACCCTTAACTAGAATTAATTAGTTCAAAAGATATACTGCACACAATATAGGTAGGTACTAAAAAAAAGAAAAAATTTATCAAAGTAATTAACGTGTATTATATAGGTATATACATATCACTGTTGAACTATATACTTGATTAAATTTTTTTTTATCAAATTATCAGGTTTGTTAGATCAGTGTTATAGGCTTTGTACATATAATTTAGCGTTTATCTAAAAAACGAGGTCAATGTAAAAACATCCATGACGTTGGACAGTTTGAACTATTGAACTAGCAATAATTTGTTGTAAATTATTGTTACTTTGGCAAAATATTTATAATAAATACGATTATTATCAAAGTACCATTATATAATAATAAATAACAAATTAAAGCAATTGACAGAGTCGAACTAGGTGTGGAGCAAGACGGTCCCGGGCGCGTATAGCCAGTCCCTACCACAGGCCCCTTGCAGTCGTGGGACTTTTTAAATTAATTCACATATTCTAATATAGAACGTTATATTTAACAAACCAGAAGCTTCCGCGGCTTGATTACTTAACTATGATTCTTTGTTTTTGAGATTAAACCGCGCGCGTAATCTGGAACGTCTTTTTGATGTTTCGTTTACGATTGCTCGTCGCATCTTCAGACCTTTCGTCTGTTTCAAAGTGTCAATAAGATGAGTGGGACGACTACCTGAAGTTACTACGCGAATCGCCAGAAGTTGCAGATCGCCGCGCCTCAATCTTATATGTATATGGCTACTATAAATTTAATTTAAAATATTTTATATTTTTTTGCGGTATAAATTTATAAAATATGTCTTCAAATATTTTCTGGATATTGTTGACTTATCCTATGCCATAATTGTATGATCAATAAATGTATTATTATTATTATATTAAGTTATTTCAGATGTAATAAAATAACCATTAACTATTTTCTCTCCAATTTGTACCTGTTGTTTTTACGATATTTTATTAATAGAAACCTTGCAAAAATAAAATAAATAATTTACCGCAGTCAAAGTCACAATAAGCACAACAATTAACGGCTTTAAACAAAAATAGAGAATGTAATTAGTTTAATAAAATAAAAATATGCTCAAATATTTATATCAGTCACTATGTATAGAAATTAAAATAATCTTTTGACTGTGGGCAAAACTGTAGCTAATACGAATTATTTCAACCCAATTCATAAATCCATTTTTCATGTTGTCTTCTGTTTGACTCTGTATAAAAATTAATTGACTTGCAGTCCGAACTCGTCCACTTACCTAGAAATTAATATCCTTAAATCCATATAAATGTATTTTTTTTATAAAAAAATTAGATGTAGGTACCTTTGTAAGATATGTGTGAGAATTTTAAATACACCCTGTATAAAAGAACTTTCAGAAAAAGCCTTTTTTGGACGTGTCGTTATCGTTTTTAATTAAAAACTCTTTGAATGCGATTGAAATATATTTAAAAATTAATATTAGCTAAAAATGAGTCTCACCCAAAAGAGATAATTGACAACTTTGTTTCCGATGATTTTCAGTAACACCCAGTAGATTCACACGATGGAAAATATTTTCTTTAAGGTCCCAAAATAACATAAAAAAAATCAGAAAAATAGTTCGCAACCCAGTATCCCTCTTGTTACCCTGCTATGCCTTTTACATAATATATTAATTTTATTGCCTTTGTATATTTATTTTTTATATTATTTTTTTATTACTTCAAAATGACCTCACATACAAAAACGCAACTTTTTTTCGAAAAGTTTTTTCTGGTGTTGTAGTATTGAAGTATTTTTACACATTGGCATGATGATTTTGAGGAGTTGATCATTCATTATAGATATGTATTACCAGAGACGGAACCTACTTCGTGTTTACTTGAACTATGATAGTTCCTGTCCTGTGACGTCACCGGTTCGATCTGCCCGGCAGGCGGTGTTTGACGCGTAATCGATTAATTCCAACTTTAATGTTGAATAATTTTTTGTAAAAAACAAAATAAAAAAAATACATTACACACTACACTGTTTTTTGTATTAAGTAGAGATTCCAAAAATGCCAAAATTATATTTTGGTAGTTGAAACTAGAAAACAAATCATATCATTTAAGATGTGAGCGAGCTATATCGATGTTCACGCGTTGATATTTGTATAACAAGAGATATTTCACGTATATCCTGCGCTGTAATTCAATTAAGTGGTATACATTTTGTGATATTGATTTCCCTTGCCCTTTTCTTGTAATTTGGAATGTTATGTAGGTCACAGTTCAAGGTCAGTGATCAAAAATGAAGTGATGCGCAAAGGAAATGGAACGGAATAATGACATTTTAAAGGTCATTTTATAGCAAACAAAATTAAGAGGAATGACATAAATTTGATGTTGCACTCTTGTGCATGAATTGAAGCGCAGGATTGAGAGCAGAAGGGTCAGGTCGCAGACCCTAGTATAAACTAGTACACAGAAGCGAAACAAGTCCAGTCTTGACTTCGTTGAATCGCGGTATGAAATGTTTGTCAGAATCTACCACGATACAACGAGAAATTTCGTACTCTGCCTGGAATGATTTGTTCGTTTCTTTACTGTAGTTGAATTTGTAAATTTATACCACGAGCCAGCATATTGGTGCGCTCTACAATGGTAGGAAATCGCTATACGCGCCCCGGGCGAAGGTTACAGCAGATAGCCAGCACAGAATCAAGAGTTTAAGCTTCTTGGCACAGAATAACTAAAATAGTCAGCCTAATCATTTTGTAGCCATTTGTTCTACCCATTTATTTTATACTATTATTGGGAAATTTGAGCCTTCACCTCGCTCCCTGGTGGTTAAAAATCGCACTTGGACGAAACGCGTAAGCCCTTTGTTTATGTTCTTTTGATCACATTTATATATATATATATATATATATATATATATATATATATATATATATATATATATATATATATATATATATATATATATATATTTTGTATCTATTTGTATAATTGGTTTGCGGGGGTTTTACTACCGTTTTTTTTTAAATTTCCATCGTTTATTCTGCAATATGCTGAAGAAAACAGTGCATAATACGAATTGTTGGGTGTACATTTGTCACTCGAGGAAAAATGTAGATAGAACAATCCACTTTCACTATTTTCCCAAGAAAGACGCACGGTTTGTTTATATCACCAATAGCTGTGGTATAGTGGAGAAAATAGATAGAAAAAAAGCATGAGAACAAGCTGATGGGAAAAGTATTAACTTCGACAATTCGTGTCCATTTCAAGCCAGATGACTATAATACAAGAAGGATATAAAGTTATAATTAAACACTGTACAATTTCCGTGATTCCTGGGATCGGTTTCTCATGAGAACGAGAGTAGCTATGCGTGCACGGCGAGATCTAAACCGTCATTTTTATTCAGGTTCAGTTTATCTACAAAAATAAACAGTAACAACTCTGTCGACAATATTGCGGAGGGCGCGAAAAATCAGTGCGTGTAGATTTGTGGTGACGAAGCCATGGATTTTAAGGAAAAATTATTAATATTATTATGCATAATTTATGTACTACTCAAAGTAGTAAACGGTTGTTGCAAACCAATGCGCGAACAGTTAAGGAAATAGTGGTAAACGTTTTGTGTAATATTGTTATTAAAAGTGAAAATATTTTACTGCTTGTATCAGAACAAGCGGCATATACACTGTATCTCAGGGTAGATGTAACATGAGTGTAATGGATAAAAAAAATCGAATTTTGGAATGGTACTTGGGGAATCAGTCCTGCTGTGTGTAGAACTACGATATACCCAAAGTGTGTTAAATCGGTATCATACAGGGTGTTCTATAGGTCCATTTATAAAAGTCGTCTCTAATAATAAACTACCTTTGTATTACACATCTTGCTACATTTTTAAAATCTACTGTTTATGTGCAAATTTATTAGTATGATTCAAATGTCTTATTTAGGTGGTCGTTTGTTGGAAAATATTATTACTTAGAATATACAGAAATAATATAGAAAATGGGAATTCTGAATAGAGCTCACATCACTGAAAACTCGGAAAATATTATTACTTAGAATATACAGAAATAATATAGAAAATGGGAATTCTGAATAGAGCTCACATCACTGAAAACTCATGTGCTGGCCCTGCACGCACGGAAATTGTCCGGTGTCTAGTTATAATAGTGATATTTTTAATTTAAGTACTTCCACAAATCATGCAAAGAATAGTGCAAAATAGGTTAAACTTATAGAATTTACTTACCAACTTTCGATTAATGTAATAATATACAATATTTTCCTACCTAAGAACACACAAAAGCAAATAAAACGGATGTAAACAAAAACAAATTAAATCTAATTTGTACTCGTCTGGTGATCGGATCGCAGCGCCATATGCGCCTACCGTCGTGGTTTCAGTTCGCAATAAAAAAAAAATAAAATTATATAGGTACCATACATTCATTTTCCTAGCAAAATCCATCAGAATCGTAATAGATTTAAGGAAACTGTAATAGATTTTTCGTATCTCGTATACTACTTGTTAACAGATGGCAGTAATGGCACTGTCATGAAAGAAACTTATAAAACCAAAGATTATTTATAATACACTTATAGATGGTTAGCTCCCATATAAAAGTCTTTTTGCTGTTCTGTGTATAAAAGATTATCGCCCATCAATGGTGGCTCAATATGAGGACGGGGAACCCAGAGGGACAGAGAGGTATTAGAGTGAGACGAAATATTTGATACGTCCCACTACATGATAATGTCCGTGCCAATACGTTTGCCAGCATAAATAATAGTACTGTTGCCGTTTACCTACACAATTGCTTCTTGTAAACCACCTGTACACGCACAAAGGATGAAATGAATGAAACATAACGAGCATTACGTGCTTTTGAAGTTCATGGTAAGAATTAAATATAGCCAACACATTGATATTATAGCCTAAATAATGCGATTTTATAAAATTTCAAAATTTCAAGCAGAGATTTTTTTATAAAGAGTAGGCCGAACGAGTCCGTTGTAGATTTTATTTCTTCTACGGTAAGTGCACTTGATCTTGATCTCTGAGAAGTATTACCTGGTTGTACTCAACAGTCGAGACACTGAAGTCGGTTAAAAATCACGAAAAATCAGTAAAATAGGTACTCGTATTTTTTTTAGCACCGTGTTAATTTTCGGGAGTATTGATTGTGTGAATTTATATTCTTTGCACAAACACTACTCTTTCAGCTTTGAAATGACATCTTGAACGTGTAGATATCTTTAATAGAAAAATTTTTACAGCTAAAAATATTAAAGCATAAAAATGAGGTTTTTTAAATGCTTTAAATCGGACAGGCGGGAACTGACGCATGCGAAAATTAAATGACGGTGGATTTCATTCTTTGAAACCCTAAAGAAGATTCTCACAAATTTTGCTCAAAATCTAAAATAAGCTGTACTATAATAAATGGTCCACGGTACCAATATTTTTCCATTTGAAAAAATTGAGTTTTTTCCCCAAAAACCATTTTGTGGAACTTTATTTGCTCATAAATCACGTAATATAGTATTTTTTTACGGGATTTCGATTTTTCTAGCATTAAACGGGTCATTTAGAAAAATAAAAATTATATTATAAAAAATACTGACGTTTGAAATGTCACTTATTTGGTATCGTTGGATTCAGAAAATTATGCAGAATTCAAAAATGCATTAATATACATGGTGTTCCACTTAAAAATCGAAAATTAGTGTCACTTCCGGCGAAACCGGAAGTGAATAAAAAACCACTTGTATGTCAAAAAGTGCCACTTATTATGTATATAGGATATCCCAAATTTCAATCAATTATCTTCAAAACTAAGGGAGAAAAAGGGGTGTACCATAATCCTGTTACATCCGGTATAATCTTTGATAAAACCTTCGATCATTTATGACTAGATCAAGCTTTCCATATACTTCATTATGGATATAATTGAAGCCAGCAGCGTGAAGAGGAAAGAAGCGTTCTCACGGCAACATTGACGTGCTCTTTAAAAGGGATACAATTTCATAAAAAAAAAAATCAGCAAAAATATTAATTTTCAGTATTAATTCAAAAATGTTTCTTAGACATAATTAAGTTGCTTTCAATTTATAAGAAACAAAAATTTCAATATTTCGACTAATGTGCAAAATCTTTAATCCTTCCTTATGAACTACATCTAAACATAAAATATTCTTTTCTAGAAGAAATAAGTTAGTTATCTGGGTATGGACGTAAGTATCCTCTCAAATGTAATATGATAAAAATAAACTACCTATAGTGTCCTATATTTTACACTACCATTCTTATCTAATGTGCCAGTATAAGAGTTTTAGATACACAACAAATTAAACAACACACCAAATACTTACATTTTTATCACAGAAACTATTACAACAAAAACTTTTCATTTTTGTATTGTAACTGGAGGTAATCATTTTTTAAATGTAATAATCTTTTTTGGCGAGTTATTTTTTTTAATCTCAAGAATTTTTTGCTTTCAATACTGTTAGTATGAATATTATTATTTAATCCAATATATTTCTACATGTAGCAAGAGAAGTAATTGTTTTAATAGTTTCTGCGATAAAAATGTATTTGAAGTGTTGTTTAATTTGTTGTCTACCTAAAACTTTTATACTAGCACAATCAAGTAACAATAATTACAGTGAAAAATATAGAAAATTATAGGTAGTTTATCATTATCATATTAGATTTGAAAGGATGCTTACGTCATACCAAAATAATTTATTTTTTCTAGAAATGGATAATACGAAGCAAATAATAGGTCAGATTTTATAAACTATTTTGTACAGCAAAGCACTATTGGATTTAAAACAATTATTTTTAACATTATACAATATATTTTACTTCATATTTTATGGATATAGTAGTATTAATAGATTCATCTGATAAGAATTATATCTACATAATAATTGAACCTCTTTGATTCTGTGAAAACAACGTATGAATATATGTCTGAATGAACCTAACTTTCGAGGTAAAGAAAAAAAATATAATACGTTAAATAGTTTAAGTTAACAATAAGTAAATACATTTTTACATTAAAAAATAAAACAAAATAAAACAATTGTCTTATTCATCCTCCTCATATCTGAAAAGCTTTCTATGCTCACACTTGCATTAGTATCGTGGAGTGATATATTTTCATCCTCTGATGAAGTTGAATCATCGTCATCATCAGATATGTTCCTAGATACTGCTCATAGATTAAATATAAACGGATAGTTCCATCCCATGTATAAATTTACCGCTCTAAAATCTTTACCTGAGAATAGATCTCGTTTCTTAATTTTTGTTCCACTCTGGCAAACAAGTGTCTGCTTGGAGGACGTCTGTTGGGATATCGTTGCTGATACAGTCCTGCAGCTGCAGTTGCATTTTTGTGACACTCTCCATATATCAGTAACATATCGACCTTTTCACTTCTACTAAAATTATTCATTTTCTTTAATTTTTACTCAAAGAGATTTCCGCAACGCTTTATTTTTTATCTGTCTGACAGCTGATATTGTTTTATTACATTCAATGGCTACTATGATTTTTCCAATGTTATTAGGTTACCAGATTTTAAACAGAAATGTGTCATTTTAGTTTCCAAAGCCCACTAATCTATTAGCCGCATGTTTCTAAAAGCTTGGTTGCATTGTATTTTGGCTGAAATCTCAAATATTTCTGAGCGGATTTTCAAAATTTTGGTATCATTAGATTCGTATGAAAATGGGGTATTTAAAAATGTTGGTGGTGAACTTCCCATTTAAAAAAACCGAGTTAGTGGGTAAAAATCACATTTAAAAATTTTAAACGCCTCTAGACAATTAAGTAATGCAATCATATTGCTCTTTTTATTTTTATAGTAACGTAGCACACAAACTAAAATATATTTTGGGCACCACAGCACTCTGGATTCAGAAATAGATTTTTTAATAAAATTTTTAATGTTTATCAAAAAGTGACCAAAATGGATGTATTGTATTCAAAATTTCCTCTAGATTCCAAAAATGTAAAAATATATAGGGTGTTTCATTTAAAAATCGAAAGTTGTGGGCATTTCCGGTCAAACCGGATGTGCACCAAACTTGATTTTTTATTGAAAAGATGGCATTTTAGTCGTATAATAAGCCCTCGAAATTTCAATTTTCTATTCCAAATATTTTAGGAGATATCGGGGCGAGCGCAATTCGTGACTCACCCGGTATATTCAGTCTATGTAGTGCTTCTTCTTTTGGTTGCTCGATTTTTTTCTTACAGTGCACGAAGGAGTAAGTACTAAATGATATTTCAGTAGCTGCTATTGAAGCAGGTGAACCTAGAATAGCTGCTGCTAAATCTTTTAATTTTGTCTTAATACACATACCTTTTCACCAATTCATATTATTTGACCTCGTAACAGTTGCCAAATGAAACTCGTGCTCTACAAATGATTTTTGGCTAAATATTTTGTGAATTCCATAGAAAATATTCCTTTAAAATATTTATATAATTAAATAATCTTTGAAAAAAACTTTGAGCAACAGTCTCGAGAACGTTATCTAGAATATTCCCGAAAAATGCTTTGAAAGTTTCGGAAATGTTTCTTTGTTCCTTCTCGGGGTGCGAATATTACCGTAATTTACACAATATTCTGGAATATTCGGCCCTCATAACACTATGTATTACATCAATAGATGTCGAACGGTCGTTCTCAAAAATATAAGCATATTTTTTCACCACAGCCAACATCACTCACGGAGACAACCATAGAAACATACCTCATGCTGCAAAGTTTTTACAGACCTTCTCCAGTTTATGATAACCAAGCTAGTTAAGAGGGTAAGTTGTGCATACATTGTTATAAATTGTAACAGTTTATTGCATTTGTTACTAGTTGATTTTTTTTATTACGCTTATTATGATGCGTACTCCTTTGTCCCGCCGCACGACTTGCTAGCTTTACTCATCAGTCATCACTTATCAAGGATAGGAAACTGGACTAGAGTCCAGGACCGATAGTTACTACTGTGATGATTGACAGAAGGACGTAGACAAATAAAAGAAAAAGTATAAAATTAATAATAAAATACATAACGTTTGATATAGATTGAAGTCTCTCATTGTATTAGCATACATGGGCACAACTAATACTCTGCATTCGTGACTGTTAAATTTGTGCGATTTAGTCTGTAAATATGTTTGCACAAGGAAAATGAACGTTCCACATCTACAAAAGTTATTGGTGCAATGTCTAAATAGATCACATGGGCAGGTAATAGTGGTGGGATTAATCGAGATACAATAGTTGAATTTTTTCAATTCTTTTTCCAAAATTTTAATCGTAATTTTTTTACAAAAGTGTTGAGAGTATCACTTGGGTCCCATGCTCCAAAACTAAAATAAAACATATCCTAAAATTCATCAACCGAATTATATCGCAAGTTGAAGGAGATTGTATTTGTTTAAACTGTGTTTTGTTTTTATTCAAAGAAAGGATTATAAATGAAGTTATATAATAAAAGTGAATACTTAATTTATTTCGATAAATAAATAAATTCTAAAGAAGTGTGCGTGCGTTACATTCCTAAAGCAACAGTTCAACTCTGGCGTGTCTCAAAAATAGCCGTGGTCTAGATATAAACCAAGAAAGACTATCAGCTCTAGTTACTCTATCCACAGAATCTAAAATGTGTGAAGCAATCAATTTGAGCAATGTTATTAAAAAAAATTCTGAAACCAAAGCGCGAAAAGTGCTCATTTAATAAACTATATAGTTAAAAAATTCCAAAATTAACGCACAAAGATTACAGTTTCAATGAACTATTATATTTTTGAAAAAGTTTGTTTTATTTTTGTCAGTTTTACTATTTATATCTATATCAATTTTTAATTACGGTAACAATAAATAGTGTGGCCAAGTAGGGATAAAACATATATTTATAGGGGTGGCCCTGGATAATACTGTCTTGTCTAAACCATACGAGGTGCTGTTCTGGATCATATTTTATAACTGTCGGCGATCCTTGATATAAAATCAAAGGTACCTACGAATTATTATTTAAAAAAGAAATTTTATTGTTGGTACCCATTTTGTATATGGATGACTAAAAAATTGCAATACAATTTATATGTGAATATTTCTTAATTTAGCAATTTTTTTGAATTATTTAGCATTGATTGGTTTTCATTATAGGACCTACCCATACATATATTAATTAAATCTATTCATTATCTGCCAAAGGCCAAGGGGGCAGCCACCCCTCCCTGTCTCCTTGTCAACGCCCATGGATAGTTAAAGTAAATAATGAAGATTACGCTAAACTAAAAACAGTACCTTTTTTCTAAACCTCGTGTATATTCTAAAGAAATTAATTAAAATCTAGGTAGGCTTTGTCTTATGCAATCTATTAATTTATGAGATATTACATATTACATTAGGTTAAAATCTTGTGGCGATTAATTCAAATTAAGAGATTAATTCTTGGGTGATCATTATTATTATAAAAAACATGTTTTTATATAAAATGTATTTTTTATAGACTAAATAGTAGACACCTGTGCACGAAACAGGTGTCTTCTTGAATAGATAGATATAAATGAGATATGTTATCAATAAAATGTACATTTATAAGTAGTTTCCTATTTATTGTTAACCAACAAATCTTTAATACACGCTCAATATTTGTTCAGTATGTAATTAGTGCATAATTTAGAAATGATTGGTAAGTAATAAAATAATTATGACAAACTGCTTCCTTTGTATGGTCCAACACAAGATATATGAAACAAAAAAAACTGCTCTATATATTTAAATTACTTGCTGAGAGGAATAACATTGACATGCGGCATTATAACAAAGGTGCTTCGGGATATTTCCTTTGCCGACAAGCATTTAATGTCCTGTTCGTTTTTTTATGTTTCTCATGTTTTGTATTACACTATAATGGTAACTGCATGAATGATTGATTATCTTTAAAAAATGTTCTGTAAGTTTTTAATAAAAAATTATAGCTGTATGTATATTTATTAAGTAAAAATAAAATTTAGAACCTTAAAAAAATATTTCCTCTGCAGAGGTTGGGATACAATTATTATTGACAAGATAACCCACATAAGAAATTATAATAATCATTGGGGGTAACAATTAAATACGGTATTGTGCGTCGAACTGTTGCTTATTTCTTATGCACCTTTATGTATTATGTTTTGTATTTTGTGTCTTGTGCATTTAATTATGTCCCAGCCTTAACCACTTCTGCACGGGTGTGACGCCACTGCCGCCTCAGAAGTGCTGCACTACCAAAGAGAATACAAGTATTTAATTCTCTTTGGCACTACCAAACAGATAATTGAAAATTTATACACTCAAGGTCAGGCCCGGACTGGGCTGAGCAGCTAGGGGGCGCCGCCTGCACCTTACGACTCCAGGCGCCAGGCGCCCTGACGCGCTATGGGCCGATGGTGGAGGCGCCGTCTCAAAAATACCAACATCCAAAAACCGAATAAGGAACACAAACTTCAATTTTCTTATAACTAATACATCAAACTTTTATAATTCGGTTCGGTAATTTATTTAAATGTTGACCGGGTTCAGTTAGTAGACTTCAAAAGTAGGAATATGGAGAGATTTAGATGTGTTGTTTTGATGCTTATTTTAAATAAACAATTTCGTGCTTAAAAATTAAATAAAGTGCAATGTGTTATACACCGTTTCAAAGAGCAGTTCTTCTAGTAATAAAAACATAAAAACATATTTGTATATTGCTTGTCCCTTACTACAATAAAAAAATGAAAAAGGTCTCATGTTACTAGAGTGACTTTCTCAACTTTAAGAAAAATTTTAACTGTTAGCAGGGTTCGTCCGGGTAAGTTTTTTTTCACCATCTGGCAACTAAAACGATCCTGTATAAGATCCAAAAAAAAAAATCTTGCGGATTATTTGCGCTTCTCTTGCAAATCAACAAAATATACAAAAAAAGTGCGAGCGTCGAACACTTAAAAAGCTGCAATATTCCGTAAGAATTATGAATTTGCAAAATACGGCGTTATAAAGAATATATATACATTATGGAATTGCAACAATTCAGAGCACAGCATTTCACTGAATGCCTGGATTTTAGAAATCGTATATCGGGACGGTCCCATCTGATTTCTTTTAGCAGCACCACCATATTCCACGTTTGACAAAATATGTTTACGAGTGACTTGCGGTTAGATAAAATCAGATAAATATTTGTAGTTGTTAAACTTATTAAACAAAGTGGTATATCGATAAAAATGGTTTACGATATAATTCAAAAAAAATATTTTTTGGCCATGAAAAATAAATCGAAGAGAAAATATTTTTTTCTTCACCTATACACGGGATGTGTATTCTGCGGTTACCATTGTCCTTAGGAAAGTATATAAACTTAGGTTTGTTAAAATTTTAGGTTATTATTAATGTATACAAGCAGCATTAATTAATAGTAATCAATAATTTGCCGCTACCAGCTGTACCTACGACAGTAAACAATGAACAGTTTCAAAATTACTAAACGTAATATATGTGACGTTTTTATAGAGCACGGAAAACATATATCAACAGCAGAACGGTATGTTAAGGAGCATTTCGATCTTTCTGAAGAGCAGTTGCAATGTGTTTTCATCAAAATTCAGAAACACTTATTGCCCAAATTTAAGATACGCTGGAATAAAGCCGGAAGAAAAAGGGATGTGTTCTTACGCAGCAACGCGAAATGGTTAGATGGCGAATTTTTTGTACCATTCCAAGAAGACGAAGAACCATCGACGTCCTTATCTGAAAACCCACGAGGGAAACCATGTGAGTCATTAAACGAATCCGTAGAGAAGACACAGAAACGAAAAGCAATAAAACTATTTCGAGACTATGGACTTGATCAGATTTATCATTCATATACTCAGGGATTACGTTCAATTGGTGAGACATGGGAATCAGAAATTATACAGGAACTACGTTCTGCATCACAAGAAAGAAACGCTTTTATACACACATTATTAAGACGTAATACTTCTGTTGAGCCTTTCACAAATCAAGAGGCCCTGGCTCTTTTCATTGATTTAGATTTAACGAAAAACCAATATACATACTTTAGAACCTGTTTACAAGACAAAGACTGTACTGTACTCCCATCATATACCAAACTTACGGAAGCAAAGCGAGATTGTTATCCAGAGCACATGCAAGTAACTGAAATTGGTGCTAAAGTAAGTTTGCAGTTTCTTCTAGATTACACATCTAAGAGAATAATCAAAATTGATTCTGTGAATGTGGCCAACTTTTCACAATTAATATTATATAGTAAATGGGGCTGTGATGGATCCTCGGGACAAAGTGAGTACAAGCAAATACTGTCTGGTGAAAGTGACGTAATATCCGATACTAACTTGTTTGTAACATCCTCGGTTCCACTACAAATTGTAGATGAAGTATGGAAAAATCCAACCCCGTCCTCTGTTCGATACTGTAGGCCCATTTTAATAGAATTCTCAAATGAGACTCCAGAGAAAACAAGATCTGTTGTCAATGAAGTGGAAACTCAAATAAGTTCTCTTTTGCCTTCTTTTGTAGTGAAGAATGAACAGCAAATGTCTATTAAACATGAGCTGTTCTTTACAATGATAGATGGTAAGGTTACACAAGTAGTAACAAATACTCCATCAAGTGCCACATGCCATATATGTCTTGCAAAACCAACAGAAATGAATAATTTGGAACGTGTTAAACAGGGACCTGAGAATGAAGAGCATTATAGGTTTGGACTCTCATCTTTACATGCATGGATTCGATTTATGGAGTTAGTACTTCATGTTTCATATAATTTATCATTTAAAATATGGTCAGTAACCTCAGAGGACATGAAAAAGCAAAAGCATTCTAAAAAAGCTTATATACAGGAGCAGTTTCGGAAAGAATTAGGATTACTAATTGATAAACCTCGATAAATCAGCGGAACTAGTAATGATGGAAATACCGCTCGAAGGTTCTTTGCCATTTCTGCTTGCACTGCACAAATTACTGGAGTTGATGAAGAATTAATTATGAGATTTCGCATACTACTTCAGACAATGTCAAGTGGTATGGCAATCAATACCAAAAAGTTTTGTGAATTTGCTTTTAGAACAGCCGAATTATATGTGAGCAAATATCCATGGTACTATATGCCCTCCTCTGTACATAAAGTACTCATTCATGGAGAAAACATAATTCGATATAATGCACTTTTACCACTTGGCCAGTTGTCCGAAGATGCACAGGAATCCAGAAATAAGGATTATAAACGTTTCAGGTTACATCATTCATCATTCAAGATGTCTTTCATACTTTATTGTATACATCAGACCCTTATATAACGAGCTTAAGACAATCTGTGTCATGCAAGATTGTGGAACTTGAAGAAGAAGCCTTGCAACTATTACAATAAATATTTATTTACATATAATTATGTACATAAATTACACGCTGTATGTTATCATTATACAATTATAAAATGAAATGTATAAAAACAAAATAAAAATTATTTACCGTCACTACTGAACGTCAGACCTGTCTTTATATCTATATACCGAATTTCATGTGTCTATAGTAACAAATAAAAAAGTTATAGATTTTTGAGACGGCGGCGCCTCCACCATCGGCCCATAGTGCGACGCCTTAGTAAACTCCAGAGCGTCAACGAAAATATGATCAAATCCTCCTCCTTCACATTATAAATATGACTGTTTTACATTTGATCTTCAAGTGATTCAAATGAATACACTATATACAAAGAAAAAGACAAATTTACTTTATAAATGATTTTTTAATAAAATTAACAATTTAAATATACATATTATATTACAACATAAAAAACAAGCAATAATTATAACGTGTTCAAAATTCCAGCATATTTTCCAAACAGAGATTTAATTTTTGATATAATTCGCTAATTTGTTGAAATATTTCTGGATTATTATTTAAATTCCTTTTACATTTTTTTGTTTCAGTTCTTCTAATTTATTATTAGATCTATTTTTATGTATTTTATTTTTAAGTGTACTACATAAAATATCGAGGGGTGTTAAATCTGGGCCCCGTGGAGGTCACTTCTGCCTCTCCAGGTTTGAAATTTATGATTTAAAAATTCAGTTATCTCCATAGTTGAGTGCCATGGTGCTCCGTCTTGCTACTACATTATATGTTCAGAAATATTTAAAAGATCGTCTATAAAGTTTTCCAGCAATTGTTTGTATCTTCTTCCATTTAAACCGCCGTGATAAAAAGTCGGCTCAAAAATTTTATTATTTGATATTCCACATCAAACTCGGTTAGACTTACGACCCTGTCGCTGCACTAGAGATTTTCAGAAGAGCAAAAGTGCTCATTTCTTCTATTAATAATCCAGATAAACTAAAACTAGCCTTGTCTGGGAAAAATATGTACAGGGTTATTCATTATAAATTACCATTATCATCGTTATTATTGCCTATAGAAAAAAAAGTTTTGAATAAAAGTTATGTGGTTATGACTGAATTTTGTTAAACTGCTATCAAAAGTACAGTGGCGTGCAGATTTCAGGGGAGACAAAAAAAATATTATATTTTTTAAATGGGATACCCTATATATTATTAAATTTTTGGAATGATCCTTTGTTCTTGATTTCAAAAATATACTATATGTTACCCCTACCATATACCGTTTTTGAGTTATTAAACGTCGAATATCTTAATTAAATTAGTTACTGTAAATATGGAAAAGTTAACATTATTAAAGTGAGCTATGAAAATGACAACTATTATGTTCGATAAGTGACATTTCTTTAATGAAATGATCAAAATGGTTTACAGTGAGGAAGAAAAAAACCAAATATTTATAAAAAACAGATTTATTTAGGAAATTTAAATATAAATAAATGATAATTCATAAAATATGTTCGGTGTGTCCACCATTATTGTCAATGCATAATTGATAACGTTTTCTTATATATATTATTGCACCGGAAATAGCTTCATTATTTACATTCAGATTGTTTATTTCAAATCGATTCCTGTCTTTAATGACTTGAATACTATTATCATTATTATTATTATTATTATTATTGACAATGTCTTTTAGAAATCCCCAAAAAAAATGAATCCATAGGGGTCAAATCCAGATTGTTAGGTGGTCATTTAATAGGTCCATTATTCCCTATCCATATTGGGAATACATTATTCAAATGATCTCGAACGGGTAGAAACACTATGCGGAGTTGCCCCATCCTGCATTCAAATCATTTCATCAAGTTCGGCTTCCGAAAAATTCTCCAAAAGAATATTTTCTGGGATAATTATTTCCAGATAGGTAACTCCAGTTAAAGTATAATCATAAAATATAGGCCCAACAATTTTGTTTCTGAAAATTCCACAACAAACGCTAACAGTTTTTCTTCGTGATTTTTTTATTTGTTTTACCAATCTTCTTCTGTTATGCTTGTTTTCTCACGACCTTCGATTTTTCCTATTAAAAACACCTGCCGTAGAAATGGATGATTCATCAGTCCATAATATTTTAGTAAAAAAAATCGAGATCATCCAACTTTTGAATCATCTGGCGGCAAAAGTCCAGCCTTTTCCTTTTATGAGCCTCTGTTAAAACTTGTACGGGTAAAATTTTATATGGTCTGTAGCTGTTATTTTTTAACGTACGTTGGATTTTGGAATAACTGTTACCTAATTGATCGACTGCATTATTTATACTACATTCAGAATTTTCTAAAAAATAATACAATGTTTCAAAAAAAGTCTATTCGCGAATAAATATGGATGGGCTAACCTTCGAAATGAAGCTAGATATACTGCTAGCTGTTCTTCCTGGTTTGCTTGACCTACACACGCTTTTTTCCACTAAAACTGGAGGTATTATTCACCTTTTGGTAAATAATTTTGAACTTATTTTCCGATTTGGATACAACACCCTTATGCTCTTTTTGCTGCACGTTTATTTTTGTTATTTTATATATAAAAAGTAAATATTTGGATTTTTTTTCCTCACTGTAAACCGTTTTGGTTACTTCATTAAAGAAATGTCACTTATCAAACATAATAGTTGTCATTTTCATAGCTCACTTAGATAATGTTAACTTTTCCATATTTACAGTAACTAGTTTAACTAAGATAGGTATTCGACGTTTAATAACTCTAAAACGGTATATGGTAGGGGTAACATATGGTATATTTTTGAAATCAGGAACAAAGGAGCATTCCAAAAATTTAATAATATACAGGGTATCCCATTTAAAAAAAATATTATTTTTTTGTATCCCTTGAAATCTGCATGCTACTGTACTTTTGACAGCGTTTTAACAGAATTGAGTCATAACCACACAACTTTTATTTAAAACATTTTTTTTATAGGCAATAATAAGGACGATAAGGGGTGGGTAATTTATAATGAATAACCCTGTACCTGCGCGTACATGAACGTGTGTTCATATCTTAAGACATGTACATACGTGTGTCTGTAGGTAATTTTATGATACAAATTTTGTCTTTATATACTCATACTATTATATTTTGTTAATTAGAGATAAAAAGTTCTACTAACTGAATAAATTTTCTTTATTCTTTTATCAATTATCAGTAATAAAACTAAGTACCTACCTACTCGGAATATTATTCAATGGGGAATTCTTAATACCTTATCTATTATAGGTGTGTTTATGAAATTAGGGTAAATGAACACAAAAAATCAATTTTAAATGACAATATCAATACAGGAATGTCAACTCATTGTATTAAAAATAATCATTTTATCGACAAAGAGAATATGAATTTAATTCATACAGATAGAAAAAGAAAACGATGAAACCTTCTTGAACAACTAGAAATAAAAAAATCCCTTAAAAACAATCCTTGTACCACCAATGACCAACTAAATTTCATAAACACCCGTATAATAGATAAGGTATTAAGTATTCCCCATTGAATTATATTCCGAGTAGGTAGGTACTTAGTTTTATTACCCTGGAAATGCCTGTAATTTAACCTGATTAGGTATTATTGCATAAATATTAGAATAATCGCCCTCATAGCTTTAATATTCATCTGTAATGCTCTTGAGAAAGGCCTAATAAGCCGAAACATATGTAGAGTGTATCGAAATACATTTTTTGAAACATCTAAAAGCAGTGTTTATCTTCAAAATAATTAAATTTTTTCTAATTTTAAACATCTAAAAACCCTTTAAACATAAATAAAATAGGTATACCTATGTATTTAAAAATCTTGATTATTAAGTAGATATCCATGTATGTATTGTAAATATTTATAATTAAAAAACAAAACTTTCTATAAACATGAATTATGTTTTGATTAAACGTTGTTTCCTTTTCTTTTTGAGAGTTGTTTATTTTTCTTAATTGATGATATAACGAACTTTTCTCACCAGTTAAGAAAAGTTTTACTTTTCCTAACTGGTGATAAAAAATCGGACGTTTTAACACTTACGTCAGTTTTGAAAAGTGTCATTTTATAGTCAAAATTAGAAAATGTACTTTTCCTACAAATGTTTAGGAATGTAACATTCCCGCACGCTGAGTGCGGGAAGTGGTCAATTCCAGCACTAGTGCTGACACACCAGGTAAACCTTTATGATTTATCATTTTCGCTCATATTTAAAAAAAATTTTCACAACAATTCACAGATGCAACAATTTTTCACAAAACTATTGTTTGTTTGAAGTTTGTTTGACATCATAATTTCAATTAAAATTATCCATACAGCTGTTCTGAAAAAAATAGATCTCATTTTTATCATTTAATATTTGGATGTCCCGTATATCTTAGGTCAACACTAATATGATTTCTCACCACAAGAAACTGTACCGTTTTTTAACTTGATCCATCAAGTAGTTTTTAAGTTGCACCCAAAAAAATTATTAAAAGAATTGTTTCTACACCCTGTATCTCATTAACTAGGCACATTTCATTAAGGGCATTTTTTGGTAAAATCCTCATATTTTTGAGCCAAAGGATCTCTAATTACTCTATGGCTTATTCTTTATAACTCACCCTGTATATAAGTCAAGTTTTTGTATTTTTTTCATTTAAAATTATATTCCTGCAGATGTTCTCATTTTGTGCAAAAACGAACATGTACAAGAAAGTTCCGTCAAAACTTAACAGTCCATTAATTTCTTGCAAAACAAGAGAAAATTGGCAATAGGTTTAAAAATTAGCTACAATTTTAAAAATCAATTGTCCTTCACTGGGAAGCTGAATGGGAGGCTAATCAGTAAAAAATACTAACCTCACAATACAATTCAATCGTTTTTTGTAAAATTGTAAATAGTGGACATGTTGAGTTCTGTGTAATTGCTCCTCAATTGTTTTGCCAATAGACTGTAACACTTGGAGAAATTTCTTGATATCTGTTAAGCATATTTTTTTAAATTCGAAATAATTGATTTTCTGAGTATTTACTAAAGATACTAAAAAGTATCTAATATGCTACATGTACATATATTTGAAAACGGAATGACATTCCATTCAAATATGGAAAAATATTTGAAAACTTCCTTAGAAAAACACAAACTAGACTTTCATCTTTTTTATTTGATGCTCATTTGATTTTCTGTTAATGTATTTCGATTCCTTTTTAAAAGCCCCATAACAAAGGATTCTATTATTTTTTCATCTCTCCAAATAATGGAGCAAATAGGTATGGGAAAGTTATTTGGATCATCTGTTATCTACATAATTATATTATAACTATTTTACAACTTGTTATTATCTAATTTTTACCTTTTACTCTTTTACATGGATAATTTATATATCTTATCCGAAATAAGAAGTGTATGTAATATGTAATATATGTAATATGTATGTATGTATTATAGCGTCGGATTTTAGGGAATTTAATTCCATTATACATACACTTGGCACTGTCAAAAATTACATTTTCCTCTTTTTGCTATTATATCGTGCGTAATACGAAACATATATAACTGGGTTAACTCCGTCTCTGGCATGTCATAAGTTTTCCCTATGTCTAATAATAGCTAACACAGAATGGACACATAATTTTTTTAAAGTTGTCTGCTCTGCCGTTTCTGAGATACTCGCCGTTAAAGGGAAATGTATACATTTGATCCAAATGATTATTTATTTTTAATAAGATGTCTGATTTATCAATAATGATTATGTAAATGTTTAGTCCCATTTTTTAATGTGATGCTTTATAAAATAGTCATTTAACCTAATGTTTAGAATATATACCTGCAATTTCTCTTTTAGTTGTTAAAGGACTGTATTACTATATTTGGTTATTACTCATATCGGTCATTAATGTCGATGCAACATGTACGTTCTTGCATCAATGTCACCAAGACGCAAAAGGGCATTATCAAAACTGTATTCAAGAAGAAGGTATAGAACCCGAGAAATTAGATAGAACCCATGAAAAATACGAATTTGCTCGAGATAAGTTGAAGGAATATTGTAGTTTCTATTTTGAGAAAGAAAGTGACGATGGTAAGCATCACAGAAAATTATAATTTATAGTAACGTTATTTCCATAGCAGTTTTATTTATTTTCGTAATTTCTTTTTTTGCATAAGTAGGTAATGTAATGTAAGAATCAGTAATTAATATTTCAGTCAAAATATTTTAGATCCAATTCCATTGTGTTGTGATGTAGATCAAGCAATAGCTATGGCCGAAGGTTTTGAAAACACGGTGCCATTTAGTAGATGCCCAACTTGTGTTAATAATTTAATTCCGGCTTATTGTATATTTGCTTGTTCTCCTAACCAGACCAGCTTTGTAGCAAACTATACAACAGAAAAAGTGTTATTTGGAAAAGGTAAATATACATATATATACTAAATAATAGGTACTATTTATTACAATCTGCCTATGCACTATACCGAGTCGAGCTGCAAATAAGTTTTGATGAACTGCGCGTTTGAATATCCAGTAATTTTAATAAGTTGTTCCTCGTTCGCTTTATTTTTTTTAAGAGTTGTTACAGTAGAAGATAGATGGGAATGATTAGTAATTTCTACTTTTCTGATATCCAAACAAATTTGTCTGTCGAGAATTTTGTCCACTTTGCAAGACAATTTATTCCTAGGGGCATGTTTTTAAACCATGCTCCATTTTTCCAGTTTGGATTGTAAGAAAGAGCCTATTAGTCTTTATGGTAGGTCCCATTTTCCAATAAGCTTTTTCAATAGACGAACTAGACAAAGGCTGATATTTTCAGAACCTTGAATCAACCATTTGTTATTCGCGCAGTTTTGGAATCTTCCTTGTCCAGTTTTTGAAAATATTGAATTACATTCCATTTTCCGGTAAAATTTTCCTTATTATTCACTTCCTCTCTGAAATATTCCAGTTACAATTTGCTGCTTTTTCCCCTCCAGGCTAGGTCAAACGTAAAGCAAAATGGGACATAGTAGCCTAGTGGGTAAAGCGCTTATAGATATTTACACAGTACCGAACGTTGATGGTTCGATTTCATCCTGAAGCTAATTAGAAATTTTATGTGTCATTTCTTTCAGACTAGGATGGAAGGATTCGATGACCTATGGTTTGGACTCCACAATAAACGGAACAACTAGCTGACGTATGACGTCATCTACTCTACACATGCTCACTCATGTATTTATTTTATGTTGATCTTTTGCGGCGTTCAGCGGTTTGAATTGTCTATTTTAAGTTTGCGATTCAATATATAAATTTATTTAGAAGAAATGTTTTAAATTCACTGAACCATCAATCCCCAGTAGACTCAACTTTAAAATATTAAATGGAACCATCCCACTTGTCATGCATCATTTTCAAGCTAATTCTATCGCGAATATAACGGTTTTTCAGTTTTTGAAATCGGTTGAAATTTGAGGAAGTTATAGGTTAAAAAACAAAATGGTTTTTGAGAAAAACTTTAATAGGTGGTAGGTGTATTTTTTTCAAAGTGGGCACCGTTGGTGCCAAGGCAGTGATACAATATGTCCAAATTATGATCTTACTTTAACAAAAGTTTCAAGACATTTTTGAGATCTTCAAGATCCCTAGATGGCGTCTTGTAGACAATTGATTTCAAAGAATCCTATAGAAAACAATCAAGGGGATATAAATCAGGGAAGCGAGCAGACCATTCAGTGGACCCTCTTCAGCCTATCCATCTGTCTGGAAACCTTGCATTTAACCACTACTTTACCGGCAATATGTAATGTGGTGGGGCATTACCTTATTGGAAAATTAGTTCTTCATTAATTAGCAGAGTACCATATGCATCTTGCTGATTTTCTAGTCTTGAGTAACGTATAAGTATTTTCTAAAATATCCAAATATAATAGATCCGTAAGATTTTCATTAATAAAAAAAAGATGACAAATCATTGAATTGCCTAAAATACCCACCTAAAAATTAATTTTCTCTGGTTTCTGTGTGTGAACTTCACGATAAAAATACGGATTTTCATTACCACAGTATCTACAATTCTGTCTATTGACAAATTCGTGAAGATATCGCTAAAGCAGATATTTGTTGCAGAAATTTCGTGCCTATTAATTTGTTCAGTCAATATTTCGCAGAACCGCACCCGTCGATCAAAATTATCTTCGTATAATTCTTGGTTGGGAAGCGTTTTGTATGGATGAAATTTTATGTAGTTTCAAGGCAAGGTGATGTGCATCGCACCAGAAGATACACTCGTTGAAGAAACAACTTTTCTCACTGAGGTATTGGGGTCCACGCTAAAGTGGCCAAGCATTTCAATTTGAGTAGCCTCGTCCAACACTTAACTTTCCGCTTCTTATTTTCAACATTCCCAGTTACTAAAATTTTCCGGATCAAACAAGTCACATATGTATGAGAAACATTTTTGTTGGAATGTCTCAAGTTAAATTCACGATCAATTCGTGTAGCAGATCCATTATTTTTTCCATATTAATGACCATTTTGGTTCTCTCGGTTAACGTATAAACCACGGTGTTCAATAATAAATAAATAGTAATAATAAAATAGAATAGAATTAAAAACACACAACAAATAGATCTTGGAATAAGTATTCTCAACTTACAAATTAAGAATGGATCTGCTAGTCATTGATGATAATGTTCGAGAAGAAAAGACATTATTTTTTGTTTTATTAATCGTTTGCTTTTTGGACTTTTTTTATATTTCAATGTTGTATAGAGTGGCTAAAACATAAAATATCTAAAAAAATGGCACAGGGTGTCTAACACATAAAATAGCTAAAAATATCTGATGTGGCCAACACATAACTTTCTTCTACCAGTGTATATCATCCTGATCTAAAAATCATTCTATTTAATTCCACACTTACCACAATTAAATTTTAAAAGAACCTATCTTGAAATGTTCCATTAATATTTTTAAATAATTAATTATTATCAGCGTCCTTTGATACTCTTAATAATAATTCATGTCATATATTTTAATAATTTCTTCTTATTTACATTGACATTTTTGTAACTAAATTAGACATTTCAAATGTCAAACTGGCAAATTCATCCTAACCCCATTTTATAAGGTCAAATGTGTACGAAATTTCAGTTTACATCAGCTTTATTTGAGTACTAGGAAAATATATTTTATTGGCTTGATATAGTAGATATGATTTATAATCTTTCATCAAGAATATATTTTTTTGTAAAGTCGGCTGGCCAATTTTGCTCATCACCGAATTTATCATTGTCTTTGGTCTTTAGAACCTGTGTACCAAGTTTGAAAACTTTATCTCAAAAATTGTGGCTGCCATCGCGATACTACAGACATGCAGATAGATTTTTTCCATAAAGTTATATTTTTTCATTATAATTCGTCGAGATTCGTCCAAAAATGCAAAAAATTTTTTTTCCCGAAATTGTACCTTGTTTTTTCTATCAATCAGTATGCCTCTTCTGGTGGTACCATATTGACCAAATTTAATGTGTCACCTAAAATGTTGTTGAAAATCTTAACTGCCAAATTTGAGAATTCTCCCATAGTATTTTTTGAGTTATCGTGGATACACACATACACACATCCACACACACGAACCGATAGGCATCATTCGGAAAATAGTCAGAATTGATTCAGGAGGGTTCAAAACGTATATATCAATCAAAATCTCGAAGTTGAAAAAAAATCACCATTGCTCCTTATATTAGGCATAAGAAAGTAAAAGTGGCATATTTCGCATTGATGCAACTTTAAATAATAATTTTTAAAGGTTAAGAAGAAAATACACATACTGTTAAAAGAGTTATTCTAAAAAATCAGTCATTTGCTTTTTAATCATAACAAATTTCAACCGATTTCAAAAACTAAAAATATTCTATTCGCGATAAAATTAGAGTAAAAATTATGTATGACAAGTGGGGGTGTTTGCATTTAATATTTTAAAGTTGGGGTGCTGGAGTTTAGGGGGTGAATTGTTCATCATTGCATAAGCGTCAAATTTCCTTTTGGAACAAAAGTCGACGCGACGTGTCCCGGCGAATTTTTAATTTTTTTTGTAATTTTAAAAATGAAGGGGGTGAACAGTTTTCAAATGAAGATAGTGCATGATTTCAACAAACTGAATTCTTGTAAACTAAAGCACATGGGAGAAGAAAATAGGAATAAAAAACTGTCTTCAGGAAAATTGAGTTTTTGTATTTTAATATACAGTAAATTTGCAATTGACAGTGGCCAATGCAGATAATAAAACAATACGAATGATAAACGGATTTTTGCTAGAATTTGTCAAAAGGGATCACCTGGATTTTCAGCGCTATCAAAGTAAGCAGGTGTTAAATTTATTAATATCTATTTCGTTGATAAAAATTTATTTTACACGTCTTTTCGTCTCTCTATCAAATAGTCTGCATACAATAATTGTTTATCATCACAGTCGCAAATACAGGTGTAATATTATTGATAATAATATTACAACTTGTTGGGATAAGTCAATTACATCAGAAAAACTACTTTATTATTGTCTATAATTATTTATTTGTGGCATTCTATAATTTACTTACTACTTTATCATTGCCTATAGTTATTTATTTGTGGCATTCTATAATTTATTTAACAATTTTTTTTAAATAATTTATAGGACAGTAGTTTAATACCCAAAGAAGGTGAGAAAAAAAACTGCTTTGTGAATGTTTATTGGCTTCCTCATGACTAGTTAAATTGCTGTGTATTACATGTTTGTAATTAAAAATTCCTAATCAGACCGTCATTTTTAATTTTAACATGTATTTCTTTTCATCTTGTGACTTTGTTTAAATTTAAAGTTTTTAACGTCTTTCTTGAGGATCGTTTAGTTTTGCAGTTGGAAATCGCCCATGTTCTTTGGGTAAGTAAACACTTTAGAAAAAGTCTAGTGATTAGGTATGCGACGTCTTGGAAATCTTCTAGCATATCGGCTGCTCCAAGGAGAAACACAGTAACCAACATTTTTTTAAAAATCGAGATTTTCACACGTGAAGATACTGTGCTGTGCCGCGTCTTTTTATCCAATAGCGGTTGTTCTATCTGCAAAGGGTATGGAGATATAGAATACAGTAACACAGTATCTGCACTAAATTTGTGGATTTCACAATGCAAAACACAGTATACAACTATTCAGAGGAGGAACACAGTATGTTATGAAGACTGAGTAGATGCTGTGATTTTGATTGGGATTGTGAAAGAAAATGAGAACATATTCCAACATAAAACACAGTTTCTGTACATGTACTGTGTTTTTCAATAGTTTTGTTTAAAGTTCTTTAGTGTTTGGGTGAGTCTGTGTGTTATTAACAACAAAATTATATGTCTGCGGAGTCTATACATGGTAACATAGAAAGGAGAATTAGCAGCCTCAGAAATGTGTACGACTTTCATGATTTAAAAGAAGCAATTCAGACTTCACGAAAAATTGTCAGTGTGCTGCGTCAACCAAGAAAAGGTGATGATGTTCAGAAGAAAAGGCGGTTAATTGAAACCCAGGGTGATCAAGGGACAGGACCGCAAACGCATCAAGAGGAAGATCCGTTAAAAAATTTTTACCTTCATCCACTTGTAGAGGTTAAATTCATAAAAGGTCAAAGAACGTTAAAATATAAAAACGATTTTGAGGATGAATATACGGAATTGGATTTCTTACAAAAAAAAAATTAATATAAAAGTACGTCCTCAGCAAAATATTAAACAACGTGGAATTCTGACATCAAAAAAAAGAAAAGATTGTACAAGACTTGGTGCCCCAAAATAGACAGGAGTTCTGGAAGCAACTCCCAGAAAGTAATTCTTCAGTTTTGACAGATTCAAAATATCTCATGTGTTGTCTCTTTTTTAAACTTTTTTTCTAGCGGTTGTAGAAAATATATTATAGTTATTTTGCAATACTATTTTTTTTAGAGTTGTATTATTTATTTTTTTAAATTTTTTTCTAAAAAATGCCTTTTTTTATTATTGCCTTGTTAATATGGTCTTTCCAAAATCTTTTAAATCCAAAAGCAATTAGTCAGGACAATGAAAACAAGATTTAATTGTTATTTACCAAGTTATTTAGGTATGCGGGCTTTTAATGATAATTTATGAAACTATTCTTTTAATTGAGATACTGTGTGTAAAAAAAATAATAATACGTATTTTATGGAAACCCATTTTCAAACACAGTAACTGCCTAAAATAGTACATATTGAATAATAAGTAATTTTTGATAATGTGACAAAAAAAGTACTGATTTATGTTAGTTAACTGTAAAGGTTTAAGTAAGATATGTCCGCCCGTCTCCTAGAGGCAATAAACTAAAGTAAATTGCTCTTCCTGAACATTCTCAAGTTCTCGTTGATAATTGCTTCTGAGGCTAGTAGTTACTCGAATTTAAATGACATTCTTTGTATCGGGCTGCTCCTTATATACCCACACTGAGTTATTTGCGCATGCTTGATTTCGACTGCGGCTGCGCGTCCCGCTAAAGCAGTTGAGTGTCTACGTCACTTGTCGGCACTCGTTATGTTGTTGTGCTCCTCAGTCGTGTGTTCTAGGTAATGTATCTGTCTGCTAGAGCTGATTTCCTTGCACTAGGTAGCCTCTGCGTGTTCTCTTTCTTATTAAGATTTTTTTTGCTGCTCTGACGATTCTTGATTTGTATTTTTCACTACTGTTTTATTGTTTTTAAAGTTAATCTTGTGCCCTGTGGTTTTCTCATTGGCATGTTACTCTTTTTGTACATTTACCTGTACCTTGGTTTACCCTATGTATGACTTGTTGCAGTCCTGGTATGGTATTTCATATACTCCTTGATTATCTATGGCAATTTTGTTCATTGGATTTGACAGATAATTTTGGTCGTTAAAATTTCAAAATTTCTCTACTTGTTGAATTCAACTGAAAAGTTTCTGTTCAAAAAACATTTTGAGGTTTGACACCCTACTTTGTTCCAACTATTGCTTGGGGAAGTTGAATAATAGATCCTTGCCGAATTAAATTAAAATTATTGAGCAAATCGACCCTGAGGTACATCGATATTCGATAAGAGTAATCTCTGTAACGATTATTGTTACTTGTGCCTAAGGCTAGGCATGCGTCACTAAGCTTTAACGTTCACAGAGAATAACATCACTTCAAAAGTTTCTATCCTAACTAGAATTAGCAAGTACTATTAGCAACTTTTAACTATTTTTTAGAAATTAGATATTATTTTCATTTTAGACTATGCTTCCAGTACGACATTTAACATGTACAAAAGTTATATGCATAAAATATACAATTCTTGTAAAGATGTTTCCTTACCCAGTACCGGAGGATCTGTTTTAGCAAGTGCTTGTGGTAATTATGGTGCTACATGGTGTACACCAGAAAGGTAAGTGCTATAAGATCAAATAAAAATGTTATAATTTGAAAACGTATTTTAAACGTTTCAAACGTCGAACCAGAAATTGATATGTTCATATTTGGTTATTTGAAGAAGTGAAAAAACTATTTAATATACAATATGAGAAATACTTAACAATTTTCTAAACACTTGTATGTAGTACGAGATACAGGAATCTATTCACTTTGATTAAGTGGGTGAGTTCCTATGACGTGTGAACTTGTAGTTTAATAGTTACTCCTAGAGAAGAAATAGTCAGCATATTGTTTTAACGATATCGGTAAACTAATATTTAGAACGGTTGTTGGCCTCAAATTTTCAATACATAGAGCTGGTAAAACTAATTCTTGAGTTCCTCCATGTTTATTAATATTTTTACCATTTCATTTCAATGGTTCACTAGATGTATATGTTTTTTTAATCACTGTTTCAATATCAAGATTTGAAACAGTTGTCTCCCAAATGCAACACTTTCATTCTCTTAAAGTTCTTTTTGACACAGCGTTCAACGACTATAAATTAGATGAATTAGAGGTAAATTAACGAAAACAGGAATTTCATTAAGGGTCAGTATTATAATTAATAGTTTAAACTTAAGAAAGGTGAAGTTAATTGAGGTATTGATTTAAAGTAACTGGGATTTTTGGAATAAACTAAAATTATACAACAATTATTAAACCATAGTTGCTAAGACGAATTGTACTTCATTTTTTTGATGCAAAATAATAATACGTATATATAGATAAATGAATGTATTTATATTTTAAATATTTGTATGCTAGAAGAATAGACATGATTAGTGATTAGGTATGTTAATACGTTTTGCCAAATATTGAATTTATCTTTAAAAATTATTATTTCAGATGGTTTGATTACATGAACGATCCAGACCAAAACCCCTTTGCTCCATTTTTAGTCATATATGATGCAGTTGAAGACTCATTTGGTGAAGCTATTAATTATACTACTTTTGAATGTGACACAGCTTGGGTACGTAATATGATTAATAAAACTGTAACAATTATAGTCGATCCCACACATTCCGTATATTCATGATCTGATAAGAACTAATCAAATAACATACAGGATGTGAAAAGCCGATCAAGATATCTAGAGCTCGATTTTTGTGAAATGTTGATAGGTGAAAACCGCATTTCGATATTTCTAACTATTTTCGAGATATCGGCGGAAATTTACATTTGGCAGATTTCGAAAAAGTTTTTTCATTTGTAAATATTTTTTCTAGCAGAAAAACTTCAATATATGTTTCATTCTAAAATTTACTTTTTAGCCTGGTTCGTCGTCTTGTAGTTGTGTTGACTGTCCATCAAGTTGTACAGCAGACTATTATGATACCTTGGATGAAACCTATTTCCTTTTCGGACGCGTCAAAGTTGCTTCCTTTGTTGTATCATGTTGTGTCCTTCTCCTTGGTTTTATTTTAGCAGCTATTTTTGTTGTATTACGGTTATCGATGCGTAGAAATACTTCTAGTGACCTCAGACATGGTAAGTATACTTAGCTACAGTGGCGGCAGGAAAAATTTAGGTCATGTCTTATCTTATTATTGGAGCATGAGACCCAAGGCGTAACTATCAAAACTAAATGAACAAGTTTAGCAAAAAAAAAACAACGATTGAAATTTGCGAAAAAAGCAGCAAAAATTGTGTGCCTCACCAGGTTATTTTTTAGACAATTTGTAAAATATTTTTTGTTTTTTTTTTATAAAATTACACTATTTTGAATTCTGCAAAGTAAATAATAAATTAAAAAAAAAAAAACAAACGTCCCATTTGAGAAAAAAGTTGATATTCCGGCTAAACTGAAAGTCATGCAGCATGAACAATACGTTTGTTGGACTCGAAAGATTCTACCTCCAAGTACCAAATTTCATTGCAACCAAAGAAAAATTGACGGGGGTGTGCGTTTCCATACTAGCCCTGTATGTTGGTTTGCTTTGGTTCTAGCCGATTTTTTTTATGAGAAGGAAGCGACATTTGTCGGCAAATTTACTCTACTCTAAGGTGAAAACGTTTTTGTCACTGCAATGTCATCCCATCGGCCGCTTTACACAAATTTAATAATTCAGCTCGAGTCAATTGTCATTAAAAAAATGAATGTGTACCAGTGGCGGCAGGTGGATTTAGGTTATACAATATCTCAGTATTGGAGCATGGAACTCAAGCAATATTTTAAGTTTTGCAGAAAAAAAAAAAAAAAAAAAATTGAGAAAAAAAAGTTACAAAAATGCGCAGCCTCCCCAGATTCCTACTAGAGCATTAGTAAAATCTTTGCAAACTATTTTTTCGTAATCAGAAGGAGAAATTATCACCCCGTTTTTTTTGATTTTCGAAAATTTTGATTTTTTTGTAAAGTTATGACACTTTGAAATTTAAGTTCTTCCTCGTGTAAATTTCAAAATATCATAACTTTACAAAAAATCAAAATTTTCGAAAACTAAAAAAACGGGGTGATAAATTCTCCTTCTGATTACGAAAAAAAAATAGTTTGCAAAGATTTTACTAATGGTCTAGAAGGAATCTGGAGAGGCTGCGCATTTTTGTAACTTTTTCCTAAAATTTTTTTTTCAATTCTTTTTTCGGCAAAAACTTCTTCAATCAGTACTGACAGTCATGCCTTCAAATATTGCTCCAATACTAAGATAAGGTACTACCTGAATCCACCAGCCACCACTGATGTGTACCTGAATTGTAACCACACTCTTGTGCCCTTGTTTCATTAGTCATTAATTTAAATCGCCCAACACGCTGCCGTGGTAGCAGCGGTCCCATGTGGCCCCACCTTCGAGTAAAAAGAGATAAGGAGAGACTGTAATGTAAGTAGGTCGGTAGACAAAAGTGACCTCTCGTAATGGCCGACTTCCGGTACAGAGGCGTAACATCTATAATATTTAAATTGAGTAAAAAACAGCATATTTTGTATTATTATATTTTGATTAAATAAAACACTGTATGTTTTTGTTTTATATTACTAAAACCTAAGTATATAAAGTAAAACAAAACATACAAGCAAAGCATTTTACAGTAGAATTTTTATTATAATGTATAGGTATGTCACTGATAAAAAACATAAAAAACACCACATAAATTAGACAACCCCCAAACCAAAGCCGAAGCAGCAAGGACAGGGAGTTACACAGTTGAAAAAAAAAACGCGGACACATACGGCCAAACCCTTCGACTTTGTCAGAATCGAAAGCGGGATTTTAACCCGGGAGTCGATAGGCAATAAATCAGCTACGTTTGTCACTTAACGCTATGGCCCAATGCGCTACCAAGCTTGGCTTATTGAAGTATATTTGACGTTAGACTAGATTTAAGTATTGAAAATTACTAAAATATATAAAAAACTGAAACAAATTGTCGTTAAATGGTTGTTAATCTAAACAAGAAATACTTACCGATGAAAGAAAATGCCTTATGTCTTTACTTATGGAAAATTCCACAAGGTGTATCTTGCACACAAAAATTTAAAAAATATGTACCTTCAAAATTGCTCTAAACACGTTTCTAATACTCACTGCACAATATATTTACTAAAATAATAAACAAACTTAAAGTAACACCGAAAATATAAAAGTGGCTTCTACTGCATTTAACGACTTCAACGACCATAACCTATCACAAAGTGGCTTCGTAATGGCGTCTTCCGTCTATTGATTTTCTTACTCCCACTACTTAAATGTTACCTCCTTTTCTCTTTTTACTTAAAGGGCTCCACCTAACCAGCCCGACCCATCGCAAAACTCTCAGTGTTTCGCCGGGCCAATCCGCCTCTGCCTTATACAAAACATAAGAAACAACATCAACATTTATATTTTATAACTCTGTTTCATGTTCCAGTACATCTATAATTTAAACAGTTAATGATAGAGCAAATCTTTTTCAGAAGATGTAAAGACAAATTCTAAAAAAATCGGTGATAGAATCCATGACACCCTGGAAGACATATTTACGATTATAGGAAAAAGTATGTATGTATTAAATGATTTTAAGTTTAATTTTTAATGTTTTCAATAATTATATTTAGCAATGGCAGAAGAGAGAATTAAAGTTTTAATCATGTGTTTAATAGTATCTATATGTTTGTCATGCGGATCGATATTATTGAAAGTCACCACAGATCCAATAGAAATTTGGGCAGCTCCAAACAGTCAAAGCAGACAAGAAAAAGATTATTTCGACAAATATTTTTCACCGTTTTACAGAACTAATCAAATATTTATTAAAGCCGTTGGTATCGATTCGGTATGTAGTTTGTAACAATAATAATAAATATTAGCAATAATTAGTTTGTAGAGATCTCGTAAACTGTGAGAAACTTGGGATGTGGCTTGAACAGTACATGGGTTGAGTCTCCATCTGTTTATTTTAAATATTAATCGTAAATGCAGATATTTTGAATTATAAAATAGAGTGAGAAGTCGTGGAATCAAGAATCAAATAAAATGGAGTTATTTTGTTCCTGATAGAGTTCATTGCATATCCCGTTTCTTAAGATACACTGTGCTGATGATGAACAGTAATTCCGAAACACCGATGTTCTTAACTACGTTATGGTTCTTGTTGAAGTATATGGCGTGATTTCATTTTATTTAAAATTTTTTAGTTATTTAGTTATTTTTTGTGTATAGTACGCCGAAGACAGCTTTTCTTCGAACAGTTTAAGCATCACGCCCCAAATTTTTCATAGTTTGTAAGATTTTTAAAAAGAAAATGGGTACTAAGGGATTTGATTTTTACTCGCTTTTATCTTTCAATTAGTAGTAGCGTTTTCCACAGCATGAGATTCAAGTACAGATTGTCCTTTAATTTAATGACCAGCATAGTGGGATTTAATAAAGATATGTATTGCTGTTAAAGTTTTCATATCGATTTCTTTCCTGGAATATGTTTGGCACATTTTGTATATATTTTTCTGAACATGGCATTAATGAGTTCCTCATAAACTTCTTGTAATATTTAATGGTGTGTGACTTAAGTGAGATCTGCTATACAACCACTGGTGGACCGTGATTTTTGGGATCTGAGGCTAACTATTTTCTGAGGCCCATCTTTAAATCGAAAAGAAAAAAGGAAAATATAATCATTTTCATGTTGTTAAGCAGTTGAACAATTTCTATTTATAACTAAACATTTCAAGCAGCATCTAATATATTGAAATTAAGCTAAAAATAGTAGAAAAAAATTAACATGTTTTGAAATTTTGGTGACATGTTTAGAATGTAGGTAAAAATTGAAAACTAAAAAGCTCCCACCCCTAAAGGGCGACCTTCATCCGTTACCCCATGAATAAAGTGCATTTTGCGGTTTTTCAAATTATTTAGTAAAACGTAGGCGAAAAAAGTGTAGAGAGGAAATGTTGACCATTACTGTAAAAAAAAGTTATTTTCATATTTTTGATAGATCTAATAGATTTCGAGTGATAGGCTGCTGAAGTAGGGGAATGTTTCATCTCGCAATTAAAATTTGTAATTCGCGCTAGATTTCCTACGCTTACAATGTATGGAACTAAATTGTAAAGCAAAGTTCATGGTATCGCTTTTATGGATTTCTATTTTTTTTTTTTAAATTAATTGGCCCCTTAACGCGTAGCAAACGCAAGCACATCTTTCTTAACTCTACAAGTTCTACTTCAAACATTTAATATTCTTTTAAAACTTTAGTGATATGTATGTAAAGTAAGTAAATTCAAAAGATAAAGGATTTTTCACCCCTAAGTGACAAGAACAAGTGCAAAAAGAGAACATGACAAAATTTTCCATAAAGAGAGTTTTAATATATTCGAGTTATAGGCTGCTAAAGTTGAACTATGTTTAAAATTAATTTATCCGTTATTGACTATCAAGAGCATGAGTATTTTTCATTGTATTATTTTTCTATTTTCATTCGGGTAAACGAAGTCTTTGTCTTTACTGTCGCCAAATCCTGTAGGTGCGCGTAGCCCATAACAAACAACAAAACATAGCAAATATACCCCTTTTGTGTAAGGGTAGTGCTAAAGCTTGCCCCTTAGGGATGGGAACTCTTTAATTTTAAAATTTTACTTTGTAAATATGTCACTCAAGTTTTAATGGTTAATTTTCTAAAATTGAAATTATAGAACTCGCAACGCATTCGCAGTTAAAGGGCTTATTAATTAAAAAAGAAAAACAAAAAAACCAATAAAAATACAAATAAAGGGTGCAACCAATGTATAGAAAAAAAATTGCTCTATGAATTTAGTTCTCTGCATTGTAAGCGTAGGAAAACCGTTTGCAAATTATACATTTTAGTTTTAAGATTATACATCCCTCAACTTCAGCAGTGTCTAACTCGAAATCTGTTAGATCTATCGAAAATATGATATAAACCTTTTTCTCTCTCCACACTTTTCGTATAGCATACCGTTTTGCTAACAAAAGCAAGAAACCGCAAAAATACACTGTTCTGAGAGGGTAGAGGGTGAAGCGCACCCTTTAGAGATGGGAACTTTTTAGTTTTTAATCTTTACCTACATTCTGAACATGTCACCAAATTTCAAAACATTACTAAATGTTTCTTCTAAAATGTCTAATTTCTACACACTAATCTTTCCTGTGAGATTTGCATAGCCAGACATTAGAAAAATATTACATTTTTAACATTCTAGTTTTACGTTTTGGAAAAGTTTCCAGTTATGAGTAATATTTTTTTCTATCCAATTTGCAACCTTTCTATTTTCCCTAGACCGCCGTCAAAATGAGGGACAGTGCTGAAAATGATTTCTTCATTTTTCTTTTAGAATATTTCGTATACTGTAAGTTGAGGTGGCAATGGGACAATTTTTGTGTTGTTAGTTTACTCATACTATTAATATGTTATGATATCATTGAGTCTGGAATGATTCCTGTTTATTTTTCCAGTTGTTAGAATTGCTTATAAAATGTAAAATATTAACCTACAAAATACCTTTTTCTTTTTTAAATATTCGTTTAATAGAAAACACATTTTAGGCAACGCGTTGAAATATTTTTAAATCATCAAATAAACACGTGCATATTGAAAGATAAAAGATGCTCACTATTTTTTTAATTTCAACCAGAAGTTACACTTCAATATATACTGTATATTTCTAGTTTAATTTTTCCTCAACTTATGGTGGAAATATTACGTTTGGCCCCGCCTTCAATAAAACCTTTCTGACGGAAGTATTTAAATTGCAGGAACAAATTCAAAACGTAAGTAAGAAAAATAATATTTTTTCTAAATAGAGAGCTCCCATTTTGTAGATTACTGTGGAATCAATTGATCAAAGTGGTAAAACAGTCAGTAAAGGTTTAGAAAACATTTGTTATGCTCCTATGAGAACAATATTTTCAGGAGAGCGGACTATTAATGAGTGCACTGTGATATCACTTTTAGGACTTTTTAATAACGATGGCGACTATTTTAATAACAATAATTACAGCAGAAATCTTGAAATCATGATTTCATGTTTGCAGTAAGTAATATAACACTATTTCTTCTAAGTATTTATGTAGGTATGCACCAAATTTTTTTGTGTGTATGAAGTTGAATTTTACTAATTTTCTCTATAGAAATCATTCTTAAAAAACTTCCAGATGCGATCACATTAATAAATTGAGTTAAAAATAGATAATTTATAATTTTCGGAAACAAAACTTTTTTATTTTATATCATTAACAAGAATGCTTTAATCATCACAATCACACTTTTTGGCAAATATCATATTTTCTGTCGATACAATTTTAAAACCAACCAGAAAAAATAAATAACTTCTAAAAACGGCAATAAAAAAAAGTTATTTTGGCACCTAACGCAAAAATAATTCAGATAAGGCCATTGGGTGTGCTGGCTAGCCATTCTGTTATTGGTTGGTCGGCCTCTCATTCTAACGACTACCAAATAGTATGAGCAATGAATTTTCCCCGGCCAAGGTTGAAGAAGTTTGGCGAGTGATGATAATTTGGTCTATTACTGCTTCTTTGTAACAAAACAAATATGCCTTTGACATTCATATTCAACAAATTCGTGAAGAACTGTCCTCTACGGTGAAGGTAAGGATCCCTAGCAATTTTCTGTTCAAATTATATAAAAGACTTTGGCGAATATCACAAAACTTTAATGATGAGCTCTTTTTTGACCCTTATTATTTGCATTGCAGATTGCAGTGTAATAAGTAGAACTCGGACAGAGTTATCGGTTCCCAATGACGGCCTTTATGCAGACATCATATTATCACACTATATTTTGCCTTATAACTCGTGAACGGCTGGAGATATGGTTCTTAAATTTTTTATTATAGACAGAAGGACCAATTTACCAAATACTGCTTAAACAAAATACTTCAATTCTACCTTATATAAAACACAAAGCATTGAGTATATATTTGTTGACCTAGATATAACGAAAGCCCAGTTTTAATGCCATAAAAAGTGTTTAAATGAAAAGGAGTGTACATCAATTTTATGTCATTTTAAAATGTTAATACGTAAACTAGTTTTATTGGAAAACTTATGACAAAAAACAAAAAAACGTATTTTTACATTAGAAAATTTGGGGGTAACGAACACTACATTTTTACTATAATTCATGAACGGCTGGAGATATCTAAATGTTGTGAAGACACTTGACTGGTTCCATGTTAAGGGCCACGCATCGTTAGAGGTTTCAACCCCCTTACCTATGTAATACCCCTCTGGTTCGTAAATTTTTATTTATAGATAGAATGACAACAAACTTATATTTAAGTGAATTATACTTAAATTTATTAATGCTTTGCTTATACTAGGGTCCTCGTGCTAGGGCCAGGAACTTTAGTCTAGGGCACCGTGGGGGCCCTAGTACGAGTGGCACAGGGGTTGGTACAGATAAGTAGTTCAAGGTCGTTCATATCAGGTAGCAGTCAATTGACACCTGGCCGGTGGCTTCCTTTGACGTATACCACCAGAGGTTCTCACAGTCAAATGGAGAGACATAGATAAAAATTAAAGTTTCCACAATTTTCAAACGCCATGCCCAAAGGACCCAATATCTACTAGTTTAACTCCAAAACATTTAGAACAGATATTAGTAATATACTCTTAATCTTGTAGGTAACTGGTAGATAGTGAAAAATTCTTTGTGTGTGAGTGTGAGTTAGTTTAGTGTTACATCCCCCAATACCTTCAGTCCTCTTCGAGTGAGTGTTTATAATAAATTGACTTTGTCAACTTTGGATATTACGAAATTCGCTAAAAAATTACGAGCTGACACATAACCTACAACCAGTCCTGGTTTTGACGTCATGAATACCTACAAAAAGTGGTTGGGTCCTCAATGAGACAGCAGTAGAATGCAGATCAACATCTCCAACTATTGTAATATTTTCCAAATATATTAAGTGGAATACTAGGTAGAATAATGAATGCATTACAGTTTCATTTTCCATTGAAAATTTTTTTACTCTAAATCATATATTACCTATATTATAATTTTTCCTCAAAATATTTAAAATATTTGTCTTAAAACGGAATGATAGTGTGCAAAATTGGAAAATTCTATTTATATTTTGTAACATACAGACTTTGTACCTACATTGTTTACAATTTTATTGACATCCTCATCAGAAAATATTTTTCAGGGCACCGTATAGTATAACTTGTTTAGCGCCGTATGGAGGACCTGTCATTCCTGGTTTAGCGATGGCAGGCGCATCGACAGAAAACAACTATTTAGATGCTGTTGGTGTTACTTTAACATTCTTGGCTTCAAATGAAATTGATAAAGAAAAATTGACTGATACATTAGCTTGGGAGAAAAAGTAAGTTTTCTTTTCAAAACAAAAATATATACCAACTCGATAGAAAATATTGTATTTGGATTCTTATTAACTTCGTTGATAGACATTTGTAACATCATATTTATATGTGTGCCTGTGTTTTGGCATCAATAATATTAATTTGTTATTAAATTGTGGACAATATATGTGAATTACCAAGTAGTGAACAAAGTAGCAATTAACTTGAGAAATGGTATTCTTTTAAAGTTGTATATATTACATTATATTTTTATGACAGATTCATTGAGTATTTGGAAAAGTGGGACAAAGAAGAGAGACCAAACTTCATGGATATAGCATTCAGTGCTGAAAGATCCATTACAGATGAAATAGATAAACTGTCTCAATCGGAGCTTAGTACAGTAGTCATAAGTTATCTGGTTATGTTCATATATATAGCAATAGCACTGGGAAGAATAACAACTTGTAAAGAAATACTGGTAAGATTATTATTCATCTTGTAATAATTGTAACATTTTCTGTTAATTTCGAAATATTTTGAAATACTAAATTAAATAATATGTATTAATTAATACAGATATATAATAATGACCTTAACCCCTTCGACTCCAAAGTATACACGTGTTGGATATTTGCAAGTGCTCTTGACGTATCCTGATATCCATATGCGGATATTTTCTAATAATGTGCGGTTATACACTTTTACTGCATGGTATGACTAGGCTTGAGCTATAATTTATCTGGTATAAGCCCTATTCTCTAGATCTATACGCAGATACTCTGTGTGAGATAAAGCTCTGGGAATCTCGGTTAAGTCAAATTTTAACATTCAGCGCATCATGTACATTCTTGTGCTGATATTTTTCAATTGAAATTGTGCAGTTTTTGTAGATATATATGTGGATATCTTAGTATTATCTGTATATCCACGTGTGGAACCACTGATATAGATATCATAATGATAACTGCAGTTCTTTTACTATCATTTTCTCTTTCATGAAGAAAATTGATGCAATAATACCAGTGCACAAGATTCTCACTAAATTTAAAGATATTTCTGGACAAAATTTCTGGTACCTGAGCACGCTCTAAAAATATCATTGGTGTTGAAGAGGTTAAATTTAATTCAGCTGTTTTGGAGATTGAGAAGTCAGCTTATTTAAAACACTATGTAAATTTACTTATCTGTGAGATTCTGGCTAAAGAGGTGAAACTTTAAAATTTTGGAAAACTAATGAATAAATATACAACAATAACATTGAGTTGGCAATTATTTGGAAGGGACTGTGTTAAACTTGATCGATAGGTACGTTTTTAAAACTGTACTGAGCTCAGGTTAGTTAGGCCGTGTGGCCATTTTGAAGTGTGTCTTGGTACAGCTTAAATTATATTTATCGAATTCCTTTGGATTTACATGTACCATAAAACTGTCAGTAGATCGGTATATGAACAGTTCTTAGTATATGCGGCCATATATTTATTAACTAATGGTGCAATTGCTGTGCAGAAACACACAGAAAATATCATCTGAAATAGTTGTGTTGATGGACTGGAATTGGATAAATAAAAGAACAAACCTATGACATCTAATGACAATAATATAATTAATGTATGGCAAACTACTCCAACTTAGAAAAATAGTGAATTGCCCAAACAGAGCTATCTCCTGCTTACTGCAGTGACATTAATACTGGATGTCTCTTAATGGATTTCTTTTTTCAAATTAGCATAACTCGGCAACCATTAGAGGGACTGGGGTAGAACTAAATGAGTTGGGTATATAGGGAACAGATGCTGATGATGGAGCGTTGGGTGGGTGAGTATCGTGCGTTCTTTATTAGGGCCATCTCTAAGGTCAACGATTCATACACAGTTGCAAGTTGGCGTTTCTACACTTGATTCAGTATCTGGCGATTGACAGATGCCTCTGGCAAAAATATGTTAAATTCGGAGGTTTAGGGAAACAGCAACAGTTATTAATGAAAAACCACGAGGTCGTAAGCGATCTGTAACCACCCCTAACAATGTTGAAGTTCTGCTCACTGCTCCGCCGTGGGCCGACGTTTATGCCGCTCGATCCGTGAACACCCGCATGCTTTGAATCTCTTCAAGACAGCTCTTCACAACATTTTGAAAAGGGAATTATAGTTCCACCCTTATAAGATCCTGTTGTTCCAGCACTCAATGAAAATAACTTCATAAATAGATACAATTTTACAGAAACAATGACCAACGACTTTTTTTAAAACAACCGGGTGAATAACATTCTCTTCAGTGACGAGGCATACTTACACTTAAATGGTGCTTCAAACAAGAATAATTGTCGTCATCGATCTCTAGCGAATCTATGGGAAGAAGCAACAGGTGCCCTTACATGTCTAAGGTTACGGTTTGGTGTAAAATTTCGGTGGTAGGAATCATAGGGCCGTATGTCTTAGAAAATGTACGCGGCGTGACGGTTTTCCGTTAACAGTGGTCGCTATTGTGCCACGATTCGTGAATTACTCGCACCAAAATCGCAGGAATTTGATCTCCGTAATGATGAGACACAGTTTCAATCAGATGGAACCACTGTGCACATACTACTAGGGTGTCCACGGAAGCGGTGAGAACATTATTTCCTGAAAAAAAAATCATATCCAAGTTTGTGAGCGTTAACTAGCCAGCTAGGTCATCCGAGCTTACTCCATTTGACTTTTTGTGAGAACGCCTAAAAAATATACATCAACACCCCTGCCATTCTGAACGAGTTAAAGGACCGAATTAGAGAGCATACTAGCTGAGATGTGTTTAAGAGTTGTCTGCAATTTGTGGTCCAGATTGCAGGTGTTTAAAAATTTTAATCCGCGTATATCCTTGTTAATTACTGATTGTAATTTTCTTTTAAACATCACATGACACTAAAGCACCTTGTGGGTATAACTTTATTACGAAAAATTTTCAGTGTCTTATGGGTTTAAATTTTCTACATTTACTAATTACGGTTAGAGCAATGAATTTGTGTTTTTTTTTAGAAGATGCAAAAGCTTCTTAGATATTTCAATCAGCGTTTTAATTCCTTAAATATTAAGTACTTATTTTTCTTAATCAAAATCCAGTTTTTCAGGCTAAAACTCGCTTAAATACAATAGATATGCATCATCAGTATATACATGTTAAACCCTCTTCTGACATTACTGAATCAGCACAGGACTCATCTTCAGTAGTGGCTTAACTTTGAAACGATTTAATATGTACTAATCGACTAGTTAAGATAAATTATTATTTATATGAAAAACGGACCTCTTAGAGTGAATAATTTGAATTTGGGTATTAATTTTTTTTGTTACACCAGCTTGAAACAAAAATACTTCTTGGAGTCGGTGGGATAATAATAGTTATGGGTTCTGTTGGATGCTCTATTGGAGTGTGTGGGTACATTGGAATTTCAACTACCCTTCTGACAATAGAAGTTATTCCGTTTTTAGTACTGGCTGTTGGAGTAGATAATATATTTATAATTGTACAAACTCATCAAAGAAAGACAATGTGAGTATTTTAGAATATTCTTGATTGAAAATAATATACATTTTTTCAGAAATAAGAATCTTACTATAGCAGAGAATATTGGGGAGACAATGGGTAAAGTTGGACCCAGTATGTTACTGACCAGCTCCTCAGAAATATTTTGCTTTGCTATTGGTAGGTAATTTTATTTAAGACACATAAATTTATCGATATGCTATTGAATATCGTTGACCCATGTGGGATCAACTCTGAGCCATTAGTAGAAAGTCATTAGATAAAATGTTTTAATAATATCCATCGATTATTGTAATTACCATCGAGTTTAATGTATGGAGAAATAATTCTACATTCATGTTATGATGCAAGTTAAAGTGAGAGCTGTACTATAAATATTGTTGTTTGTTTTATCCCTACCACTGACATTCTCAGACGGGTCCAATTATTCCCCGAAAAATCCGTTCACATTCTATTCTGTACCTACCTGGAGGGTGTGATCTGTGATTCCCATTTCATATTCTGCATTCGTATTTTAATTCCAACTAACTACACTATTCGTATATTTCTGGTATATATAAAAGGATAAGTATGCTCATGACAATTATTTAACATTTATTATATCAATAATTAATGGATACAGAAGAAAAATACGTAGCGGGATATTAAACGTGAATACAAGGATTTAAACAATATCTGCTATGAAAATAAATAATTTTCTTTGTGAGATAATCACAATGGTATAACATAACTTAAATAAATAACGTAGGAAATAATTTTATGCAAATGTATTTTGTGCAGTAATAATAATGAAACTATTCATAATTATTATAACATTTATAACTGTTTTATTTGAACACTATGTAATATGATGTGACAAAGTATGAAATTAATGAGAAATAACCCAAGTAACAACTCTAAGATACTTTTGATTTATTTAGGTTTTAAAAGTGCTTTAACATGTTCAATAAAATGATAGCGGTTTTAAAATTACCTTAAGATAAACTAAAAGTTCTTAAAGACCACTGATTCTTATGCAAAGGATTTAATGCACTCTTTAAATTAAAATAAAAAAAACTATTTGCTCCTAATGCCCTATTGATCTTATACTAGTTTTATAATACTCTTGACATTGGCTATTTTAAAACTAATTTGCCTTTTTAAAGAATTAAATAGCAAGTTGGTTTTAGAACAATCCATTTTGGAACAAATGGTTTTAATGTAGTTTTATGGAGTATCCTTGATGTAGTCATTAAAACCCATTAAGAATACTATTTTATCTTAAGCCTATATGCTCAATGAAATTTCACATTAAATCCTAAAACATTTTACTTTTTAAAGAGTAAATTAAGAATATTTTAAAGTTCAAAGGTTTTAATTTAGTCAATTTGATTAAAAGAAATGCCTGTTGGATTTTTTGATGACTTTATTAAAACTAATTCTACCCCCTCCATAATCGGAGAAAACACGCCATCTGCTCAATAAACTGATTGCTGATTTAGTGAACCAGTGCAGTCCGTGTACCTAATTTATGCATGAATGAAAATTAGAAGACATATTTAAAATGGAAAATATTAGTGACAAGTATTTTAAATTAAAAAGTCACTAAATCCAGCAATCACAAAACCGGCACAATTTTAAGGTTAGGATTTCATGCGCGCGCCAGATCCCTTTAAATCAATAAGGCCACGAGTTTGAACATATTAAAGCAACTCAGTTTTAAAAGGAAGAGTAAATAAATGTCTGGGAGAGTAATTGTACTTAAAGTGGTAAATATAACGCTATTTGAATTCTTGTAAGATTTAAAATGTTCTATTAACTTGCAATCAGTTTTTATCTAGACCACGCCATTTTTTATATAAGATACAGACCCGTCATGATGGATATTTTCAATAGCCAAAGAAAAAAATATTATTGAAATATATGCGCTTTACATCCTCTTAAATAACTGAAGGACGGTGTGTTCAAACATTACAAACAATTTAATAAAAAAAATGCATTTGGATGTTTAGATACAAAATAAAAATTGACGATATTTTTAAAAAAATTTTTAGATAATAAAAAAAAACATTATATTGGTGGCGCTCGAGTTAAGTATTTTATTATATTTTGTCAGAAAAGTGCCATCCGTTGGTAATTTTTACCAGAATAGTTTGCATTTGAATATTATTTTTGATCAGCTTTATATGCGTTACGTTTAAAATATTACCATTCTGCCCCATTAGAGACTTACCGTTGTTTTAACTATTTCACGCATAAAGTTGTCCGACTTTAAAACAAAATAAAACCCTTTTAGGATTAATTATAATGATTCTCAAAGCAATTTAGTCTGCTGCAATTTTATTTTAAATGCAAAACGTTTTAATACATAAATTTAAGGTTGCCTTGAAGAACTCTTTAAGAATATGAAATTAAAACTAAATGGTTTTTAATATAGTTTTAAAATTTAGTCTTCAAGACCCTTTTAGGATGGGCCCTTTTTGGCTAGAAACTGCTTTATGGTGATCCTAAGCTTGTCTTGAAGATCATTTGGTTTTATTCGAAGTTTTATTGTATAATTTTAAAGCGACCTTGGAGATCTTAATAAGAGCATTAGTGTTACCTGAGAAGGTTGTAAAGCAAATAATTTTAATACTTATTTTAGTATTAATAATAATTTGTATACAGGGAGACAGGCGTGAAAGCAAAGCAAATGATGAATGTGTAGATTTCTTATGTGGAGTATTAATAACGGTTTTCATTATAGGTGAAGCGGGCATCCATACACGTCATTATTTGCTTTCCTTTTAACGTCTTCGTCTGTTCGACTTGAAGAAGCGCTCGCTGTATATGATCTGTTTAAACCATTTAATCGAATTCAGTTTGTTTATTTTTTATGCAATTCGAGTATCATTTGCCTTTAAGAAGCAATTTAAATTTATAGCTCATTTTTTGTTTCTTCTGCGATAGGTTATGTTTATATGTGCGATATACATATGATTAAATCGGCACATCAGTATAAGGTGTCCCAAATAAGAAAATTAAGACAATGTTTTTTTAATCAAAATTTTTTTGTTTTAAAAGCAAAAGTATTATTAATATTTTAATGAAAAATAAGACGAAAGAAGGTTATACTTAATTATGATTAACTTAAAAAAAGGATCAAAATAAGTTGATGTCAGTGAAGTTTTTGTTTAAATAAAAATCATTTATCCACTGATTTTCTATGATGTTTAAGAGAACGAAATTCTTATATATCATAATAATAATTAGCCTTTTATAAACTTAACTAGATAATAGAATTATTACAGAATAATATACTGTTTATTAAAGTGATATAATTTTGAAGTACAATTATTATGTAAAAATTAAAATATTGTGAAGTTATGCTTACGTTTCTTACCATTAAGTTGTCAGCAATAATTGAAAATAAGTGAAAACTAAAACCTGATTTTTTGTGAAATGGAATACATTAAATCAGTCTAATTAGGCATTTACTTATTGAAAATCGTTTACAGCGCTAAAACATATTGTAAAATTATAAAGAGAGAAATTATTATAATTAAATCGAGGGTTTCATGAAAAAAGGGTGTATTGACCGACCATATACCAAATAGTGCAATATTAGTGTTTAAAGATTTTTATATATCCATAAAAAAGTACAGAATTTCTTTTTTTTAACATAGCGTCCTCGAAAATAAATGAGTATCTGTGTTATAAAAATAAATTACTTAAAAATATTCTCTACTTGTTTACGGATATAAAAATCTTTAAAACACCGATATCGCAAAGTTTGGGATATGGTCATTACGCACTTTTCCATGAAACCCTCGATATGGGTCTTTGTTTAAGAAAAACATATTTTTATTTATTTTGCTCACGGTGTACTTATGTCGATAGCCAAATGTTTTCCCATACGCGTATTTCTCTAAAATTCGACTTTCTGCGCATTGTTTGAAATAGGGTCGGTTATTTTCGTGTCGTTTTCATCTTTAGTGTGCGCAATAAAATGTTAAAATCGCTTGTAAACAGATATTTCAAAACAGTATGTCTGTAATTACGTGTATCACAATCGAACCACCGTCAGAGTGACCAATAAGCATGTGCATACATGAAAGCATCACTAATTTGTAAATATTATTGTAGACAAACATACAGTTTTTTTATTACGTATTCACGTTCATCTTGGCTTCGTGTTGCTCTAGCTTCAGGTACAGGCATTATTCCTTCATACATTAAACTCGATGGTAATTACTAACAAGTGCAAACAAATTTGCAACTCTGTTCAATCACTATTTAAGTAAATTCTACTAAGAAAAGAGTATTATTTTATTACGCATATATTTGAACTAAAGCATTGTTTCAGCTACCCTATCATCCATGCCTGCAGTACACACATTTGCTCTATATGCAACGATTGCTGTGCTGTTCGATTTTCTTTTTCAAATAACAGCATTTGTAGCATTATTGTCCTTGGATCAACAAAGATATGAGGTGTAGTTCGAAAAAAAAAATAGGCAAACAACACTTTCTACATTTTCTTATTTTATAGCATAATAAACTGGATATACTTTGTTGCATAAAACTAGAAAAAACTGAGAAAATACAGACACCTGGTATGCTTTACACTCTTTGGAAGAACTACTACACTCCTTTCGTATTGACGTAAGTTTAAGGCGGCGGCGCCGACTTTAATTTTAAATTTCCACAAATATTCTTTTTCATTTTGAAAGGGAATAGCATTAATACAAGAGTTATGTGCTGACTAAAGGGAATTACCTGGAAAGTTTTCCGGAAGTTCTGATTTTTAGCACTTTTATAGATATTGAGTTGCTCTTTTTGCCACCTTGTATCCTTGTCGCTCGCTCCGACATATTGGAAAAGTGGCGCCAAAAAAGAGTTTTTTTCGTCGAAAAGAGCACCACAAAGTCTATGAAAATGCCAAAATATCGAAACTACCGGAAACTTCCCAGGTAAATCTACCTAATTCCTAGACTACATATCTCAAATTTTTACACCTATCAACTAGTAATATTATATTATATTACGTATTTCCTGTAAATATCAATTATTCAGGTTATAAATTATATGCTGGATTGTATTATATGGGTACAATGATTCTTCCTCCTGCTGTCTTAGATATTAGGTTTTTTTGCATTATGTTTCTGTTCAAGATTTGTTGATAGTAGTGTAGGCACTTCTATAAGGTAGGTTCGTCTTAATTCCTTAATGTCGAGTTGTTAGGTCAAGGTCGTCGGTTGGGGAGGAGGCAAGAGAGAACATTTTCCGCCCCATTGCACTAGCACGTTTCTATCATATTTTGGTTTTGCATTTTATTCATAGAAGCCATAGGACTTCAATCATTTTGGTCAACATGTTTTTCCTGGAGAATTATTCTTAATTTATTATTATTCCTAATTCTTTATTTACCAATTTTCTTTCCGTATGTCTATTCTAGAGGTATATTTCCAAAAAAAAGTACAAATAAAAATATCTGATGTGGCCAGCACATAACTTTCTTATACCAGTGTAATACACCCTGTACAAGTAGCTTATTGTAATACACCCTGTATAAGTAGCTTATTGTAACACACCATCTATATCATATATGAATTTGCTGACTCTAAGAAAACGGTTTTGCTAAAGCCGGCGGGTAAAAGGGAGAGTCGAAAGTGGAGTGTCGGCCGGTGAATATACGATCCAAGAGACGTCGAGGTGTAGAAAATTATGGAATTTGTAATTATTATAATTAATTATTTTGGCTATTAGAGTGTCGAACGTGGACGAGTCGGAGCGGACGTAAAATTATGTCTACTACATAGTACATACTTGGGGTAGAAATTTAAATTATTTTACTTATTTTCGGCTATAACTCTAGAAATTTTGTTGGTAAATTATTGCATAAGTGTCTTACAAATTTATGTGTGTGCCAATGGTAGAGATGGTAGAATTTGGTGAGATCAAACTTTTTTGTAACTTGCAGCTGAAGAAATATTTTATAGAGTGTTGAGTGCTCTCTCCTACTCTCCAAGAGCTTATTTCATTGTAAAGTTTTTTTTTTAACATTGAGTGTTGGAAAACTTATTGTGATGTGTGGGTAATTTTGATTCTTCTTTTATTATACGTATTATTTTATGAAACCTGTGTGTCTTACTAATTCTCTGTCAAGAGTTCTATCCTAGACATTCCTAGGGCTACGGATCTAGCCTTTGAAGGAGCTGGCGCTACTAGTGTCTGTTCCCCTTGCAGTCTCAGGGGGTGGTGGCAGCAACCCTTTTCCTTTATTTTGAGGGATATTGATTAAATTTTATTATAATAATGGCACAGGTGGGATTAAGAAACAAGCATTTGATTACAATGGTGACAGCGATAGTTTACCACAAGGGTAGCTAGACGGAAGGCTCGCCACACCAGTATATATTATCCTGATCTAAAAAAATCATTCTATTTAATTCTTCACTTCCCTCAATTAAATTTTAATAGCATACCTTGAAATGTTTCATTAAAATTTTTAAATAATTGATTATCAGCGTCATTCGATACTGTCAATAATAACTCATGTCACATATTTTAATAATTTTTTGTTATTGACATTGACATTTTTGTAACTAAATCAGACCTTTCAAACGTCAAACTGTTAAATTTATCCTAACCCCAATTTATGAGGCTAAATGTGTAAAATATTTTAGTTTACATCAACTTTATTTAAGTATTTGGAAAATATATTTTATTCGCTTGATTAATAGATATGATTTATAATCTTTCATCAAGAACATATTTTTTTTGTAAAGTCAAATACTAGAAAGTTTGGGCCAATTTTGCTCATCACCGAATTTTTCATTGTCTTTAGAACAAGTGTACCCATATTTGAAAGCTTTATCTCAAAAACTGTAGCTGCTATCGCGATACTACAGACATGCGGACAGATTTTTTTTCATAAAGTTATGTTTTTTCATTATAATTCAGAAATGCTATAAAAATTTTGTACTTTTTTCTTCTTTCATTCATTATGTCTCTTCTGGTGGTACCACATTCACCAAATTTAATGTGTCACCTAAAATGTTGTTGACAATCTTAACTGCCAAATTTGGGCAGTCTCTCATTAGTATTTTTTTGAGTTATCATGGATACACACATACACACACACACACCAACAGACATTCTTCGGAAAATAGTCAGAATGGATTCAGGAGGATTCAAAACGTATAAATCAATCAGTCTCGAGGTCGAAAAAAATTACTGTTGCTATACTTCCTTATATTAAGTATAAGGGGCCATGTCCACGGTATCGGGAGAGTTATGGGGACCGTCGCCGCGGCGAGTCCTCGGCGGAGCCGCTGCGGGCACAGAGCTCGCGGCTTTCGCGTGCCGTGGTGTCAAGACTTTGCAGCCTTTGTTCTAAATCGACCATCTCAGGCAGGTCGTGGTCGGGGCGCTGGTGGAGCACTGTGTATGGGCCCGAGCGTGTGTCGGGGTGCCTGTGGCAGTATATCCGTATAGTGAAGTGATGTCGTCCAAGGAGCTTGGACGACTGTTGTGTGTGTCGTCGTGGAGGAAAATAGCAGTGGTTGGGGCAGCAGTGACTGTGGTTGTGAGGCTGCCTGCGTCAATGGCCACCGTAGTCCTCGGTTGCTCCATTTCTTCTTTCTTCTCTTCGCACTTCCCTGAGTCTGAGAGTGGATGGTGCTCTAGGGTGTTCATACCCCAGGGACACCGAGAGTCGGACCAAGAAGTACTCGAGAGAGCGCTAATACTCTCCGAGTTAAGAAGAAGGTTAGTGAACAGTGGTGCTAAGGTGCTTATACCTTTGCTGTTGAGAGAGCGGAGATTAGTCCTGTATAGGGCGCTAATACCCTCGTGATTTATGTGACGATGTGTTCCTGGCATCTACTAAAGTTAAACTTAATATTACTAGAGTGTCTATGAGTTGCACTGTGTGAAAGGGTTAAAAAACGTTATTGCATTGTCGGCAGACTTGAATAAAGTTCTACACTAGAGTCTGATATGGTACACTTGAATTCTGCAATGTGATAGTCTCTGTCTATGCTTGCACAAAATTCAGAAGTACACTAAAATTGGACCGACCCGCCGTGGAGCGGCGAGCCTGTGTGGCCGTGGTAAGAACTCAAACAAATTCAAGTTAGACTGTTCAGATCCAAGCAAGTCACACAGCGACGATTTGGCAGAAGAATTGGAAAGTGCACTAAAATTTGATCAGCGTCCATCGCGATGCGGCGGAGCTTATTGTCTTTGGTTGGAGCTACACTGGTTCAGAAGTAAGCTAAAATGCAAGTTAGGCTGGTTTGAGTCGAGCAAGTCGCACAGCGACCCGACTTGGCATGTTATTAGAAAGTGCACTAAAATTTGAGCAGCGTCCGTTGTGATGCGGCGGAGCTTATTGTCTGTGGCAGAGACTGAACTTGTCGTGAAAGCAATAAAGCACTGATACGTGAGCTCACCTGAGAGTCCTGTGTCCGGCGTCAGCCTCGAGTCGCAAGGCGCGGCTGCACTGGGGAAGCGAGAGGCACAGAAGCTAAAGAAAAGCACTACGTTCACGAAAACTGTTTATTACTAACACACACACACACATATACTGCAGGAATATAGTCGGCTACCAGCGTTGGCTTGCAGTAATATCTGAGGGTCCAGTAAGGCAAAGTGACTGAGTGCCACTTTGGAGGGCTCTTCGAAAATGTGGCGTAAGCCAACCTTAGTGACAAAGTGACATCGGCCCTTCCCAGGCGCGAATGTTGCTGAAGGCTTAGGATGTAAAATTGCTAAGCAGAGCAAAATGTCAAACGTTATGTGTTTGAAAGTTATTTGACAAGAAGAGAAGAAAACGTAATACATACGCTTTAGTCGAAATGGACAAGAAGCAAAGAAATGGCAAAACGTGACACTCGCGTTTTGGATGCAAAATTGCCAAGAAGCTTAATAGGGAATGGCAAGGTTTTTATAGTCGAGAAATGATTAGGCTACGCCTCTTTTATGTTGGCTGGCCAATCAGCGGCGAGCCGCTTAGGGTAGCCGATGACACAGTAAAAATTTAGGGAAACCAAACCTCACTTCTTGACCAACTCCTTGTAAATAAGATAAGAAATAAAAATTGTTTTGCCAAAAAAATGCATCGCTATTGGTCGTACCGACGTTTTGCTATCATAACTCTCAAATTTCCCAAGTTACATCGGGAAAACTGTAATTCATTCCCCAGTTTAAGGGGTTGTAACTCTCTTATGCAATGCCTATGGATATTAAACATCCCACCCACTTTTTTGAGAATCTATTATTTGGAGAAGTTTGAATCACCAGAACTGAATCACCCTGTATGGCCGCGGCAGGTATTTTCGAGGGAGTCGTCGTTGGAGGTGTACACGGACAGAGAGATAAATAGCATTTTCTTTATTATTTTATATGTTTAAATGTAATGCAGCTATGTGCAACTCTGCAGCACTTATTGATCAGCCGTCGCTGGTCATGGTTGTAAAATTTCCGAAAATTTTGTAAATTTTAGGAAACATTCCAGAAATTTGATATCTATTTTTGAAAATGTCTGTGAAGTTTGTTAGTAATAATTTAAATTTAATGAATTAGAGACACCAATTTTTAGTGAAATTTAAAAAATAAGATCTTGCCATATCTTGCTGTTAATAGACTACGATAAGACCAACTGTACAAAATTTTAATAACAAAATAAAACATAATTAAATAACTTAAATTGAGAATAAGGTATTATATTTAAAAGAAAGTTAAGAAACGACTCGCAAACGTAAAATTTCTTTATTTATTTTATAGTAATTAATTTTCAAAGGCAAATAAATGACAAATGTTTTAGATATCCAGTGAGGTGCATCATTTTGTTAATTTTTACTCTCACTTTATGTGGGTCCGTAATGGTAATACCTTCGATTGAATTAGGTTTAGACCAAGAACTCTCGATGCCTGAAAATAGTCATGTTTTGAAATATTTTGAGGTGAATATAGAAACATATTTCTTCTTATAATATTTTTAGTAGAGTCTATAATTACGAATATTATGACTATTTTTCGAATTTTAGTATATGAAGGAACTCTTGGGTGTTGGACCTCCAGTTTACTGGGTAACAAAAGGGGTCATTGATTATTTTGACCCCGAAATAAGTAAGAAAATATGTGGCGGTGTAGATTGTTTAGATAATTCTATAAGTACTCAGTTGTTTATAGCATCTACACAAGAAAACATGTAAGTATAATGTAATATCATAATTGATATATTTTATTTACACAAAAATAAATTTTAAAGACGTTAAATTTTCTAGAGATCTTTCATTTAGTAAACAAGTGCATTAAATATGAATCATGAAATAGGTGCACGCATGCACCAATAAAATCACTTGTTTTCAAATCATCTAAGTAGAATAATCGACGCGCGCGATATATGCACAAAAAGTAGATTTAATTTCATGAAGAAATGTTCATATAAATGTAGGTCCTACCTATCTTTGTTTATAAGTCATAGCGTTTTTATAATAATTATTTCTTTGACCACTAATAAGTAATCATAATTTAAGAAAATCAAAAACATTTATTGTAACAAACAGAAAACAACATTTAGACTACAGTAAATTTTCAAAAATTGGTCCATTCTCCTGAATACATAACTGGCAACGACGAATTAAACTCTCTTGCACGCGTGTGATAAATTTATATTATTTCTAATATGGGTTTCAGCATCTTGAATCCTCTGCAATAACTGATTACGATCACGGCATAAACAAGTTGCTTGAAGTGACCTCATAAACAAAAATCGCAAAGATCTAAGTCGCGTGATCTAGGTGGCCATAGTGTGAGATCTCCGTTACCAATCAATTTAATTGAGAAAGAAGTATGCAGCCATTGGGTCACTTGGGTTCCTCGTTGAGGCTGGGCCCCGTCATGCTGATACCACACATATCCTGTATCAGGTGGAGTGGAACATCTTCCAGAAGAACAAAAAATGTGGTGTTTAAAAAGTTATGGTTCTTCTCTGCATTTAAATTTTCATTAAATACATTTATAAGTAATGCGTTGTTAAATAAGCCACCACAAACATTTACACTAATTCTCTGCTAGAACTTATGCGTTCTGGTCGCATGTGGATTGTCCAGAGACCAAAGATGATCATTATGGAAATTATTAATACCGTCTTTTGAAAAAATTTAATTCATCTGACCATAGAAATTTTGAAATAAAGTTGTTATCTTGTGTGTTGTTGCAAAATCCAGTGACAAAAATTTAATCGCTGTTGAGCCTCTCAGTGATGCAATGCTTTTACACTTTGTCGATGATAAGGGTGTAGCCTTTCGTGATGCCATACAAAACTTTTTGATAGTCCAAAATTTTGTGCCATGCGTCTGGTACTAGTTTCCGGTTGTTCAGTGACAGCATTTATTACGTTTTCAAGATTGAACATTCACATTATGCGGCCGAATGAACCTAGGAGCGGCAGTACTAGTCATGCGAATGAGTCTTCTAAATGATGTACTGAAATAAGAATCTGACGGTTGACATCTATTAGGAAATCTGTTTCGATAGTGTTACGCAACTGGCCTGTGTAGACTGGTTAGATGAGACTGGAATTGAACGCGAACGGCCGGGAATATTTTGGAATGCCCTAGACCGTGGGAATGGATGTATAAATAAGACACACAGTGAGCCGAGACTCAATCTTAAGTTAAACGTGAACAAGTAAAGAAGAAAGAAGAAAGAGACTTATAAGTGTTCAAGTGTGATTATATATAAGACAGTAATTAATCTATTGTTGTTAATTGTTAATTAGTAAATAAAGTAGTGAGTAAGTGTTACCTGAACTTTCAATCAACGAATCTACGAGTAGAGGTGTTTGTGTGGATAGCAAACACATACCAATATTCTCTCGCTGCATTACGAGCCTTTCCATTACAAAATCCATAGACAGAAACACTGTCAGCATGTTCTTCGTTAGAAAATGGATTTATTACTAAGTAAAGAAAGTTTTGGTACATAAACAAACTATTTTTGACAGGTGATTATTTTAACTAAATTTTGTTATGCTAAATCATGGTTAATACGTTTTTCAACTTAAAAATTTTAAAAACGCTATAACTTCTGAAAAGTTCTGATAGGAACTACGTTTATATAAACATTCCTTCATGGAATTAAATCTACTTTTCATTAACAAAGCTTGTAAAGAGGCTAATGAATCATCTTGTATAAATGGTTTATTGTTTGTCGTAACGTTTGTGTCTAAAATTTTAAATGTGTTATAAAATTATAACACTTAATAATAAACAATAATTTGTAAAATAATAGAATAAAATGAAATGAAATGGGCGGAGAAAAACAGTATAACAAATGCACAAAAGAATGGGCACAAGTGATTAGTTATTTACAATATTATATTTAATGAATTAATCTAGCGTATAAGGACATACGATATTAAGATATTCCTTTAATTTTTTTTGGGAAAATGTTAATTTGTGTTTTTTATACCTAAAGGGATAATGTTGTATAAATGACAACCATTGTAGTGTGTGCCTTTTTTAATATAGTGTAGAATTATGGAAATCGGGACAAACAATTAATGTGTCGTATTTTTACAAAATTCATATCTTCCGTTACACAAAAACATTATGCAGGTTGGTATAGTTATATTGGTTGCACGGCAATGCAATAGAGGCGTACTGTCGCCCTATACATGACTCCTTTCTTAACAGTGCCCATGTGCCCGCCGGACGTACGCTAACCGATATAAAAGTGTCCGGTTGCTCCTTAAAAAATTTGCTCCCTTGTTACCTACATTGTTTTTAGTATTAGACCTCAATTTTTTACATTAATAATAATGTGTTAATAATTACAAGGTAACCCTAATTCTTTATCTTACAGAAATTTTAGCTAAGTATACTCAAGCTCTTCGAATGGAATCAACCGCATCGTCGAGCTCTGGAGTATGAGATTTTTACTTTGTATGCAATGTGTTTTTGTGCATTGTAGCAATACAAATATTTACTGAACTCTTGGTTAATAAATCAGTCGGAAAGTCCAAATACTGTTTTTTTTTATTTTTAGAACTTATATAGGAGCTCCAGCAAATTCCTGGTTAGATGATCTTAAGGATTGGAGCGACACAGAAAAATGCTGTAAATATTTTAAGTCTAATAATTCATTTTGTCCACATACTTATAACACAAGTACATGTGACTTTTGTTACTATTCTTTGATGGAAGAAAAAGCAAATTTTACCCGGCAACAATATTACGAACGTTTTTTACCACATTTCTTAAATGATAATCCGGACCCCGTCTGTGCAAAGGCTGGACATGCTTCTTATGCTGGGGTAAGTTCTAAAATAAATTCTGTGATTATAGCGAACTGATAATTTAATTGCATTATTAACATGCATTCTATGCAGCATAATAAAGGTAATTATTCAAGAAGCCAATGATATTACAGATGAATTATTTGTTCATATAAAAGACATATTTGATATCAATAATGTGGTAAAAATAAAATTCATTAAGGTTTTACACGTTTTGCAAATTGTTAGAAAACTGGGACGCCTTATGTGGTCGAACAAACCGTGACATCTGCACGTTCTATAATTTTAAATTTTGAGTTGACCATGAGCAAACTTCTAGTTGGATGAGAAGATATCTTATTTATAGGAACAATCGAGGCGTCAGCAGATTACTGGATCTCAAATCCTCAAGTTATATTGTTGGAGCTTCACATTTCACCGTTCTAGTATCTGCATAGGATCACATGTTATTTAGCCATTATAAAGCTACGGTCTTAAATTGATTCGCTTCTACAAAAAAGGTCTGAATTTCTTTATCGCCTACAATACGGTTAGACCTTCTTTTTCAATGCCAATGAATTTATTCTCGTTTTTTTAATGGACCTGTTTGCAATCTTAATATTCTTGTATCAGTATCTCCCTAGGACCATAGTTGCTCATATTTATTTGAATGAAATACTGTGGCCAAAAGCCTGGACAAGTTCATTATAGATGCCGTCTTTAATAGACACTGAAGATCAATGCTAAATCTATAGTGTAGTATTAGATTTTGTTATCTGTTCAATATAGGTAATAACATGTCATTCTTTGTACCATTTTTGATGTCATTGTTGATACTACCCATTAAAGTTATTTGATAAATTTTCTAGGGAGTTACTTATAAATCTGATGATGAAGGAGATACGACAATACTGTCCTCTAATATTATGTCATATCATACAGTAACTAAGACTTCTGCAGACTTTATAACAGCTCTAAGGTATGCTCGTCATATAGCAAGAAATTTAACTAGAACATTAGATATACCTGGAGTAGAAATATTTCCGTATAGGTAAGTGCTTAAAATCAAATTCTTGTTTTAAAGCAATAGAAATTTAATCTTTTAGTGTATTTTATGTATTTTATGAACAATATTTGACGATATGGAAAGATGCTCTAGAATCCTTGGGATACTCTTTAATTTTAGTTTTGGTCATAACTTTTATTCTTACTGGATTTAATGTGTTTTCGTCACTTGTGATAACTGCTACAGTTACCATGATTATAGTAAATATGATGGGACTGATGTGGTTATGGGATATTACCTTAAATGCAGTTTCATTAGTAAACCTGGTAATGGTATGTACATTTCAAAATACTCATATAAAGGTGTTGCCTTTCATTATTTGTTATATTTAATATTGGAGAAATTTTTTCGAAAATGTGCAAAAGTAGTATAGTAAAGAATTAGTTGGCATTTAGCGTACAGTTTAATTTCTGTTAGTATTTGATATTTGTGAGGAATATATATTAAAGTTGCAATCATTAAAACTATAGAAGAAAGTTTTGTTACTTTTTCGGTTCTTTTTCATTACAATCATTAATTAGCAGAATAGATTATAAACCCTCAAAAATAAGTACATAATAAGTACTTCATTGTTTTCTTTTCAGAGTGTTGGTATTGCTGTAGAATTTTGTGGACACATAGTACATTATTTTGATTATTCTCAGAAAGATAGTGCTTTAGAAAGGGCCGCTGATGCTTTAGCTAACATGGGAATTTCGGTAGGTCAAATATAATGACACCTAATTGAATAAAATATTACACAGTATGTGTATTGAATTATTAGGCACGGGTCTCTTAAATGGCAACGTTGCAACGTAAGCCAAAGGCAGACAACTCGTCGCTAGTCAGCGTTAACAAAGCAGACAATTCATTTTCCATCTAGCTGTCGTGCGGTCAACAATTCACACAATGTACTGTGTCTAATACTTTAATACACATAGTGTATAGAAATAATAAACGTAAACTTTAAAATTATAATGAATATACTATACTATACTTATATGTTTTAAAACAAATAGTTTTCCGCATTATCAAATTTAGTACATTGGCTGTACACAATATCTTCTCTATCTAAAAAGATGTGAGAAATTAGTTGTTTTCCAATATATCTTGAATAATAATTCTCGTTTTTTATTGATGAAATGACGCAAAAAAATTAGATGCCTCAAAAATGGTACGTTTTAAAACACTCAGCGTTAGACATTAAATTATGTAAATGTATAAACAAAATTTTAACGTAAAATTACGTAGGTACTTTTCTGTATCACATGATATTCGTAACAGCAGCAATGAAATAACATGCGGAAAACATGTACACATTTGCGTGATATAACGTGAATCATATTAACAATAATAATAATAATACTTTATTAAATTAAAAATACGATGGAACAAAATACTGTAATAACCACATTTCAATATTTAAATATACTTCGGACGGTGTGTAGCTGAAGTTTAGCATTTCATATTTAAACTGCATTTTTAGGTTATAAGTGGCATAACTCTGACGAAGTTTTCTGGAATTATTGTGTTAGGTTTTTCAAATTCCCAAATATTCAAAATATTCTATTTTCGAATGTATCTGGGCATTGTGCTAATTGGAGCCTTACATGGACTGGTATTTTTACCAGTTATTCTCAGTTTTCTGGGTAAGAAAATGATAGCTTATATATATATCCATTCGCTTCCTGTAGTACTATAAAGATTTTCGTGTTATTAAGTTGGCAATAATTTTGTAGGTTAAGTAATGTCATTACCAACATGATACAAAAAAAGTCTGACACTGACAACAGTTTGTATTTAAAAGGGAATTTTTTTCCAACTTAAAAACGCAAAAATCTACCTTATTCATTTTATGTAGTCCTAATTAAACACATTTTTTTAAACGTTTATCAAATTTTCATATTTGGATGTTATTGTTATGTAAAAGCCAATTCTTTTCAGTTGCCAATGGAAATTGATAGGATAATTCCCAATGTCTAAGGAGACTGTACTAATTAGTGTACCTTTAATAGGATAAATGACATTGGACTATATTAGTGTGACGTCACACAATTTTACAATATACGTAAAAGAGTCATGACACACTGGTTGCCTATATGTAACACTGGAACTTAACCCTTATGCTGATGAAAATAAAGGCGACATCTTTGACAAACAGCACAGAATTTTATTTTCTCTCTCTTGAAAGAAATATTTAAAAACTTTTCCTTGCCATCGACCATGTATAAAATATGTTAGAATGTACACAATGCGGTGCACTATAGAAATTTTGTTGATAATAATAAAAATAAAGTACTGTAATGCGCTTTATTTTTATATATTCTAATATATTTTATGCATGGTGGATGATAAGTAAAAGATCTTAAATATTTCTTTCAAGAGAGAAATAAAATAAAATTCTGTACTGTTTCAAACTAACAAAAAAATGTCAAGTTCCAGGGTTACATATAGGTAACCAGTGTATCACTACTCTTTCACGTAGGTTGCATAATTATTATTAACTCAGATTAATAGTACTAGATGAGTAACAAAACATAAAAAGTTGTCCGATTTATCTACATCCCACGCGAGATACGTAAATATTATCGCTGGTTTTATTCCTATTGATGAGAATCATGAACACAGCACGAAGAAACCCGATCGTTGCCCGATCTATGACCGTCTTGACAACAAATATTGTTCGGTAAGACGACGTCTGTCATTTTAATCTGTGTTTTTAAGTGATTTTAAAGTTTTGTTATTTGGTACTGCGATTAGTAATCGATTTTTAGTTATAAAAAAATTTATTTATAAATCTTTATTGAGAAACAATTACTAATAAGTGTGTAGTGTGTTGTCAAAGAGGAAAACCACGGGGTTGTTTATCTTTTCACAGGTAAGTAAACAAAACAAATCAGGGCCGGCATAATTCGAAAGTGTGAAATCTCAAAAATAACTAAAATTAATGATAGCTTTACAAAAACAAAAACAATAACATTTGATTCCATTTGAACAGTAAAAAATTCACATATTGTCAAAAATATTTCTCGGGAAATCTGAAAATAAACACATTTTTTAATAACCTTCAAAATTGAATTAAAAAAATATCAATTAAATTTAAAACATCTACAGTTTGTGAACTACCTTAAGAATGAACTTTCCATTCAAGTTAAAATAAATATTTTTGTATAAGTATCTTTTTTTAATAAAATGTGGATTTTTTTACTGTTCAAATGGAATCAAATGTTGTTTTCTATTTTTTGTAAAGCAAATATTAATTTTAGTTATTTTTGAGCTTTCACAATGTCGCATTCACGTATTATGCCGACCTTGATTTTTTTTGTTTACTTACCTGTGAAAAGATAAACAACTCCGTTGTTTTCCTCGTTGGTCGCACATTACACATTTATTATTCATTGTTTCTCAATAAATACGTATTCACTAAATAAATCTTAATAACTACAAATCGATTATTAATCAGTACCCAATAACACAAAACTAAAGTTTATCACTTATCACTTATCACTTAAAAACAACAGAAATTAAAATAATAACAGCAGAATAGCATTGAAAAATACAGTACTCAAGTAAACAAATTTTGTATACCTATTAAGTTTTAAGTTATGCAAAAGCATTAAAATAAACGCTGGAGCCTGGAGTCGCCCCTGGTTTGTTTTGGATACGTTGATATGTAAACATGCAAATTGTTGTTTATCTATCTCTTATGTGTGTTACTTACCTTTATATTATTAATCTGAGATTATTAATTATATGACGTCATAACTAATGTGATATAAAAATAAATAAATGACAAAATTTGTACAGTGTGGTCCGTTTACCGTTCTCATCCCATTTTCATCTATATTTGAAGACTTACGAATAAAAATAAAAAAAGGGATTAGTTAGACCGCTTTAAAAAAATGCATGTACTTTATATACTGCACGTTCGATTTTCCATACCAACTAAAATTTGTATTTTTTTTTAAGAACATCCTGTATATTTTGACATATTTAGATAGAGGACCTCTCGACCTTTTCAAAAATACTTCATAGTATATATTTAACTCGATTATTTTAGGAGACACGCAGGTTTTAAAATTTTATTTGAAGACTTATGGGCAAAAATAAAAAAAGGAATTGTTAGACTACTTAAGACCTTTAAAATTGTATACAATTTTTATACAGCGCGTTTAGATTTTTCGTGTGAAATTTTTATTTGTTTAAGGATATTCTGTATATTGCACATTATTTCTGTCAAAATTTATAATTTTTATTATTTAGTTTTATTACAACATTATAATGCTATATATTATTGAATTTATTATAAAACATCATAACTTATTGTAAAGCATATATTTCAGCATGTCAAACTAGATATTCCCTTAACGGGTTAGATGTTAAAATAGTGTTGAAACTGGGGTAAGAACGATAAATAAACCAAACTGTACCTTATCAGTTTTCAAAATTTTATTGTTTTTTTTTTAATTTATAAGTGGGAATGAAAGATATAAATCACAATGAATAAGTTTACAAAATTCCATGTAAATGCAGTATGATGTATGTAGATCAAATAAAACTAAATTTCAAAATCATAAATTTTACCTACATCAAATGTAGGTAAAATTTATTTTTTAATAAAAAAGTTAATGAAGATTTATGATTCATAAATAAATTATGTTTAAGGACAAATTAAATACCCAGCAAAAGCTAAAACTTTGACAAGCCACCAACGTGGACGTAGAGGAGTGTCTATAATTAATAACAATTATCCAAACTCACATGGAACTAATGCACAGAGGCAGCCAATTGAATAGGAGAGAGAAGACTAATTAATAACTAGTTAAAATACTTCAGTATTAGAAAACTGACTCACAATTTGTATAGACAAACTATTATTTATACACGTATGATCACGTTCAATATGAAATTTAGGAAAATTATGTACGAGTATATACAAAGCCTATACACCTTTTGTGTAAATCAAATGTTTCCATAAAGTAAAAATTGAAATAGGAAATAAAATATTAAAAAATTGATGAAATATTTATTTTATTGTTGGTATAGGTACCTATAACGTTGCTCCATGAAAATTAGGCATAACATGATTTAAATTAAAATTAAAAATGTTTAATATATTCTAAAATTAATATTAATTAAAGAGTAAAAATGTTATCTTATTTAAATAAAAACAAAATGGCAGTGAAATTTCGAAACATTGTTTTCTAGTCAGAGCTGGGACAAATCAAATTCTGTAGAATCAAGCTATAAAAATAAGAAGTTCTTAAGTGAAAGGCTTTAAATGAGAATTCACGATCTTGGGGGTAATTCGAAATGATTTTAAATAAAGTTTAAATTAATTGAAGCCTTTACCGCGCTCGGTAGCGCAGTGGCTAGAACGTTGAGCGACGAACGTAGCTGGTCTTACTGTCTGCTGGCTTCAAGGGTCAAATCCCTTCTACCCTGTGACAAAGTCGAAGGAAGTGGTTGTGTGTCCGCGTATTTTCAGCGGTGTAACCTCCGCTCCTGCAGCTCCAGTTTTGGATTTTGGGTTGTCTAATTTATGTGGTATTTTTTTTAACCAAAAGTTTTTCTAAAAGAAATAAAAGTGATTTGAAATTAAGATTTAAAGGCTTTAATTCGTAACTGATATCAAATTAAAATAAATTAATTAAAGTCAATTATATAGTATCAGAAACTCAATTTATAGTTGACTTTCAATTTAACTTATTTGATTTAATTTAAAAAATCTTTATTTCAAATCAATTTCTACACTACAAGATCACGAATTTCTTAATGATTATATTAAAAGATATAGGATCTTATCGCAACATGATGTAAAATTCTAAGATGGAACACAAGTCGATGAAGGACATGGGCGTCACCTCAAAAATTTCCAGCGGGGAGGAGCCACGTTTTTTAAACGTTTCTTCACAGTGAATACTAGAAAACATTTTTATTTTTGTAAAATAAAATAAACAAATTTCTGAAAAAACATGTAATATAAATATGTTTTTTTCTGTAGCATTGCCGCCATTATCGGCATTGGCATTTAATTTAATTGCCAAGAAAGCGTATACTGCTTTTTTATGCAGGAGCGCGACACGTACATTTGTACCAAATAAACAAGATTAATTATGGAGCTCGCGCGCAAATCCCGCTAAATCCCCAAAGTCAAACTTGTGGCCAGTGGCGTAACTTTGATTTCTGGGCCCCCCCGCGAAAAAATGTTTAAGGGCCCCATCATGTCGTGAATAAATAACATAATTTTTGTCAGTACTTTAAAACTTTTTTTATTGCCTTATTTCTATTAACGTCCTGACGGAGTTTAGCTGTAGCCTATAGCTACTTCATTTCACGTCATCAATTTTAAATTTCTAAATTTATTCGCAGTGCCATTGCTATAGAGCTATCGGCAGTATCGGCACTGCTCTCGTAGCCCCAGAAGACATGCATTTCTGTTATTATGGGGCTATGACAGCAGTGTCAACAGCTCCTATAGCAAAGGCACTGCGAATAAATTGAGAAATTTTTAATTGATGACCTGAACACCAACATTCGTGAAAGGAACTATACCACTCAACATTTTGTAAGCCTTTCGATTTTGGGATTTTTTAAATGACTTCATAATTCAACAATAGCAAAATTTCAATGAACTTAAAACAAAATAAATAGGTGTAGAATAAATATTTAAGTATAAACTTTTATAAAATATTACATTAATACAATACACAAATAACAAAACAACACAATTGATATACGATTATTGGATATGCATATGTATGTGTCTACATAATTATTATTATTTATTTAAAAATATACAGTAATAATTAATTATATTTATTAGTTGTCTATAAATCCAACATCGAATTTGTAAATTAGGTAAATATTTTTTTCCGTGGTTTCATTTGTGCGAAATGTGATATTAAATCTGACATATCCATATTCGCGGCCGTTACAGACTCAATTGAAAGTATTGCTAAATCATCTAATCTATTTTGAGTCATATTGTTTCTTAAATAATTTTTTATTATCTTTATTTGGAGAAATTCCTTTCAGCGCTAGCAACAGTGACGGGAAGGGTTAAAAATACCAATAAGACAGTGATAGTCTGATCAAAAGATAAGGCTAATGTAGCATTTTCTATTAATAAAAATTCGGCAAATTCAAAAATTGTTTTAAAATCTTTCAATTTGTCACAAATCAAACGGTTATTTCTTAAAATAGATAATTCAATGCCGATTGATTCAGATATATATCGTCTTTATAAAATTTTTGTAACTTGTCACCTTTTTCTAAGATTTCTTGTTGTGTTAAATTGCAAAAATTTTTAGGTAATAAAAAATTAAATTTGTTTACAATATGTAAATGAGATTGAAATCTATTATTTAATTGTATATGTATAATATCTATTACTCTATAAAATATATTTATTTTAAAATTATCCTCTTCATCTGTAATCCGATGTTCTATACATAGTTCATCATAATGTCGTTTAACTTTAGGTTGCCTTTTCTTTTTTAACTCTGGTAACCCCCCATTGGATTGCGATAATCATTGCTTCTAATTTTATTTTTTCAAAATTATTTCTTGTTTCACTAAGAAAATGCATGTTTTTTTCAATTAAACTACAAAGTGGTGGATTTTCATATGCTTCGGTGTAATTTTATGCTTTATACACTCGCCGATGCACTTAGCAGCTGATGGGGAACATCCTGTAGGGTTCACCGATGTAAACTTAAGGACGAGGGTTAGCCTTAACACCAGGACTAACCTAAAGCAACAAAACATGGCTAAAATGGACGCGGTCATCGATGAGGAACTTTCAGAAGATTCAGATATCTGGTAAATCAACTGTGCCGTGTACAACGCCGCGTAGCAACTCGTTCCCCGTGAGAGGTCAACCAATCACGGGGTCGAGAAAGCCAAGCGGCATGTACAACAAATAGAGGGCAAGATACAGTCGCCAGACAACACGCTTCTCGGATTCAGAGTATGGTGGAATGCAAGACGAGTGGTAAAGTTTTTACTCTCAGAATCCGTCGTATAGCAGCCGGATTAAGACGTCAACACCATACTCTAAATCAGACAGTGATGCTTAGCTGAGCCAGAAGAAGCGTGCCCCGACAATCATTAACAACTGGTGGTGGAAGAAATTTCCTTCCACTCACCGCCGTCTGGCGCGAGTTGCCAACTCATGGTAGAACGAAGGGCAGCAGATTCCGGACTGGTTCGTCAAGGGACGTACTGTGCTTATCCTCAAAAAAGGAGATCTTTCCGACACGAAGAATTATAGGCCGATTACTTGCCTCAACCCCTGCTACAAGATATTTACACGTATCTTGTATGTTAAGACACTGAGGTCTGTTGATCCAGTCTTCCAGCAGACACACGAACAGCGTGGTGCCAAGAAGAGAATGGCAGGTTGCAAGGACAGCCTGCTGATAGACCACTGTATTACACAGGATTCTGTGCAATACAAGCGGAACCTATCGATGGCCTGGATTGATTAACGCAAGACATTTTATTCAACATCGCATGAACTATTGTTCCACTTGCTCGAATGTCTTGCGGTACCAGCACCACTAGTGACATGCATAGCAACTGCTGCCACTCTGGAAGACTCGCTTCACCATAATATCAGGTGCACAGAGGGGTCACGACAGAGCAGGTGTCATTTAGAAGAGGAGTTTTCCAGGGTGTCTCTCTAAGTCTTCTCCTCTTCTGCATCTCACTGCTACCATTGTCTGTTGGACTCCGCCATACCCGCGAATACCAATATGGACCACCCAGCGACCGAAGACATAAGGTCACTAATCTATTTTATATGGATGACCTTAAACTTTATGCCTCCGGAGAGCGCGAACTACAAAACGCTCTTAGGGTGGTCGAGGATTACACGCGGGTAATTGCTATAAAGTTCGGGTTGGACAAATGTGCAGTCGTCCACCTGAAGAGGGGACGATCCTGGGAATTCTCTGAGGATGCGCAGCTCGCAGACGGAAGCATCCTAAGATATTTGGATGCCAGAGAGATCTATACATATCTGGGTGTGCAACAAAATCACATCCAGGATGTAACACAAATAAAGGATTCTCTCCGCGGCAAGTACAGACACCGCTTCCAAAAGATTTGGTTTTCCGACCTTTCGGGGAAGAACAAGGTGTCTGCAAGTAACATGCTTGCCGTTCCGGTTCTGCTCTACTCCATCGGAGTAGTAAAGTGAACGGTGGATGAGCTGCGCCAATTAGATAGAGATACCCGCAAGATGATGAATATTCACGGAAGTATTCATCCTAGATCGTCGGTTCCTCGTGTGTACCTCTTATGTCAACGGGTCGCCGAGGACTCTTGGGCATGGAGTGTATGCATGGCATAGTAGTATTGAGTATGGCATGTAACATCCTCAAGAGCTCAGATCCCCTCTTATGGTTTGTAAAACATCACGAAACTGTAGAGGTATGGGAGCAGAATTGTTCAAGGCAGCAAAAAGAGCTGCAGATGAACTCGGTCTCGCAATTGACATCAGGCAGGAGGCCGGCGAGGTGCTGATGTAGAATCAGTCACCGAACTTCAGCCAAATCGTCTGAGAGCCGGAATCAGAGCTGCCGAACAGGAAAAACTGTTTCAGCAGCATGTCTATAAACCCCAGCATGGTGTCTTCTATAAGAACATAGAAACGCTGGGTTTATCGATCAGGCTAACATTCGCCTTCTTAAGGTCAGCTGAGATTAAGTCAGAGACCGAGGGATTCATTATGATCTTCCAGGATGGTGTTATCAACACCTTGGTCTACCGTAGACGTGTGTGGCGTGTAGAGGTTCCTGATATCAACTGCAGGACCTGCCTTCAGGCGCCGAGTCGCTCATGCACTTACTCTCTGCATGCCCCATATATGCGATTTCGGCCTACATCCACCGATATAACGCGGCGTTACGAGTGCTATACTACTGTCTAAGGCACTCGTATGGGGTAGACCAGACACCAGGGCTGCCTTACGTCCTCGGAGATATTGAATCCGTTGTCGAGAACGAGAAATGCCGGATTTACTGGAACTACTCGTTTCCGATGGTCATGCTAATCCAAGCCAACAAGCCTGACATAGTCCTCCTTGATCATCAACTCAAGGTGATGGATGTCATCGAGTTCTCGGCACCTGCGGAGAAAAACATCACCTTGAAAGAGGAGGAGAAACAGACCAAATATCGCGAATTCCGGTATGAGCTTCAAGTGCTGTACCCAGGTTACTCTATCAAAATAGTCGTTCTAATTATCGGTGTACTCGGAGGGCTTAAATAGAATAAAAACTAAAAAAAGTTATGGGGGTGTTACTGTTTTAAGTGAGACATACTGTATATTATATCGTAAAAATATTTATAGCAATATTTTATTAACCATTTTCATATTTCAAATAAAAAGCAATGTTAATATCGTGACCTTTTATTGGTGATTTTAATACGATTTGGGTCTACAACTTGTTTTTTAAAAATATTTTTCTTGATCTATTTTACCCATTATTTGTAAAGAGCGGATTTAAGGCAACATAAATAAGTGATCCGCTTCACCCCAATTATTTGTTCGTTCTACTAAAAGTTTGACATAATAAAAATGTTGAGTTATATTATATTATGCTTCTATTATTCATTGATTTCCATGGCGACTTTAAATCCCAGGAGAACAAACGCTTGTTTTACTTCCTGTATTGAGGCAGCAAAATACTGTTTTATTCACGTTTATGTTAAAAATTTTTTTATTGTAGGTAATTTGTATATGGATGACTAAAAAAATGCAATAAAATTTTAATGTGAATGTTAATACAGTGATACGTATTTTTAAGTTAGTTTGTAATTATTTTAAATTACGTTAAGTTAAAGGTAAATTTTTATAAACATCCTTCCATATAAAATATTAGTTTTAATGTAAGTCGAGACATCTATCAGTTTTCAGGCAAAGTTGTATAAAAGAAATTATAGCAAAAACCTTATCGGTACGGGCGGGCTGATAGTGTTCAATCGCCAGCGGATTTGGGGAAAAGAAAGTAAATGTGCATAGTGAAGTTTTATTATAAAATATCGTTTTTGCGGATATTACACTATTGTCACATGGGAAAAAAACGAGTCATATTTTTGGTGTACTTAAATATTGTTTGGAAGAATTGACCGTCGTAACTCTTAGAAAAAAAAAAAGAGGATTAATTTCTTAAGTGAAGGAGTACAGGAAAAAAAACGTCTCTGGGTTTGCATAGGGTTAATCGCATCCGAGGTGAGTGTTTTGGTCTGAAACTTCAGTCTTGTTATTTATATTTACTTATTAGCCTAGTCCAAATTTTTGTTTTGCTAATTTTAGGCGTTTTTATACCAGGCGTTTTCTAGCCGGGTAACCTAGTTGGAAATAAAAAGTAAAACTGCTGATGGTTAGTGTTAAAGCTGTTTCATGTTGGAAGTATATAGTGGGATGTTTATACAATCGTTTGGTTAGTGGTTGTACCAGTTTGACGGCATTGGAAAGTACGAACCGGAAGTACCGATTGTCTCGAGGGCTCTTACGACTAAGGGATGAAAAGGATAAGTACCACACAGTGGATGTATTTCTTTATGCGTTACTTAGGAAGACTACTAAAATTTTAACTATATGCGTCCCATTTTCACCTATATCCGAGGTGACTTATTACCTAAATTATTTGTGAAATTATAATTGAATACCCACCAATTTCACCCCAGAAAGTATTATCTCTATACCGTATCAGATTTTAATGCTGTGACAACCTTTTAGATAAAGTCCCCTAGTCCGGTTTATTCTATTTATAATTGGTGGGATCTTTATCTGAGGGTTGTACTCTCGAGAGTCTAGGTCGTATTTTTTTGTGTACTTTAGTTTAATATTTAAGAAAAGCTTTCGGCGGTACAGTTACTGGTTGTACATTTATATATTTATGTGTGTATATATGTATATTTAGTTAGTAAACCCTTATATTTATCAATGCCTGAGTTTCATTTTTGTAAGTAAGTTTGGCACTTCATTTAGTGATTTTTTTTGGTTCATTGGGTATGTATAGAGTATTTTAAATCACTTGGCGCCCTTATATAATTTGGAAATTAGACACTATAAACAAACAAATATCAAAAACCGAACCTCCCCGACTCCACTGAGTTTATTTTAGTCGGAGCATACCCTTTTCTGCTACTAACGCAAAATTTACGTAACAACAGATATAATTGGTTGAATTTTATTACTTATCCATACAGTAACGAAAAGTATTCCTTATCGGCCCCCCCGTTGGCGACGCCCATGGTGAAGGTAATTTCTACAAAATTCTGTTTTTCAACAGCGATAACCCTTAATTAACTTTAGAGAGCCACAACCAATTTTGCTCTTCAATAATTTGTAAAAATTATCGAATTAACGATTACTTTGTAAACTGTGTATTCGTTACTTTGAACCGCGAATAAGTAATTGTACCCTCTTAAGCAAATAGAAGGCAGATTTATATAATAGGGATTATTTATTTTATATCTATTGCAAATACTATATTCTAAGTTGCGTCGTTTCTAAGATTTAGCAAGTTGTAAAAAGAAACTAGTGGACGAGGAAGAAGACGTATATGCGATTTTCTGTAAGTTGGCATTAGATGTTGATAGCCAGGAGACATGACATCGGCCACCTCATCGGTTTGGCATACGTTCATTGCCTGGGTTTAATTTTAGTGTAAATTCATGCACGTTTATTATTTTATTGTCAAACTAAACAGTAAACGGACATAAATATGGAATTGTGGTATTCATGTGTGCTTTTTTTAACTTATTTAGTGACTGTGAACTGTATTATGTGGAACTTGGAACCAAATACGCAAAAATGTTTAAAAGAAGAATTACATCAAAACGTACCAGTTATTGGAGAGTTCGATGTAACGGAGGCTGCCGGACAAACAGTTAATTATGTGGTATGTATTTAACATGTGAAATAAGGGCAGCTTTTTATGAACTTTTTTTAGGTTACCGATTCCAAAGGACATATTTTAGCCAAAAGGCAAGACATAACTAAGGGAAAATTCTCTTTTAACACAGAAAGTTTCGATACATATGAAATCTGTTTTTCATCCCATGTTCCACCAAGTAAGTTTTTTTTTCATTAAAATTTTATATATCAAAGAATTGTCCAAGCGATTGTATTTTTTTAATGTTTTTTCAGAATACCCAGTAAATGCCAAACTATGGTTGTTTACCGTGCCTTTACTGGAAATTCAGATTGAATAGGTTAGGTTAGGTTTGTTGTGAGTGGGTCTCACTGAACCCTCCACTGCGGCCATCAGCAGGCCTATTGTGGCTCACGCCTAATTATATTTCACCCAATAAGTTCAGTCTCTTAATGAAACTGATAACTTTATTGGGTGAGAATGTGTCCAGATCCTCTGGCAGCAGTTGCTGTCAGATTGAATAAAGGCCAGATAAACGACTATACTTTGGTGTTTACTATATAAGTACCTATACCTATGTGCCCTGCCATTAATTATATTGCAGTTATTGTAATTTCTCTTATATGATTGTTCTTGATATCGACCATATTGTAGGAGTCTAGTAAATCATTCATACTCTATAAAAAAGAATGTATTTTTTTTACTCCTTTTCACATCTCCATATCATTGATTATTTCTATTAAATTTTCCAGATGATTCTTAGGAGAATTTATAATAACCTTTAAAGTAATCCACCGCTAGAGTCCAATAAAATTTATTAAATATAAGGTAAAACATGATGAAATTAAATCATATTCACATACATAAATATGATCAGATTAAAAATGAAACATATGGGTAAGGAATATGTCTCAGCTATGGTGGGCTCCAGCTTATTCAAATTTAGTTAATTAGCTGTTTTCTTTCGTGCTGAACAAACTGAATGTACTGAGAGTAGAGATGGGCAAAACTTGTTATTTTTTAATAACAGGTTCGAACTGTTATTGTTATTTTCAAATAACTGTTTAAAATAACACGCTAAAAATAACAGATAGCCGAGGAGTACTGGCATCATTATTCGCAAAATGCACAAATATTATTTCAGAGTCAGCGTTATTTTACACTATATAGTGACTACAATTATGTTATGGCATTATATGCTGCTGGTGTGCTATAAAATGATAATATGTTTTACCTAATTTAATAATTATTTACTTGTTTATTTTTATTTACAACGGATTTTGTTTGTTGAGTTTTTTATATTTTATATGTTATTTATTTAATTTTAAAAGAATGGATTTTATTTGGTTTGATTTTTATGTTTTATATTAATTGATTCCCTTACATACATATACATATAAGTAAATAAAATAAATAATTGATTTCCATAAAACATTTTTTAAGTTCAAACCTCCAATTATTATCAGTTCATGTTGAATAAATAAATAAATACCAGCCTACATACATATACCATTTTTGCACTATGAATATTATATGTAATATACTAGTACAAATATAAATTAAATTTTTGTTGTGACATGGCATATCTAATTATTTATATACCACTGGCTGAGATTAAATATCAGTATCAAATATCAATATTAATATTATTCCATCCATACTAGTCTAAGTAGTCTGTATGGTTTCATTTGCCCCTGTTTTCTGAATAACAGTTGTCTTGTTGACGTTGTCCCAAATCGTTATCCCATATTATCTACACTTTTCGTCTGTTGCTATTTTCTGAATTTCTGAATAACAGTTGCTGCAAGAATATTAACTACATCATATCGCATATCTGTTATTTTTTAACAGAAATAACAGTCTGTTAACGTTGTTTACAAATAACAGTTATAAATTAATAGATCGTTAAATAACAACCCATCATCTCTAACTGAGAATGATTTAACTGAAAGAGAACAGTATATTCACCAGTTTATTCTCCAAAAGAATGACTGTATCTGTGGGTATAGATTTATGATTGGATTGATAAATAGGTGTAGGTTATAAATTTTATTTTTCTTGGCGCATTGAAAGGTTTTGAAAATGGAATAATTTATATTGGATGGTGGAAATAAAAACATTGCTCAGAAAATTTGTATTATTTTAATATTACCTTCCTGTCAATTTTTTGCATCGATTTTACTAAAATATAACATATAAGTTGTCTGACCGATTGGATCAAATAGATGAACCCCACATTTATATCAATAATTAATTTATTTACATCCATATCTTATTTCAGGTTGTGTAAACACCAACAGATTGAACTGAATTAACTAACCGTAAAAAATTATTTAATCTCGACGGGTGAAGGGAATTCTGAATGCATTCACTTTTGTGGTAAGAGTGGGGAGACTGAACACTAACAAAAGAATGCCAGTGAAAGTGATTGTTTTCAGTTAAGGTAACATCAATCAGTTTATTCAGTAGAAGGAAAACGGCTATTAAAGTTACCATTTAAATCTATTTTCCAGCCACTAATTTTGAATTGTTTGGCAAAAAAAATTATTATTTTTAATGTCTTAGAAACTCGGTTCATCTCTAGCAAGGAATTTTTGAAACAATACACCATCATCTTTACCTCATATTTAAAAAATAATAATAATGAGCTAAACAAAAAATATAATACGTTAAAGCAATACCAACATATCCATTTGTTTACAGATTACAGAGGTATTACTCAAGAAGTCTCCTTGATAACTAAGCATGGGATTGAAACAAAAAATTATGATACAGTAAGTACTATGCCATTTATTTAAAAATATTGTGATTTAAGTTTTATGTTGATTTATGCTTTGGACTTTGGCTTAATGAATGGTATGTATGCCCTTTGTAGTAAATTTCAAATAGGTTTTATTTTCTACATTCTACAATAGGTTCAAAGTTATTTGAATACCCAGAATTTTAAATTAACCCCTATCCAGTTATTGAATAAAACCTGGTTGTCTGAAATCTGAAAAATGCCAAGTAGAAGGTATCCAAAACTAGGTAGAAATCGAAAAAAATATCAAGAGGTAATTTTTTTTAGGTATTTACTTCTCTATTGCATCACTGTGCAATCAAAAAGTAAAAAAGTCAATATGTACATATATATAACGTACATACATATGTCCTGATGAAGCTATTGCTGAAGTCATTTCGGATGTATTTTAAAAATACTAAAAAAATAAAAAACTTTTAACACCGCATATCTCAGAAATGAAACTAGAGTACCCATGTTAATAGCAACTATTTGTTTTATTTTTGGGTGGGGAATCTCCGCTTAAACGATAGCACATGTTTTTTGAAACACCCTATATACATGGTTAAACATAAGCAAAATTGAGATACCTACCGCATATCCTTATTTAATCTATCTAATTTTTAATAAAGTGAATAAAAATTTACAAGACAGAGAAGACGAGTAAGAGCAAATCTAATCTAAAAAGTGATAATTGAAAATGGGAAATTTCCGTGGAAATTTAAGGCTGGGATATATCCAATTTAGAAATTTCCAAATGGAAATTTCAAATGAAATTTCCAAATCTAATAACACTAATCATTGATCATTAAGTATTTATCAAAAAAAAAAAAAAAATTCAGTCATGTTTACTTAAGCAAGATTATATCATATTTTATATTTCAGTACGGTGAAGCGGCACAGTTGAAACCAATAGAGAAAGAACTGAAACGATTGGAGGACCTCTCTAATGCCATTGTGCAAGATTTTGCCATTATGAGAAAACGGGAAGAAGAAATGAGGGATACAAATGGTAATTTTTTAAAATATGTTTCATTGAAGTTTATGTGGTCAATTTTTCATATCACTTCACAAGATATAACGTCATCAGCTTAACATTTTTAAATAATAATAACAATAGAAAAGTTTTTAGACCGGCTTATTAGTTGGAAAAATTTTGTTGATAAGAGTCCTTATTTTGAGAAAAAACTACTTTATCAACGTCAGCAAGTTGAAAAAGTAGTTTTCTCAAAATAAGGACCCTTCCCCAATAAAATTTTTCCAACTAATAATAATATTAAAATTATGAAAATTTCATTACATAGATAATATTTCCCATCAATAAAATATACCACAATACAAAGAATTTAACTTTCATTAGTTGCTAAATGTGATATTTATTTGACTGAATAAAAGGTCTTGTATAGGTTCAAAATGAAATAAAAAAGCGACTAATTTTTAAACAAACCAATAAGTAGAAGACTAAAAAATAAACATTTGAAATATAAAAAAAATTAGACATTGGTCATTTGGCAACTACTATTTCAGTAACACAAAGCCGATAACTGGTGGAAGATATTTTTGATAACAAGAAGAGTGACAGTTGCCTACATCAGCAACAGCCACTTTGGATGATGGTATTTGTTACCTTACTTAAGTCTAATTTTACCACACATTTTTAAATATCTGATTGTCATCTCTTAATTTTGATTTTACTTTTACTAACGTCTAATATGAAGTATATGATCTCATTGATAATTGATTGATTTCTGATAAGTTCGATAAAACAATGCTAGATGACATTTGGGTCAATTATTTATGGTGTTATCAGTGTTTTTGATATGCGCTTTTTTCACAATATACAGGGTTAGTCAAATTCAAGCCTAATCATTAGAATTTCTTAAACCGTAAGAGGCTTAAATTATGGCAAAGTTGTAGAATTTTATGCTGAGTAATATGACGAAAAAAAAATTCTGAAAAAAAAACTGGAAATTTTAGTTTGTTTTTCTTTGCTTACTCGATTATAAAGAGACAAATTGAAGAAGTCAAGGCACTCCTCCACAGCACATTGTCCTTCTCTATCTGTAGGTGATCACCAATTTTCTGTATAACGTTTTGTTGCTTCAAAACCAACAAATGAAACGTCACAGAAAATTGGTGGTCACCTACGGATAGAGGAGAATAATGTGCTATGGAGAAGTGCCTTTACTTTTTCATTCGTTTCTTCAAAACCGAATTATGAAAGAAAAACAAAAACAAAAATTTTCAGAAACCTCGAAAACGAAACAAAATACTGTGCTTTTTTTTTCGTCATATTACTCAGTATAAAATTCCGCAACTTTGCCCTATTTAACCTTGTTTGTATTTCTTACCGTTTATGCGAACTTGAAATGATGAGGCCTGAATTTGACTAACCCTGTATATTTCGTAATGAGCATGTCCCACAATTTTTTTTTATTTTACAGAATCAACTAACAGCAGAGTCTTGTATTTCTCCGTATTTTCAATGTGTTGTCTTTTGGGATTAGCAACTTGGCAAGTACTATACTTAAGAAGATACTTTAAAGCAAAGAAACTCATTGAATAGAATTTATTTATTAAATTATTAGTTCCTGTGTGTGAAAAAAACATTGTTATTTTTTTATGAAATATATAAAATAAATACAAATTATTGTTAAAACTTGTCAAGCAAAAACCTAAGTACCTACCTAATTTTTAATTTTTCTAAAAAATTTCAAATTTTAGGGTGATATATTTACTTCTTCCGAACATTTAAAATTTAAAATAATTTTGTAGGTATAGATTATTTATTTGTAGTACTGATCTTTTTTGTATAAATGTAAAAATATTGAAACTCGTTTATACTTAGTAATATATTGTAATAATTTTTTAAAATTATATAATTGTGGTTTTCTAATTTTTATTTTTCTTATTTTGCACTTTATAACTGGAATTAAAATAGGCAAAAAGTAATTGTCTAAAATAATTTATGAATATTTTTATAATATATTAAATATTAGTAGCATCCTGCACTATGGCTATTTGAAGGTATCAATGGCTATACACTATTATGCCAGAAGCTCGTATAATACGTAGACAATTGCACACTAATGGACTAGCCAATGACAGAGCAGCATTTCATCATGAAAATTTATTACTTTAATATCTTCTAGTAGGTAACTGTTTTTTATACTGAATTCAAAATTCGTACCAGAAGAAGTGTGTTGCAGGATATACAAGAGTGATAAAATTTAATAGAACTAGAACTGGTTCATGGATCCTAATTTTGACATCTCAAATATGTTGTATACTTGTAACCGCAGCAGCTGCCCAGGTGTCTTAGGAACCACCTCAGAAAAGCTGCAGTGCTGCACTACCAAATAGATAATTTATACAATTATGATGAGTTATTTTTATAGTCACATTTTTATATTTTAATAAATTATGAAAATAGAGCCTTCAACAATAAAATTTCATTATTCTTTTATCTGCTTGGGTGAGAAGCAGCTATGTGTAGGTAGCTCTGAGGCTCGTATTGACTAACCACCATTGTCTGGTAACAAAAAATATATTTTGGAATTTAACAGAAAATTTATTAAATTTAACGATTAACACATAATAGAAAATTTTTTATTAAAATTAATTTTACAAAATGTTCTGTTTGACAAAACCAATCAGATTTCTTTTTTGTCTATATTTCTGTTGATTAGTACTAATAGTTAAAAGATAAAAAAAATAAAAGGATATACAGGGTGTTCCTAAATTCACTGCGCCAATTATATGTATAGTGATGTAAGTTATTTTTTGCCACTTCTAGTTTTTGACCATTAGATTTCAAAAAAGCGGGAAAAATGTTTCTTTCATCTTCTAAATTACAAATACTTGAAGAAAAATGAATGTGCGTGTGTTTATAATTTAGAACTTGATTTAGGTGGTGCGTCGCACATAAAATTAAAAAAATAAAACAAGAATTGTTTTAAATGTTAAATAACCAAATAACCTTAAAGCCGCACAATACACTTAAAAGTAAAATTTATTCAGTTGGCAGACATTATGCAATGGTTTCTGCATGTTGTGGAATAAACGTCGATAAAATAAAAAACCGGAACTAAAACCCCAACAAACAAACTATACCAATGTTGTCAAACGAATGTAAAAGTAAACCAAAATTACTCGTCTCGTGAAATGCAATTTTTAACCAGCAGGAGGCGACGTGAAGCTAACTGAAAATATAAAACCACAGACCTCATGTCTATAAAAACAACAAAGAAACAGAGAAACTTTATAGTTGGCTGTTTTTTAAGATATATTTCGATATTGACAGTGAATTGGTAGGAAATGGACTCGGATGAAGTGACGTAATTCGTTTTAAATAACAGTTGGTTGCATTCAAAAGTTTTCAAATAAAGTGAAGTGAGAATCACAGAACAGAAAAAAAGTGAGAATTGGGTACGTTTGTTAGTTGGTTCTATTGAGAGTGTCGAAAGATTTGAAATTGCGAGATAAAATGGATGAAATCAGAAATTTACGCGTTTCTTTGCATCATACATTTTGGATTAACAATCACGAAAGATAGATTTTAAGTTTTATTATTAAGATTAATAAATAAATCATTAGAAAGAATAAAGTAAGCATAACCACATATATTTATATATAAGTAATATGTGCCTTTAATCTACAACAGCATTAAATTATGATTGCTGAATCTAGTAATTCTGTATCATTAATAAATAATTAATAAAGTTTTTAAATTTAAACAAAACACTAGTAGAATTAACACTTTTAGGTCGCGAGCACGTTCTCATGCAGAGAGAAAACAAAACAATATCTTTTCAAGTTTTATGGTGATTGATTTATGTTTTTCCATAAAATCATGAACTTAATATTAATACAAATACAAAATGAGGAACTCGAAATATTTGCTGTTACTGTTAATATTAAATGTTGTCTGCACAGACCTAATTTTTATAAGTCTATGGTTGTCTGCCATTTTCATTCGTGACGGAACGACTTTTCGGTTTCAAGACAACACATTTTTCAGATCCATTTTTACATAAAACTGAAATAGTCACGTAACAGATGTGATGTCCTTTTTCGGCTTCAACATCAAAGAGAAAAAGATGTAACTATTTCAAAAATAATCCTAACGTACATAAAGTTTATACGAGCACAATTGAAATCGTATAAAAACTAAAAGCCTGCAAAAACAGTCGGCATCTCTTTATTGTACATATACAATAATATATAGAAGAAAGAGATGCCGACTGTTTTTGCTGGCTTTTAGTTTTTATACGATTTCAATTGTGCTCGTATAAACTATACCTATTATTTTTTATACCATTACCAATTTAATATGTCAATATATACAAATATTGATATTTATATGTTATATACCTATATTGGTTAGATATTTACAGAAAGTTTCATTAGGGCATTTTGGGTGCAGAGAAATTTTAACTAGTGGTTATAACCTCTCGAATATCATTGGTTGAAATTAATTTTGATTTTGAACTCAATCAATGATATGCCAGAGGTTTATAACTACTGGTTAAAATTTTTCATTTATCAAATAGAAGATGAAGAAGAGTGATGTAGGTTATGTCATCTTGTGATGGTTATGAAAATTTTGTTCTGTTTTATGTAAATTTAAATTATTTTCAAAAAAATATTTTTATTTTGATGGCTAAGGACAAAGGGATTAGTGTACATGCGATATCTAAAACACAAGTACTTGACGATATACGAAAAAGAAATTTGAAAGTAGTGATTTATAGAAATAAATATTTATGTAATGACATAAGTACCAAGTCAGATCTGATAAAAAAACTAGTGTGTCAGAAAAAAAAGGTTTTAAAACTCCATAAATCAACAGACAATGATTTACATCCAGAAGATGAAAAAAGTATTCATGAAGACGAAATATCAAAAGTTCTAGAGCAGGAGAAGAAAAATATATTCAGTGGCAAAAATGATTCAGATTCTGATTACTCACCACCAGATGAAATTCTTGAAACTAATAGAAAATGGAAAAAAACAGCAAGAACAAGTTATAATGCCTGCAATTCCAAAAAGTAAAATTAATGCATTTTTGTCTAGTCTAAGTTCTAAAAAAAGGATTAGTGAAAATGAGAAAAACCTAAATCGGTGTTTAGGACACTTGCACACATCAGCTAAGCCGTTTTGGAATTCACGTTCATGCCTTATGAAAGCTATAAAGGACAGTATTTTACGTAGAAAATGGAATAATTTAACCCACTTACTCCTAATGCTTATACATTTACCTTCACTCAAGCCCAAACCTTTAATTAGGCATGTAAGTAATCAAGTTTTATTTACCCAATTTATATACCACTCAAACAAAATATTTGAGATTGACATACTATACAGAATTTGAATTAAAATGAAAAATATTAGTTTAATTCTATATTTTAATAGCTTGGATATTTATTGCATAACGCCTTACTCCTACATCTATGTTCCTAGTAAACATAATGAACGTGATCCTAAAAATTAAGTTTGAAATCTCATTTACTTTAGTGTGTCTGGGTAATATCATAATTTATCGCTATTTTAATCACCCCATACTTTGCTTCTTTACTTTATATCCTTTGTTACAAGTTATAGAATTATATCTACATATTGTATCAGCTACTTTTGATTGGGGTAATAGGCTCACAATGCATGTGCTTCGACTCTCGCTACTGTGCGCACCTCAGAATGGCTGAGCCATCGTGTGGAAGATTCTCAGACAAGTGACCAAGGTGAACTGAATGTCAATGCTGTCGTGTTAAGACTAAATGCATACACTATCTCCGTCACTCCTTAGGCCAAATTAAAATGTAGCTGATACAACGTACCACACGCAGTAATGTTAACTCATGACATCATTTGTAAATATTTTTTTATTGCAGATGTGTGAAATTCTAAATAAATTACACCCTATTATTCAAGAAAATGGCCTACAACACCAGATGGATATGATACGTGAAGTATATAAAGATAAACACCTGTGATATAAATTTGTCAAATTTAATTTTTTATAAAATAAATCATTTTGATGTTCCTATAAACTTGTGAGTTTGAAGGGCTCTGTAAGAAATAAAAGAACAAATTTATGAAAACACAATTTTATTATATAAATATTTAAAAATTATTATTCTAAACATAAAATTCCTTCTTCTCCATTGACTTTCCGTTCTTTTCCATGTTCAAGAATAAACTCTCGTTTTACTTGTGCGAACAGTACGTCAGTCAACAAGAATATTTGTGCGATAGCAAATGCTAATGTTACTCCAAAATAAAAGTTAGCATTGGCAGAGTTGCAGTATATCCAAAGATACCATAAAATTGGTGCCAAAGAGCTCGCTATCAAGAATATGACGCCTACTAAAAATCCCTGTTGGCAGTAGTTCAGTAAATGAACAAAACAAGGCAATAAACTTAGCACAAAACCTACATCCCCTACACAGGGATATGATTTAAAAACCGTAATTATAAACAGTAAAGCCAAAGTTAGTAAAAATGGTTGTTTTCTGAATTTAATCGATAATGGCACCAAATATAATAGAGTTGCATTGATCTGGAATGAATATATAAATAAATCTCTAAAATGATCAAACATTTCAGTGAAAAAGTACCAAAACAAGCCAATGTTTGGTTGCAGGTCAGGGACAGTTAATATACAACCATATACATTTTTTAGGTAACCGAAATCTTTAGCATAATGACTACAAAATATTGTTATAAGTGATACGCTAACTATAAAAATTATGATATCAATTATAGCTTTAGTAACACTTTTAAATATATTTATATGATAGAGGGAAATGGGAATAATTAATATGCTTGGGTAAAATGACATTGATGCACTTAAAGCTAAAGAAACTGAACCAATAATGGGGATTCCAAGAACCATTGAAAATAACAGTAATGATAAGAACAAATTATGAAATACAGTTGTGGAATAACCAACACAATTAAATAATGTAAAAGGATTAAATAAGAATGCTAATAATACGTGAAACGGTGATTTGATTAGGTCAGTAGGCTTCAGTAAATATTGTAAAGCATCTTTAGAAAATGTGCTTTTATTGGCATTTTCTTCTTTATATAACTGGCTCATATACTTTCTTGCTGTGGCAAACAATAATATTCCAGTCGCCAAGTCAAAAGTAATAAACATCCAGTGAATTTGCTGCTGAAATACGTTTAGTAGTACTTTGTAGAAAAATAAAGATAGTGGTGTTTCGTGGAGTAAATCTCCACTGTAAGGATCGATATTTCTTGAAAGTAAATACAGGCCTTCTGATACTCTCTTCCATGAATTCATAGGTGTCGATACTTCCACATGATTTGCTATAACTGATTGGTATTTGGATAACATCAACCAGTACCTTAAAGCTGCCGCTAGCGAGCACATTAATATTATTCGTTGGACGGAATTTTGTAATTTGTCCATTTCGACTTCTTTTTTTGAAGTTTTGACGGACATTTCTGCTTTATTTACAAAAGCTTTGCATTGCTTTTTGTTAATTAGGTTAGGTAACTTAATTTGTATTTTCGGCTTGAAGTTAGCAACATTTCAGGCAAAAAAATGATTATGTTCCATAGATTTAAAATTAAGATGTGTCATGTTTTCTACATAACAGCTATTTTTTTTATATTATAATTTCAAATTTTATCCTACATAGGAAAGTTGTCGATATTTAGTGTCAATGGTGTCCCTAAATGTATACAAGTAGAGGTCTGTGATAGAGTAAGATTCCTAAACTTCTTTACGGACTTGTTTACGAACCTCGGTGGTAGAGGGCCGCCATACTGCGAGTGAGGGTAATCTAGTTACATTTCAATATTTTCAATGTTACCGCGATTAAATTCACCACGAGAGGCGCTAGTGTAGGGTAAGGTTCATGTCACTGACCGTTAATGTTTACTGTGGCTTTTTAACGCTAGTTTTTAGTAATATTATTGTACCTATCAGAGGTGTCTTATGTCATTAAGGTTAGGTTATATAAAGCATGAGCAAGATAAAAACAACGAATGTGTGCATGATTATTACTTACGATTTTCTGTAGTAGACTCCTTTGGTAACAAATAATCGTCAGGATTAAAATGTTCCTTACAAACACGAATGTTTCGAAGGAGTAAAGTTATCCCTGCGAATTGCTACTAACCACTTTTAGGCGAGTGTTGTCGGAAGCACATATTCGCCTTTTGTTTCCGAACAAAATGGAACTGCACAACTGAGGCATAATTGACAAGTTTTGTTATTTACTGGTGTACGAAATAGTTATAATAAAACTTGTTCCGCGCCTAAAAATAACTTTTGACAGGACCTTACTCACCAGTAGCGCCAACTGGTGAGCCTAAAAAATTAGTAATTTCGTGTTGCCCAACTGGCTTTCGATTTGTAAATTTAATTGTCATCTTTGGACGATTTGTTATGTGGTGTGATTGTACTTTTTTGCCTAATTTGTTAGTTTTATCAGATTTGTTCTGTGTTTATTAGTTTTTGAGATGAATTTTGTGGTTATTGTTTAGTGTAGAACTTCTCTGCGCTTAAGTAATTAAAAATGCATTGTTTCGTTCCTGTCGCGAAAGTTCCACCAGAAAAAAAGAAAAAGTGCAACATTCGAATCGTAAGTCTAGTAATGTTCAAACACCAATAAGTTTTGTAATTTTTTGATACGTTATAACTATTTTAAATTGTAATAAAATTTTTTCTGATTATAACTTGCTATTGAAGTGATAGATTCATCTACATATATTTCTTTGTTTTTTTTGCGTTTCAACCACTGAAAAGACAGTCCCCTGGTTTGTCCCTATTTAACACATTACAACATGGAACAAACATAAGAATGCTATTTGAGTTTGATAAGTAGTGCGGTTTGTAGTTGATCTATGAAGGTTCATGCAAAATTACAAGGCGGAAAAACTTCTATTTGAAATATTTATTTCGATAAATGTTATTTTATCGAAATAAATTTTATTAAAAAAGTTGGTAAACAAATCTCGCGATGAATGGAGCGCGATCAGTGTGAAATTTGTTTGTAAACAAAAAAGTGATGAAGTGCCTAATTTTAACAGTAGTATTTAATTCTTCATCGTTGACGAACGTGTTTCGCCCGAACGGAACAACAGTCCCCTGGTGAGTTTTTTACATATTTATTGATACTCCATTGTCATAAATGATTTTTTTAAGATGAAATATAGATGAATCTATCATTTCAATAGTAAGTTATAATCAGAAAAAAATGTATTACAATTTAAAATAGTTATTACGTATCAATATAATGTTGTGCGTAAAATACGCTTGGGACCGCCAGTTTCTCCATGAGTGGTGAAAGACCCATATCCATAGTAATATATAAAGCTGGCTGAGGTGGCTGAAGTACAGCCACGGTCTTGCGCTGGCGTCACACGTGTCGATTTAGAAGTGATTTACGCTGCAGTCTTATTTGAAAGGTTAATGCGTAAGGTTGTACCTATAAATTACACATAATGTCAAACGTACCAAAGGGTAAAAAACGATCGTACGCGGACACAGTGAATAAATTTATCGGTGAACTTCCGGATTTATTCTATGACGGATGCAAAATAATTTGTAAAGTTTGCAATCAAGACTTAATGTGCTGGCACAAAACAGATTGTCGTCGTCATATCAATACCGTGCAACATCAAAATAAAAAAAATGGCATGCCTTTGACAACTCAGTTTATGTTTGATTTATTGTTAATGTTAATAGCCTGTAATATTCCGCTACACATACTGGATAAACAACCATTTCGGGAGTTTTGGAATAAATACAATCCCCAGGTGAACTTACCAAGTCGTACATCGTTACGTAGTTATATTCCAGCTGTTCGTGAAGTCATTATTGTAAATAGGATTAGATGTAGATTAAAAAATACACGTCTCTGGTTATGTATTGACGAGATGACAGATTGTAAAAAAAAATCTCTTTTAAATATTATAGTACGTGTACTGGACCCTCTTAAACCAACATTTCCACTTTTACTAGCTAGTAAAAGACTAACTGCGTGAACTGGCGAAATAATTACGCGTGTGGTGTTGGAGACATTCGAAAAATTTGAACTTTCAACAAGTCAAGTATTGATGTTTGTGACTGATGGTGGTAGGCCGTTCTCTTCAAAGAGACAATTGTAGGTTTTTACATGTTACGTGTAAAGTGCATGCGTTACATCTTGTGGCAGAAACGATTCGAAAATGTTTTCCAGAGGTAGATGCATTAATAGCAAATACAAAAAAAGTATTTCTCAAATCTCCTAAACGGCTTCGAGCATTTCACAGACAGTGTTCTGGTATCCCTGAACCACCAGAGCCGATTCTTACACGTTGGGGAACGTGGTTGAAAGCGGCTTTTTATTATGCTGAATATTTTCAACAAATAAAAGTTGTGATACTATAGTTCAACCCTAACGAGGCTGCAGCTATTAGGGAAAGCCAGACAAGCTTTCAAGACGTTTCCCTTGAAACAGATTTAAAAACTATTAATAACAATTATAGAGGATTACACGACGCAATAGAAAAATTGCAAAATAGTTCGTTGTCGTTAGTGGAATCGCTGCAAATAGTGGACGACGTAAATACACAGCTACAAGCTATACCTAAATGACGCAAAAAATAATCGCGTTAGTGAAAAATTCGAGAGTGTATTACAGAAAGATCCTGATTTACGTTTTAAGACAAATTTGTGATGGTGCATCTACAACTTCGTTAAGTGAGTTCACAGATTGTTTTACTTATGCATGTACTACATCCGTAGATGTCGAACGGTCATTTTCAAAATACAAACAAATTTTTTCACCAAAGCGAATATCGCTAACGGAGACAGCTCTAGAAACATACCTGATGCTATTATACTATAGATCTTCCCCACTTTGTGATGACGACAACCAAACTACTTCATAAATCTGCTTAAAAAGGTGAGTTTTATACAAATTTTTATAAAATGTAACATTATTGTTAAAATTTATTTCCATTTATTGTATTTATTCAAGTATTATGATATGATGTAAACATACGAGTCATATGACGGCTCTGTCGGCCAGGTGACCTCGGCCAGCTTTAGTAATATAGTACATGAGCAAAAATTAAAATTTAAAATACTTGTGTTTTTCAGGAGCTGTTTGCACTATTCATCATTTAGCATTCCATGCTGCACGGGCGCATTTTAATGCAATAATACGAGTACTATTAAATTGATTAATATTAATATATTAAACTGTTCATGGAATTGTTCTAGCGGTTACATACATTCCAGACAGTTTTCACTGTTGTTTTGTTATAGTTGCTGCCATCGCATTTTATATTTATCGCCGTCCTTTAAAATTGATGTCAGTGCTTCAATTGAACTATTTACATCTTGGTATCTGGTATTTAGAAAAAGCCATGAATAACTCATAAATTCATTTTTACTACGTTTCGTATTAATCAGAATACTATTTTTTTATTATTTGATTTATAGAACCACTTCTTTCATATCCAAAAAACGAAAAAAATATATTTACAGGGTTATTCAACCGAAAGGCCCACTCTTATATTTTGTTTATTTTCGAGTTAGAAAAAATTTTTTTCAAATAAAAGTTGTAGTAAATCAAATGCGCTCTTTTAGAATCTGTGCAAAAATTTTTTTACATTTTTGAAATCTCTGTTTTTTTTTGTGATTGCAGATATGTTGTATTTTATCTTTTATTGTTTTTATTTATTGCAAATCTTATACTACCAGCATCTGCCAGGTTATCAGGTTAGCTAGGTTTTGTCTGTCCATTCCATGTGTAGATGATACGGTAAGATATTACATTAGTTTGTATCGATACACCGTATCAATATCGGCTCGAATATCGATACAAAATATCGAAAATCGATACAAAATATCGAAAATCGATACCAAAAGTATCGATACTCTAAAGCATCGATACGTATCGAACATTCCTAGCTAAATCTTTAACGACATAAATTTAAACGTCAAAGTGACGTTGATTCCTTTGAAATTTAGATATAAAAATTTTCAGAAATAGGAAAGTAAGCAATGTCCGTACGTCATGTCAAATCAAATTATTTAGTAGAAAAACAATAGGAAAGTAAAACTGAAAACCGTCAATTATTCTAGATTTCCACAAGATTGTGTTTCGCAAGTGAAAACTGTAACGAAGTGATTTTTCCGTTAATAGTTTTCTATTCTATTCAGATCTAAGTGGGTTTTTCATTCACTTTGGTACACCCTGTAGACGAACGTGTTAATATTTTTTTAAAGACCGGTTTGAACCAAAATTAAATTTATCTTGCAGTCTAATATTTGGAATAACAATTATTTCTCAAACATAATTGTTTCAAACTGGTTACTTTTCAGGGTAATCTTAGTTTGTTGTATTATTGAAAGGATAAATTGATTATGGTGTTTGTACTTAATCAAGTAAAGGAAAGTAATTTAGTTTAATTTCAAATTAAGTTGAAATTATTTATTTATGATAAACAAATATGTTTCTATTTGTTTCAATATTTGAAATTATTTATTTATGCTAAACAAATATGTTTCTATTTGTTTTAATAATTTACCGGATACGTTATTAGTTGATTTATTTTAAATATTAGTACATGGCAGTTTTAAATTATTTTTTTTTTGAAATATAGTTTAAAAATTAAATATGAGAAGGCGATTCCCAGCCTTGGAATATTTTATAAACATTTGTTTATATGAATTAACGCAGGGAATTTATTTAAATACGATGCGCCGAGATAGCTGAAATAACGTTTACCACGGGCAACAGTCGACACAGCAGCACGCAGCTCACGATGTCCAATGTCCGCCGCAATCAGGTAGTGGTAAGAATTACTTTGACCGTTTTACTGTTGTTTTTTATTTGTATTTCCGTCACTTACCGTTTGTGTCTGATTTTACTGCTGTATTATTCTGTCCGAAGTGCCTATTTTCCGAATAAGGGAGAAATTTCACGATTCATTGATAAAAGTCAGGTTATCTATTTAACGACAAGCATCGGGAATATTCAGTTGTCATTATTTATTGTAGACGTAAAGAAAAAGTTCCAAGTCCATGATCTTAGGTTGGAATCCCATCTCAGTCATAGTTTTTTTAGATACCAGTAAGATCGTAAGTCCATGATCATATGTTATGACTTTACCCGGTACACGTGACACGGCACGAGTGATCATTTTAAGTCCATGATCTAAGGTTGAACTCACAGTGCCCCGGGCTGTAATGTATTATTCAATCCATTCGACACCCGTACTCACTCACTATTAGTTGTAACACAGATCCCATATAGCACAGGATATCCATACGGTGTCCATTTTTGGTCCATCTCATGTCCGTATGTTCATGGGCATGTGATGAATATCCATTGGACATCCATTTACGTATATCTGTACACTGTCCATAAAGGGATGTCTACTGGACGTCCGTTTTGTGATAGTACACCAAAGTACAAGTGATGGATATCCACTGAACATCCACATAATGTATAGGTTATATTGTTTGTTTTAGTTCGTCCTCTTAGGTCTTTATCATACACGCATCGCACAACGATGCGTCTGCGTTGTCCATAAAACGTTAAAGAATGACTCTAATCTATACGTTGAAAATTCAGTCTTATGACAACATTTCAGCAACGTCAATAATAAACCTAAGACACCAACATTCACACTCCATATATTGTAGTCGGCTGTTAAAACGTGTCTATTTTACTTTGGTCACAACAACTAATAAGCGACGTCGCGCCAGAGATCGTGGATGACATGATGGCAATTTACACTCTACACCTAATGCAACGTTAATTTCTGTGCAAAGTTGCTGCTTGGGTGGGTTACTTTCAATACCACCCCCTAAATACGCCACTGTTGCGTCCCCCTTGGACAAATCCTAAATCCACCACTGTATAGCCCGTGCTTCACACGCGATCGATCGGGGTTCTCATCCAACTCTAGGAATTTTTTTTTGTTTCTTTTTTTTTTTTGATTTTTATTAATTTATTTACTTCCTGTAATATTATTTATTATTAACAATTTATAATTAAATTTAATATACAAATTTCTATACAATGTGGATAAGTATCAGGAATTAATTATTTGATCTGCAAAATAATTTTCTCTTCGGCAAAATTGAACAGAAAATTATAAATTATAATTTTTGCTGATGAATTCCGGAATTTGCTAAACCAAATTTTTTTTATGTTAAATTTCGCAATTTGTTGGAAAAATAATTTAGAGATCAAAGAATTACTTGTATTCGATTAATTCATTATTCGGTTAATAAATTACCTATATTATAATTGTTTTAATACTGAAATTTTTTATACGAATTTATTATCTGTGTAACCAACTCAGATCAAATCAAAAATATTTATTTTACAATTAAAATGAACAGAGTATATGTCCCTTGCCGGACACCCGGTCCGTTGTCGACCTAGCATCCCCACGTATGAGAACAACGGGGCAATTGTTAGGTCGGGTGGAGCGGAGTCGGTCCGGGTTTAAAAATAACAATAAACAATAAATACAACACTTAAACTAAATAATTTAAATTGTATAATAACATTAATGAATAGAAGTAGCGACGCATGCAAAAGCGGGCGTCGCTAACGAAAAATACTTTAAAATAATACTGGAAAAAGTATAGGTATAGTATGAATTGGTGTATATAAATTTTGAATTTAGGTATACCACGGCGAGCCAAATTGCCACAGTAAAAAAGCTTATTTTCACGTAGAAATATATTCTTGTATATTTATAACGTTTCGCAATTTACTGATGGTTTTATTATAATTTGGAAAAAAAATTGTTTTGATACTGCAATTTTTGATACGAATTTATTGCCTGTGTAACCAATTATTATAAGAATCTCAATGGCTCAGTGGTTAAGCGTCAGGCTACAAATGCAGAGGTCTAAAATGAATTAAAAATCATCAATAATTTTGTTAAAATGGAAATCGAAATGATCCCCGGTCAACATGCAGACAAGGTGAGTTTTTTAATTTAATACAATGCAATAATACTAGTCTCTGTAGCTTAAAACTAAACCGATAGATGGCGTAACCCGATCACCAGAAGCTTTCATGTACCTGTGTGTATACAGTGAGTTAATGTAGGTAAAAACAATAATCCATTTTTGGGGCTCTAGACGTCCGTGAATGGACGTCCACAGGATGTACAATTTTGTGACAAACGGCTATCCACTGGATGTCCAGTGGATTACTTTTGGTATCCAGATGGATATCCGTCGCACGTCCATTAGGTCCATGACGTACATCCCGTGGATTTCAATTGGACGTCCTTATGCTGTCTGAGATAGGTTCGGAGTTGATGTAATGCCCTAAATTAAAGTCGTACATTTTGAACTTCTCTCTCATATCTCTGTCTATTCAACTCAAGGGACAGTTTAACCTAGAAAACCAGTTAACTTTAACCTCATATTATATGATTAGATTGTCAGCGGGAATGCATGGTTGTCATTTTTTTTATTTATTGCAGATGTAAGGATATGATATTAAATCCGTGATCTTAGGTTGAAGACCTATCCCAGTCATAGTTTAAAGTACCAGTAAGGTGTCAAGTCCATGATCTTAGGTTGGGGCTTTACCTGGTACACGCATGACGTCTTAAGTCCATGATCTTAGGTTGAAATCTCACAACGTACTCCGAGTTGTAATGTATTAATAGTTCAGTCCGAACCACGTAGTCACTCAACCCTAGTAGAGGGACACTAGGAGCTAATCTACAGATATAGCACGCTCGCGATTAGACAGTCATATATACCGTCTGTCTCTGGACTGACCTTCTTCCGTTGTGTCACGCTTGTACTCCGTAATTGCTTACTACTGAAAATACTTGCTGCAGCGACCGCCTGCCGTAATACCGCCTTCAGCATTAGTGACGATAGTCATTAACCGCTTGCTGAATACCCGTAGTAGCAGCTGCCGTAACTTTGCTTTATTGTTGATTCACGGCTTCCTTGCTTTTGTTGATGCTTGAATATTATCTGCTGCTAGTAATACCGTAGTAGTAGTTCCCGTAACTTAACGGTGCTTGATATAACCGATCACCGCTTTTTCATTACTATAACTTCTTGCTTGGTTTCTTGGTTGCTTACTTGTAATATAGCTTAGTATCAACGTTCCATTAAAACATAACTGTTGTATTTATTTATTATTAGTTTTTATTTATTTATTTTTTCTGTGAAGCAGTCTTAAATAAATAGAGTAAGTTCTGTCTTTTATTTAAAGTAAAGATATAAGTAATAAATCCGTTATACCCCGAGAATCATTTTCGGCAGGTAAGGTGAAGTTGTCCATTGCTACGCAATCGACAACCACACACACACACAGACCGCCTGGACATTCCTTTTCTTCACCGAGTTATCCTAGCTTCTATCATACCGCTGATAGAATTGAGTGGTGTTCCTACATTTTAAAACAGGAACTGGCGCTCGAGACCGTACCGTTATCAAAAGTTTAAGGTACCCTTGCTGTATTGAAGAGTGTCAAAGTGACTCATTACACGAATACCATTATGTCGATACGTTACAAAACATAACCTTCTTATTTTAGCGACATTTATTTTCAACTTCATGTCGGTTGTCGACAGAATATATTACGATGCGGCATCGTAATATTGCCTTATACCCATTAGACCGAGCAGTCTATCAGTCTATGACGAGGATATGAAAACCATAGTTGCCAAATATTGTCAACTTGCCTTTTTTTTGCTATACAAACTTGGAGAAAAAAGTAAAAGTATATGATGGTTTAATTGAAATCAAATTACTCAGTGTATTTCTGTAATAATTTATTTTGAAACTTAATACGTGTCCTTTCATTTCCCAGGAGGGGCAACTGCCCCCTTTTGCCCCTCCTCGGCAGCGACCATGCTGTTAAGGAAGAATTTTTGGCTCGATGGTTTCTTATATAAAATTGTAATCGACAGCTCTATTCAAATAATTTGACCTTAAATGTAAAAAATCTCAATTTTTTCTGCAACAAACGGTATCTTTGAAAATAACAAAGATGTCAATAAAAATTCCAAACGCTTTTCTCAAAATTACTTATAAATCGTATAATATATTGAAAAAAATCCAAAAATGTTTTTGGGAATTTGGGAGAACAACGAAATTTAACAAAATTGTGTAAGGGCTTACTATCACTCTGTAGATAAAAGAGCAGTCACAATTATTTAAAAAGCTATTGAAGACAGTCGATGGTCAATGAATTTTGCTAACGATTACAAAAAACCGCGTCAAGATTAACCACCTTGTTCCAAAAATATAAAAATCCAAATATGGTCAATCATTTAGCAATATCCACTTCAATCGTGCACCTGCATATATTAGTGGCTTATAATTTTTAGTGAACAAAGCATTTAAGTTATTTATTTAAAGGAACATATTTTACTATATCTAACAAAATTTAACCGAATTTAAAATCACAACCTTATTATCAGAAGAAATACTGTTAATTATACAGACACTATTCCGTACGTGGCTTATTCTCTTTCGATAAATTATCTTTGAACTCTATTAGGATGAAAATCAATATCAACGACAAGGGGACGCATCGATTTTTTAAAAAGAAATTGCCCATCGCAATAAAGGCCATTCAGTCTAGAATATAAAAAAAAAGAAGGAAACCTAGGTCCTAGTTACAGAAAATAAAAGGATCTTAAAAGATTTTGGATAAACTGTGCAAATAAAAAATGAGGAGCATGGAAAAGATTATAGGAAAAGAGACAGAAATTGTTAATTCGTTTTGGGAATTAGAAATGAAATGACTAATGATCAGCAAAATAATTGTTTTTCGTAAGAAAAAAAGTAGCTAATGCTATTGCCTCACATTGGACCTACCTATTGCAACTTTTCTTTTAAACTGGATGTTGGATAAATATCGAAGATGATATCCAAGTTGAACCTGAGATAAAACGTATGAAAATTTAAATGGACTATGAAATTACAGACCAAGATGATACAGTAAATAAGAACTTTACTGTTTTTAATATTGCATTTCCAGAAACTGGTTATATAATTTATAAATTTTTGTTATCATTATTGACATTCAAATTTTGTTATACTTATGTTAATTTAAGACGGAAGCAAGCCAAATTAATAAAAACTGTATTTTAGTTTTACGAATGTAATATTATTAATTTATGCTTTCAAAGACATACTTAATTTTACCAAAGAAGCTTGTTCATACAAAATAGTTATGTTTTTAGATTAGAATATTTTATAATGATGTTTGACTCAAAAAAAAACCGTATGGCCTAGTACCTTTTTACCCGAGCCTGAGCTCCGAAATTTTCCAGATACTGGGTCTAGGATCCCAGATTCATGAAATCGGATGTTCCTATTTCGAATAACTGCCGTGAGAAAAAGCAAAACCAACAAAAATGTTGTTTCTTCAAAGTATGTCAGAACCAGAACTTTGGTTTGGAGCAGAGGTGAAAACAAATTGGATAGTTTAGAAATGGTGAGGAAAAAGTGAAATAAAGGAGTTTTAATCGTTACATTTATTTATACACAAGAATCACAACATACAAATATAATATTTTAATTAATATTGTTCCGCATACCAGATGGGAATATATTTTTGTGTGACAATAGGAGTTGAAATTTAAATTAAGTGTACCCTAATCAATTATCAATCTTACTTACTTGTCAATATGTTGTAGTCGTTTTAATGGATGCTCATGGCGTACATAGTTATATAACCATAAAAAAATCTAATAATATATTTACATATAGTTATAACATTCCTAAGAATAAGTTAAAATAATGTTTCTGTAAATGATTAATAAATATAAAATAGGACAATAAGTGAAATTATTATTTGATTCTCAGTTTTCTATGATCTCAATATTAGAAATATTTTGCTTTACATATTTTACTCTCTCTTGCACGAGTTGTTAAATTTTGATTTGATTCATATCATTGCAATGAGGCCCCATTAATTTAAAGTAGTGAAATTTTACTTTTCGTATGAAAAAATTACTAAGCAGAGAATAAGCTGGCTTTATACACCACACGCCTATACTTAACTTGGGCCTCCTAACGGGCTATACATTTGTTTACCAAGGTGGCGATGTATAACATTTTCAATATCTCTCTTAGATAATTAGAACGTATTACCTTAACTTTGGATTAGCATCAACTAAAAAAATGTCAAGTGATGCTGGGGTATAGGATACAGGTTAACTATACAGTGGAAGCTTTTTCTGGTTTAAACGTATTAGAAACTAAAAATAATTCATACAAAAGGGCTAAAATTAGAAAAACAGACACTACATGTGCAATATATACATATAATAAATTTTTTTAGAATATTCATAATGTTAAACAGATTGTTTATTATAACTGTTTTCCATTAAACACTTTAAATCAGGCAAAGCTGCGGGACCAGATAATATTCCGCCAGAGGTCTTTCCTATTTGACCTTAAACCACAGCTAGTCTTTTACATCCTGTTGTCGAATCGTTATGGAATAACAAAATCGTCTCAATGGAATGGAGAAAAGGCCTCATAATAAAGCTTCCAAAGAAAGGTGATCTTAACAACTACCGAAACTGACGTGGAATTACGTGACTAAATAATGCTATTAAGGTTTTAAGGAAAATACTTAATAATATAATTATAGAAGTAATAGAACTCAATTTTAGAAAGAACCAGGCAGGATTTAGAAAAAATCAATCTTGTATAGATCATATTAACACCTTGCGCATTCTGCTGACTACTCCAACGAATTTCGATCGCCACTACTTGGTATTCATAGACTTTGAATGCGCCCTCGATATCCAAAATCACTCAGTAATCTGGAGTATCCTTCAAGAAAAAGGAGTACTGGACAAAATAATTCGAATTTTCAAAGCCCTTTGCGTGAACTATATTTGCAGTCTTACACGATGGGAGAGAAATCGCGGATATACCGGTAAACAACGGAGTCAAACAAGGATGTGTCCTTTCTCATTTCGCAAGGCAATTGATGCTCCTACAGGAATAAGGTGGGGTCTTAATGGGCGGTTAGCAGACCTAGATTATGCGAATGATATATGTATTTTGTCCCACACACTAGAAGATGTGAGGCAAAAAGTCGAACGATTAAAATTTGAAAATCGGAAGGTGGGGACTAAAAGTAAACATAAATAATAATAAAAAAAAACTTCATCTCAATAATCGCAATACCGAACCAATCTGCATAAATGAACAGCCCTTGACATCGTCACAGAAATCGTTTATCTAAGCAATAGATATATATGGTGACGTTGAAGAACGGATACGAAAAGCTAGAATGAACTTCGGAATGCTTAACAATATCTGGAAATCTACTAGTACTCCAATACACTAATGAAACTAAAATTCATATCATCAACTCTAATGTTAAATTGGTTCTATTATATGGCTGTAAAACCTGGAAAGTAACAAAAACAAATACCAGAAAAATCCAGGTCTTTATAAACAGGTGTTTCTAAAGAATACTGCGCATTTACTGGCCGGATCAGATCACCAATATAGAAATCTTTAGAATAGCTGAACAAAAACCGCTTGACAAAGAAATCCAGAAAAGAAAATGAGGATGGCTGGGTCATGCTCTCAGAAAACCGGTAAATGAAATCGCACGGCAAGCCATTGGGCGCAACCTCCAAGCCGCATACGGTGGAAGATACCGAGAGAAGAACAATTCTCGAAGAGACAAAAATGTTCGGCAAGACCTGTGGAGAAGTAAACTAATTGCTAAAAACCGGGTTAGATAGAGACGACTTGTTCCTTTATGTTCCGTTGTGGAATAATGGGCCTATATATAAGCTACATACAGCTAGATACAGGACAAAGTAGATTACAAACTATTCAAAAATACATATGACGAATTTAATTTAGAAAAAACGTTACTTCAAACTGAACATGCCATAATTCTGTTCGAGAAAATTATCAGAAATATTTAGAAATGTTATGACATACCCCAGTATACTCAAAAAGGAGGAAACGCACTCGTGATTAGCGATTCCAGCACATCACGGTCCATTCTAGTCCCACTCGCGCTCAAGCTGAATACTTTCAATGCTTTCAAATGTGTTTGTTCTCATTAGTGGACCGCGTTCTGGGCTCAGCGCATCTTGGTCCGTTCTAGTCCCACTCACGCTCAAGATGATACTTTCAATGCTTTTAAATGTTTTCGTTCTCAATAGTGAATCGCGTTCTAGGTTCGGCCGCAATGCACTCTCTTCGCAAACTAACACTATTCAAATGAACCCCGCCTATATAAAATACATACGATGTAGGTGGCAACTCTTGACCTTTTTTTTTAATAACTTCAGAACGGTTTGACCTAAAGATCTCCAACTTGGTTGACTCAATTACTTATATGAGGGTAATGGACTCCATGAATAAAAAGAAAAAATGTATTTATGTATTTTGTCCACATGCCAATGACTTTTTAGTACACACATTCAAAGGGGTAATTTGTTTATAAACTTTTTGATGTTTTGTGAAAAAATAGCAAACTTTATAACAATATACCTTCACTCTTCAAAAAATGATTTTAATGTAATATTCTGTATGATAGGAAGTGTATTAGGAGTAATATCATTACCACCTAAAAATAAGGTCTCAGTGCTACGGTGTGACGTCACAACTGCTAGTCTCAGTCGAGTCAGCGTAATTTGCCGTGGATATTGTAAAAACGAATAATAAACAGCGATAAATTATGTAGTAAGGGCTTTTCTGTAAAAACAAACCTCCTCGACTTAAATTTATAATGAGATTATAATTATTATATTCTTTGTAATTTTTATAGCTGATATAATTTTGCAGATATATGTGTTCTTTTTCACTTTCCTGAAGGGCTTAAACAAATTCAGATTGTTTATTTACCCCATGAATGAATCGCACATATTTTAATGCATTTTGAAAGTGTAAATCCTGTTCACACACATAAATCCATTTTTTATACAAACTTTCATCAATCGGAAAAGAAAACACACGCACTTTCGACCCATTCACATAATTTACAACCCGGTACACTGCATTTATACAGTATGTTTACGAACTTCAACACTGACAGTTTAATTCAAAAAACACTAGTTATAGCGCCAAACCTCTCAGAAAAAAAAACAAATAATAAGCTAGGATGTACCTAATCCATATATAACACGTACAAATAACTGCACTCCTGTACTGAAAAAGTGCAACTGCGTAGTATTCTTGAATGCTTGGGCCCAGCGGGTGTGACGTAAGCAGGTGCATTCGTATCAGCAATGAGGCCTTGTTTTTAGGTGGTAATGGTAATACGCGGATTTCAGAGTTGGTACATTGTTTCGAATTAGGTATGTTATTTTTTTTATAAGTAAACCATACGAAATGGTCCTTTTTACAAGACATAAAAATTTATAAATAAACTAACCTTTTAAATTTGTGTACTGAACGAGTCATTGACGTATGAACAAAAAGTTCCTGGCAAAATAGCGGCCTAGGATTTCGAAATATTATCACTATGTACAATTTTTTCTTTTGATTCGAGGAGTCCATTACCCTCATATAAATAATTGAGCCAACAAATTGGAGGTCTGCAGATTAAACCATTCTAAAGTTATTTAAAAAAAAACACAAGCAGGGGGGTGTGTAAACCCCTGTTACTTCATATGGGTGCATTTTTATATATAGGTAAGTTTATTTACATCATATTATTTTGACCTCAGAAATCCATGGTCAATTGTTGTCCGCGCATTTTCGAGGCACCATGTATAAGAAGAAACATCTCAATAGAAATTTATTGATAATTAAAGAACCATTGTTCTACAATAAATTGCCGTTAATCATAAAAGTATTAATAACAAAACTAAATTTCGTCATGGAGTATCAAATTTTGTTGAGACATCTACCGAACAATTCAGTTACTTTTGCGAGTCAATAGATACCTAATTATATTTTGTAATACATCCTCCGATTTGCCAACGATTCTTCTGCAACTAGTAGGTATTTGTTAACTTTATGTGTTCCTTTGTATTTGTATTTTTATAACATAATTAATACTACATATTTTAATAATAACATCGGCACAGTATAAGCTTTTCTCGCTTATTTACTCATATGTTAATATAAATACAATTATGTATACATTTATATTAAATAATAGCAGACTATATGTACGTCTCTGATAATAGTATATGTTAATATTAAATATTCTAAATGAAGGATATTATCACAAAACAAATCTTTTTTAGCTTAGGTGCTACCCTCATCTAATGTAGATAATTTTTATATACATTTCAATTAATAAAATAATTTGTAGAACGTGATTTGCATGAGACGCTATCGCATAATGTGCATAATTTCTTTGCAACTGCGATGAACTCGGTCTAGAACAGATCGAGATGTGGGGATGAGAGTTACAAGTGCGTTTCCTCCTTAAATGTTGATCTCAAAATATTACTCGTTTAAAACACTGTTTTAACATGAAATTATCACCAACACGACGTAGTTTTTCAAATAAATTTTGTACATAGGCAATTGTATATTAATATTCAGGTTTTTGTTGTATCGGATTATTACGTCTATTTTCAATATTTATTAGAGTTTTATCAATAAAGAGTTCAGGACAATCATTACTTATTAAAACCTCTTTGATAATTTTTTCTCATTTAATATTCGGTCATTATATAAAACTATTTTTGCCCTATTATACAAACAATTAACAACTCCTCTTAGTAGTAATATAGTGCCGATTCTAGTTCACTGACTACTAACGTCCCGTCTCCGCTATCATCAGTGGCCTTGTGGGGATATACGTGGGCGGTCCCAGAAGCTAGAACCGAGATGTTAGTATCAAAAGAGGGGAAGTTAAGAGGCTTTGATCTATACCATATACTTAGATCTAAGAGGGTGGAGCTAAGATGAGTGTATCTGACCAATAAAAGCGTTTGTTATTATAATCCAATTAATGGATAGAATTGGTGAATATGGGGCGTGTGGCTATTGAATATTTATACAAGCCTGACCAATGAGAGCGTTTGTTATTATAACATAACATACCTGTTTAGGCTCTACGAGTCACACCCCATTTGAAAAAAGATTTTTTTACTGAGTGGATGTTCGCTTCGCATTTTTTGTCAATCGAGAATTATTTTAAATGGTGCCCATGATTTTATTATATAGAGAGAAGTATGAGATCATTTTTATGATAAACAAAATCGGCAAAATAATGTAACTGTTAATAAGTTAGACAAAATGTTTGCTATGATGAGAGTAACTACGAATTAATAATTGATGGAATGTAATTGAAAAACGGGGCTTGGAAAAATGTCTAAAGTATCCCTGTAGTATGGACTGTCCACTGACTACCCACATGGTTATATTTATTTTTAGTGTTTTTCTGGTTTCTTTTCCATTAGTACTCAAATTACGCAATTTTAAATATATAAATAGCATAACATTCTTAATATGTCCCATATATTTTTTAATCGACGGTTAAAATTTAATTTGGCCAGAAACATTATTGAGTTAGGTAAAACGGTCACTACAGTTATGGATCTGAAACCAGCACAGATGCTCATATATAATATTGACAAATTAGTAGTTTCGTATTAAACAATTCCGGTCGTAACTGAAAAAAATTATTTCGGTCAGCAACTATCCTGTAGTTCAAAAATTCGTCCAGCATTTTCTGGATCGCCGTAAATATCGCTTTCTACTTTTTCTTCTATGCTTTGCCCTCGTAATTGTAACGTTATTAAATGTTTGTAACCCTCTAAGGCAAGGACGATATGTCGACCACTGGATGTTATTTCACACGCAGCGATATTGGTTTTTGGAGTATACACAGCTACCAAATCACCTGAAAATATAATATTTTAATTATTATTAATTAATCGAAATTACATTATCTTGCAGTTAAAATAACATTCTCAGAAAAAATGATGCGTATGGTGTGTCATTCTAACGTTTTATCCATTTCTGAATGTAATTGCCCGATATGGTAAATACAAGTAAATACAAATTACAATGAAAATTTGCAAATAACACGGGTCGATCACCTTTAGAAATATTAATTAATTAACCTTTATGAATATCCATAGATACTTACATAGAACTATTGATATTACATGTTATTATACAAAATAAAAAATTTAAATTGCTGGTAACATACGTTACTTACAGATGTTCATTTAAATATATCACAGTCAAATACAAAGGCAAAATAAATTTAATCAACAAATAAATTATCAAAGTTTGTTGTACGATGTAATTTGTTTCACATAATATTTAAAATATTAATTGTCCTCAAAGAAGTCCTTGATGTCATAAAAATGCCATATTGGGAAAACAGTTTTTTTGGAAGAACTCTCAGACGTAGCGGGATTTTATTCCATATTTTTACAGTATTAAAGTATATATTTCTTTGTACTAATGTGTATTGTGTAGCTGGTTCTTTCTTTTTAAAAAAAATCGGACATATCATTACTTCGTATTTATGCATTTCTAGAAAAAAAATAATAAAATAATTATTAGGTATTACAAAAGGGTCCTTTCAAATCTAACATGATAATTGTAATATATTCATATTTTGATAATATATGTATATTGTATGCGCAATTGTTACGCGCAGTTTTTTATATAAAAAACGTACATACGACGAAAAGAAGTATGACAGGGAGTCAGTTGAACCGAGTTATTGCCTATGAATAATATTTGGTTTGGTGGTATTAAAAGTGTAGTTTTATTTCACAGTCAAATTACTGATGAAAAGGAATATATCACAAGTGGCGACGAGGATTTCCTTTATCAACAATTTTAAATTAAGTTATCAATATTGGAAAGTTTTCCCCACGTGGATATCGATTTTAAAAAATATACGAAATGGCAGCTCACTCGGAATACGTTGGACATTTACGAAAATTCGACCCTGCAAATTCAGATTTGTCTATTTTCGAAATGTCGACATTAAATTCAATAAGTGTTGTTGATTTTCCCATTCGACCTATAACCCCACAAAAACTCGAAGATCAGAATTTAAAAAAGAAGGTCGCTACCCAATAATGATTTTATTATTTTTTTTTCTGGTTCTTTCTATTTATAAATTTTCTCTATTTTTTGTATTGTACAGCTGCTTATGTTCATTGAAAAGTGATTTATTTTCCAAAATAAACAAGACTGACCGTAGATGTAAAGGGTGGCGTAAGAGTTACAAAGGGGTTTAAAACTTTCATCTTTTTCGTTCTTTTCTTACTTTTTCTTTTAAGGAATTTATAGAGGAGACTTGAGAGATTAGTTATGGAAGCCTACACGACAGAGCAGCGCAACAAAATAATTGAGTTTTAGTTTAAAAATCAGCGTGTTGATACAGTGTGCATATCGCCGTTATTTTAATGTTCGAATGTCTCCATCGGACTCAATGATTACTCGTTTGATGGCACTTTCCACGAACCAAAAGACCACGTTTGGCCGTAAATTGTCAAAATATTAAACGTGCAGAGGAGAGTGTTGAGGATAATCGTGTAACTTCAACTAAAAATGTTTAGCCAAATTAGGTGTATCTCGGAGGTCATTGCAAAGGATTTTAGACATATTAAACATGTTTGCTTACAAAAAACAGCTTGTGCAAGAACTAAAACCAAGGGATCCTCAGGATGGTTTAAATTATGCGGTTTGTTTCAACTAACCAGACTTTGAAGAAAATGAATTTATTCGTAATCTGATAATAAGCGATGAAGCTTATTTTCACTTAAATCAGTTCGTAAATAAGCAGAACTGTAGAATAACCAACTGAGAATCCGGAAACGACTCATCAGGGGCAATCACACCCACCTAAATGTAAAGTCTGGTGCGGGGTTACCTCTGAGAGTTTCATATATTCCCATACTTCTTCGAAAACGAGAAGAATATTGGGGCATGATTAAAAAATGTTTGAGACCTGCTGTTGAACCGTTAGAGATGTGGTTCCTGAACTACTATGGAGGTTTTGAGGAATATCTTTGACGAACGTCTCACTTCCAGAAATTCTGACTTTGTCTGACCTCCGCAGTCGCTGAATTTGACGCCCCCGATTATTTTCTTTGAGGATATTTGAAGGAGAGGGGAGAAGAACAATATCCGAAAAGAAATACGGGTGTTGGCGCCAAATATCCTTAGAAGTGTGATGAAAGATGAACTTGAAAGAGCTCGACTTTGTGAAGCTAAAAATGGCTGTCATTTACGTGCCGTATTCTTTCACACTTAGTTCAAGAAGTCTCTATTTAATAAATTTGATTTATAAAAAAAAGTTAAAAAATATTAAAAAAACAAAAATTTTATTAATAATTCAAACCAATACACAACTTTTGCGCCACCCTGTACAAGCTAGTTAGTTAATATTTTATGTTATAAATATTTCCTCACAACTTTAAATGTTTCTCAAACAACGTTTCCCAATTACCAGGATTTTCCATATTTCCTCAAAAGATAATTCCACAATCTTTGAGTGAATATAAGCATGATATGCTGTGAGCACCTCTTTTGCTTCTGTACTTTGAGCTAACACTTTTAGTCCATGAGAGTATTTCGCCATACTTTGTGCTAGTTTATCAATATATCCTGTGTAAAGTGCCAAGTGTGGCCAGTTGGAAAAATACGAGCGATGGCCGTGAACTAGGATGAAATGAGACAATAAGACACACCCAGCGAACGTAAGGACATGCTCCAGCCTGTGCCTCGTCAGCCACCTACAATACACTCACACTGTTACATCCATTTCACTTGTTCAATCGGTCTTTGTTAACATTTTGCCACATTTGGCGATTTACACGTGGTATATTCATCAGTCGTCTTTTATATATGCAGATGCCAAAAAATATTTTTATAAGATATAATATTTTTACTAGATTTCAGTATGGTGTTTTTAAAATGTACATTGAAATCATCATCAGTATCATCGTTTAGTCTGTTGTTAAATCCTATTAATTGTGTTTTATCAATATTTAGTAATAGATTATTGCCTGAAAACTAGGCATCCATGAGGCTCATTGATTCAGACATTTTGTTGACAAGACATCTTATCTGCTTCACTGTAATGATTTGTCATGTGCATATAGAATCATAAATTAGTTAGCCACAGGCATGTTTGAGTATAAAATAAATGTCAAAGGCCCTAAAATGGGACCCTGAGAAATCCTTTTTTAACTATTATAATTACTGATTTTTTTTAATTTCCCATTTTTCCGATTTCGTGACAGATTGCTTTTTATTTTCTAAGTATGATTATATATCGTAATATTATACCTCTGATTTCAAATCTGGATCTTTGTAGAGAATGTTGTAATCCACACTATCAAAAGTCTTAGAAAGTTCATTATTACTGTTTTTTTGCCATTATTTAATTAATTTGAGTGCTTTTACCTTTGTTTGCCCTTGTTGCCGATTTTCCATTTCTAAACCAACTTTGATAAAAATAGGTAAAACCACAAATATATCCATAATGTTACAAAATTATAATTTATTACCTTTATTTAAATCCCATATTCGAATTGACCTATCCCTACACTCCGAATCGGTGGAAAGACACAATGCTCCTGTAGGATCTAATTTTAATGAGGATACTGGTGCGGTATGTCCACTTAATGACCACCGACAGTTACCTTAAACAAAAAATAAAAAGGTGTAACAGAAAAGCATGTCAAAAATTTAACAGCAGATTTTGGGCAACTCATAATGGCGACATAACCCTAATTACTTCTATTCAAAGTTACTTCCGTAAAGAGTTATGTCTCTAAAATAAAAAAGACATATAGAATTCTTCGAATATAATTGGCCAGTCAGGTTATTATACAGATTGACTGGAATAAAGAGCTTAACAGAGGGTCCACTGAGTTGTCTTGCAAGTTGCTGTTTTAATACAGTCCCAGTCTGATAAGAGTCTGTTAAGTTGAGCTTGTTGAAGCAATACGCTTATATGGCCGAAAATGTTAAAGTCAAAAAGCCAGAAACTACAGTAGTTTGGCTACAAACTTGCAGCCCTCCAGTTACTTTTTGATAGACGTAAATTTGGTTACTATATCGCTATTGCTTGCAGTTTCCAGAATCTGCCATTAAATTTGTGTCATCATTTTTTTGTTATAACTTGTATAATTGTAATTAGAAATCGGTAGTGCGACTCTTTTCAAGGAATCGTATCATACTAACTCTGTAATACAAAAGATTTGTATCAAAACAATCGTATGTTTCATACCACTTCATCGTCCGCCGCGCTATTTGGAGAATCAGCCTGCAGTACAAATTGTATCGAAGAACGATACGATTTGTCACGACCACGAGCGATCTGAACAATTGGTAATGGAATGATCGGAAGCGTGAAACAATAGTCGTACCATACGTCTGAAGTTTAAGTATCTGAAAGTACGTTGATAGATCGTCACAAAATATTTGGTACAACACCACATACATAATTAATTTTTGGTTTGTTCAACGTTTATTTATATCCCCCCATATTAAAAGTGGAAATCAAAGTATGCGAAGTTACAAATGTTCTGGAAAATTCTACAATAGATCGGCATAAGAACTATTTATATCAATTCTCTTCAAGACGTTATTTTCCGATGTCAGATGGCCAAAAAGGCTAAGGAAATAGTTTACAAAGGACGTTACGTAAAGGTTTATAAAACTAATTTAACTTGCATAAATGAGAGTACTTATTTACTTATTTTCATCAAACGCTGGCAGAAGTTGCAAAAAGAGGTTTTATTGTTTCTAAGAAATTAAATAATTGATGAGATATTTATAAGTATTAGAAAAATCATACAATTAGCAGTGCAAAAAAATATCTGTATAAATTGTTTTTATTACTCTATGAACAAAATTAGTTATATTAGTTTTACAAACCTCTATGAAAAGTCTTTTGTAAACTATATCTTTAGCATATTTGACACCGGAAAATAACATATTGAAGAGAATTTATATACGTTTACATAAATAGTTATTATGCCTATATATTTTATAATTCTCCCCAGAATAGCCGAAGTTGCTTTAAACAACTCCGTCATTTTTTTAAGACCAGCTCAAAAGCGAACGTACTTACTGTTGCCGCCATTGTGATGCTAACAAAAATAAAGTGAATAAAAATGTGACTTTAGGAGATTTTGGTCAATCTAATTATACTTAAAACCATTAATAAAGTAATCACTTATGTGTTGACCGAATAAATCACTCAAATTTGTGCACCCAAGAAAAAAGTTAGAATTTTTTTTCTGAAAACCCATAATTTTTGGGGCGCGCTTGATCTTTCGGCCTACAATGTCCATATTTTACTATGAACGTGTCTGCGTTGACAAATTTTGGTAACACAATGCTCTTAAAATCGTTTGAAATATCACAACATTAAAAGAAGTAAAGCGTGAAAGCCTGACCCCTGCTTGTATAAATATTATATCACGTCGCAAAGTGCATGAGATTTAAGAACCATGCCATCGGCAGCTCCAGGCAGCGATACTTCCGACGCCAGGAGTATTAGAACAGCAAGAGCAAGAGCTGTTATATTGCTTATACTGTACACCACCATAAAGAATGTATAAAAAAAGTAATCATTGTGAAATTTATACGAGGTAATATTCAACCTTTTAAAAAGTGCTTAAGTGTAATGATATAACACCATTATTTTAGAAATTAACAGTTACTTCTAGAGGTAATATCTAAGAGTTATTTTTTAGCTGACATTCATAAATCTAACGGAAGTTAATCCTCCTCAAACAAGAAGTCACAAAAGAAGTTTTAACTCTCAAAAAAACTTCGTTAACAATGCTTATGGAAGTAACATGTTAACTGGGGAATGACGCTTATTTTAAATAATTATTTTCTTTAACTGTTAGAATTGAAATATTTAATTCGTATTTTGTGTTCCCCATTCATGAAGTCAACAAAGACTTCAGTTATTTATTTGTTTAATGTTTATTTCAAGCAACCTTGTAAAACTTCAGTTTTACAATTAGACTCTTTTAGTGCGACGTCCCATAATTACGAAACCTACGTATTACTTGACACACCGGTTGCCTATACATCACACTGGAATTTGATCCTTAACTCATATTTCTAGATAGGCAACATTTTCCTGGATTCGTAGGATTTTATTTTATATCTCCCCCGTGAGACATATTTATGAACTTATCATTTACTACACACAAAGCATGTGAAAATATGTACAATTGTAACGCATTACAGAATCTTTTATTATTAACATAATTAATTAATGTTGAAAACGAAAGAAATATCCTCCAAACTTCATCATTATTTCAACTTGCTTGATATATTTCAAATGTCATGTTTTATAACATAACTTTCGTATATTGAACTATGGGTTTATGATTTGCTTCAGAGTGTGATTATACTAATAAAGGTGAATAGAAAATGTTAAATTTTCTAACCATACAAAATCAAAAGAAAAATGGAAGCATATTAGTAGAGTTCGGATATCGGCGAGTGATTCCAGTGCCGTCTGTAGGAACATAGATAAGAAATGCAAGTTCTTAATACATATATGAATTAGTTTACATTATATAAATTTTCATATAATCATATAAAAACTAATTCGCTGATGTACTTTCATTAATCATGTAAAATTATTTTAAATAAAAAACCGGTAAAGCTAGAAATTTTCTTAATTACCTACCTGTGGGATATCATGAAACAATCCAAACACAATTAAAGTTATTTTATAAAAAGAAACGAGGTTATACACAATGTCAATAATTTGAGGTTAGCCACAAACTAATTGATATGTGCAATTTTATTTTCACAGATCGTAATTTCTATTGGTGGATATTAAATCCGCTTTTAATATTAATTTAATAAATCAATAATAGAGTTTTTCTAATGTGTTGAACATTATACATAATCAAACATGTTCTGTGCATGGTACATGGTAACTGAAAGTTATAATGTTTCTTACAAGGGAGAAATGAAATAAAATCCTACGCTATATTTAAGCTTCGAAAATTTCGCCTTTATAGACATATGCATTAAGGGCCAAGTTCCAGTGTGATGTACAGTCAACCGCCGTTTCAAAACAGAAGTACGTAGGTTGCATAATTATGTGACGTCACAACTAATAGATAATAGTAATTTACATAACAAGTCAGGAAAGAGCATTTTTACAGTAGGTAAATTGTTAGTTTCAAAAAACTTTTTAACTATATTAAAATTCAACTGACAGATATCAGACGATTACTTTCAAAGAAAACTGAATTAACCGCTTTAATTGTTATAACTGTTATCAGGTACTATTGTCAACAAAAAGTAATATAAGGGATCAGTAAAGATTTTACCGATCCCTTATGACTCTTTACCGGGCTAATTATATATTTTCCACTCAAAAAATGTACCAAAAACAGTTAACTAGGCGGAAAAAAAATTAAATTTCAATCTCAAAGCCATGTTGTTTAAGGTGCGATTTAGTTTAACAGAATGTTGACACCACCGAGCTTATATCAATGTCATTGTATTCTTACTAAAAAAAAATAATAAATGAAAAAAAATTATACGAATTTTGGATTATGAGGCTTTCAACTACATGTACTTTAAATATCGTGCGTATATAATAATAAGAATAAGGAAGAAAAACCTATGTGATATTGAGCAAACAAATTCTCAGATGGCGAAATTTAAAAAATTAAACTTACCAGTAATAAGGTCCCACACAAGAATTCTTGCATCCTCGAGACCCGATATGACACAGCCACCTTGTGAGCTTATTTCTAAGGAAACCGTATTACAAGATGGCTTCCATTTCTTAAATAACGTACCACTTTGCAAATCATATACAACAATAAAATTCGGATTGGGTTCATCTATCTCATGACAAACGCAACAAACATAATTTCCTAAAAAAATACATTACCTGTTAACATAAGTATTGTCTAAATATTTATAAAGTAAATTTTGTATGTTGATTTAATGTAAAAAGTTGTATGTTCAGGATACTTTCCATCATTCATTTATTTAATTTCAGCTTTTTTGACGTCGATTACAAAATTTAAAACTTACCTTCGTACGTAATGGCTGATAATGACGTAATAAAGTCATGATGAGGAATCCTAAGGTCGTACAATAATTTTCTGGATTTCAAATTCCACACTAACAGTGGAAAAGGCTTTTGAGTTTCATCACCACACACAAGGACTCTAAAACATAAAATAATTAATGATTTTTTGTTTACAATATCATACACCCAATTAACTTATTAAAAATTAATTATTAAAGAAGGTACCTCCCATCCCCCGAAACCAGCAGGGAATTGAGAAAGCGATCCTCTCCAGCCTTAAATGTGGTAACGCAGTCACCTGTAAAAAAAGGTTTTTTAAAAACACATTTCCGCTACTAATTCTATGAATTTAATCAAAATATTGATCAACAGTTAAAATTTAAACGATTCTTATGGAAGACCACATAATTTTTTCTTACTCCTTATCCTTAGAATGGTTAATTTCTAACTATATCATAGAAATGGGTTAAATTTTTTTCTAGGATTTCTGTTACAGAAAAGAATTGTATTAATTCAAGTGAATTAAAGAAACTATCAAAAACGCAACTTAAAATAAAGTTCATATCTTCGTAACTAAGGCAACTTCTTGCTTGCCAAGTGAATAGATTACAGGAACGCATTGAAATTATATAAATTACTCTGAAGTGATAGAGATTTATGCCCCATTCTAAAATTTTTGATACAGGAACTAGGAGAAGAATATATCACTTTAGCTAACACTGATGTGATTTTCAACAAAACACCTAAACATCATACAGTGTGTCCGTAAAGTATGGAATAAATTCATTATTTCGTAAACCAAAAATATTTAAATAGTTGATTGATTCGACCTTTACTTGATGAAAATCCATTTTACAAATAAACACAAAATAAACTTATGTTTGATTTTCACAATTTAATTAACTCATGACAATTGTTTCGCCACACAGTGGCTTCATCAGATGGTGAGTACAAGACTAAATTCTTTATTACAAAGTGAGAGTATACATAAGTATCAACTAACTACTCTAGGGTAATAAAATGGAACAGTAATAAAATATGGTACAAAATAATTTAGAAAATATTTAACAGTGGTGAACAATTTAAATGTAGTTGGTCATTTAAAATAATATTACTGTTTTTTAATTTATTGATTTCTAATGTCTCTAATAGTGACAATTTTAATCCTTTATTTTCTGTGTGTAAAATATCAAAATTATTATTAAAAGAATGATTGTCCGCAAATGGTTCGCATGCGTCGAATCTAATTTATTGTTATTAGAACTGCGTTTATGTTCGGACAATCTTTTTCCAAAATTTCTTCCCGTTTGTCCGATGTATACTTTAGGGCATGTACCACATGTAAGCTTATAGACTCCACTTTTCTGTTGTTTTTTAGTTTTATCTTTATTGTTCTTAATAAATTTTCCTAGAGTGTTATTAGTTTTAAATGCTATTTTAATATTATGTTTTTTCTTAAGTTCAACTGATATTTTTTCGGTAGGTTGGCCTATATAAGTAAGGGTTTTATATATTAAATCACTTAATTCACTGATTTCTGATTTTGGATAAACTGACTCTATTGCTATATTATAATTTTTCTTTTTAAGTAAATTGTTAACCAAAGCTTCTTTAAATTCATTATTCACTGCTATTTATTTAATAAAATTTAATTCGTTGTTGTAATTATCTTCAGTTAAAGGAAATTTGGTTAATCTGTTTACCATACTAATATAGGCAGCGTGTTTATGTTTTACAGGATGTGTTGAACTATTATGTATCGTAATATCTGTGTATGAAGGTTTATGGTAAGGAAGGTTTATGATAAGGAAGGTTTATGGTAAGGAAGGTTTATGGTAAATATTTACCATAAACCATAAGTGAAATATCGTTACATCCAAGTGGTGGGGAGAAAGTCAATAATAATACAGAAGTGAAAGAAGCCACAAAGAGGTAAAAAAAAATGTTCTGATATACATGGCACTTCATTTAAAAAATGTTACATAACTCTGTAGAATCGTCTTGGCTCACCCTGTATATTCGAAAACAATTTTCGGTTATAGATTTTTTTTCTAGTTTTCTTATGTTTTTAAATCAAGTTTCTGGCTATCACAGAACTCGAGATATCGAAGTCGGACACACCCTGTATATAAGCCAACAGAGCCAAACGAAAAATCGGGGATTTCCGAAATTAGCTGTACGGACTGTAATCAAAAGTATGTTGGAGAGACTAGCCGATCAATTAAAACTAGATTCAAGGAGCATATAGATCATATCAAATATGGTGGAACAGATAAATCTAGTGTTGCCCAACATGCATTTGAGAATAACCATAAAATAGATAGTAGCAATTTAAGATTAGTTAGGAATGTAACAAATACTACACAGCTGAATGCATTTGAATGATTGGACATTACAAAGTGTAAAAATAGTGTGTGTAGTAACAGAGGGCCAATCTCATTAGTCCGCTTTATTGGTTAGTGAGCCACGGTTCACCGAACCATAACAATAGTTTAGGTATAAATAGGATGTATTGTTAGCATTATTTTGGTTTTAATTATCTCCTGATGATGCCAACTTGGTTGGCGAAATGGGCGTCGAGTGCAGTATTTTTTGTTTTGTGGAAAATCACGTCAGTGTTAGCTTCACACCAAAGATTCCAACCCACTTCAGGGTCATTTTTAGCTTACCTATTTATAATATGTAATCGACTTACCTGATTCTAGATTCATAAGATTTATGTACATTCGGTTCCTACTAAGTGCCACTAAATGGGATTGGTCATGCAGCCCATAATAAGGCATCTTTTGGTTCATAACTCCTTTTAATTTAGTTACAAAACAACCGGAGTTTAAGTCGTATATCCTTAACTCCCTTCTACACAATACTATACATTTAAACTGGTCTATGGGTATAACGTTGGTCGGATATGATATTCCTTTTAATATCCTTACTGGCTGACAACTAAAAAACAAAATATTCTGAACAAGTTAAAAAGGGAGGAGCCGAATTGCAAATATATTTGCTTCATTTTCTCTTTGAATAGCATCTCGAAAATGCGGGCCAGATTGCATTTTTTTATATACATTTTATGCTATGTAATGTGGCCATTTATGAAGATGACAAAATGGTAAAATTTAGCTAAATCAATCGTAATTAAACTTCGTTTTCGAGATACAGGAAGATGAAGGCCTATAAGAAAATAAAAATTTTTTCACTTTAATTTTCACAATATTTGCATAATTGATTGGAGGCAATAGTTTATTTTTATAATATTTTCCATATCTTTTATAGAGATGGAGAGATAAGGGTGCCTAGTTTTTTTATTTGAAAAAAATTTGTGTGGTATCTTCGGAAAATTGTGAAAAAAATTAATAAAAGATCGTTTTCGACAAAATCGATTAAATGTGTTTTTGAGGCCAGTTGGAGATTCGACAGTATGAATTAGATTTTCTGAGTTCAAGAACAGGTTGTACCCATCGAAATATGAAAAAAAAACACACGAACAACACCCTATATTTTCAAGAAGCCGTTTATTTTCTCGACTTAAAATACCTAATTGATATACGCTTAGGATTAGAAAATTCTTCTTTTGGAAATTTATCAATTCAAGAAATAATAAAATCTTAATTTCAATAAAGATTTAGAGAAGTAAATTCAAGGTAACTATCTCGAAGATAATCGATGTTCACAAAATAAGATACCCCAGGTACATTAAAAAAAAGACCCGAAAATTGCTAACAAGCTCACGAGTGGAAACACCAGAGGTATCTGAAAAGTGGGAGATTTTGTTACATCTAGACTGTGGGTGTGGACTGATAAAAAAATAGAATTATAGAGAAGAGACAGAGAACAGGAGCGAAAAACAAACAGAAACTGGTAATTCGAAAGAATGTAAAACAGAGGAGAAACAGAGAACGAGGTTGACAAATGTGGCCCAATTCTATAAAAATTAAGGGAAGCTTTCATTATATCTTCCCCAGTCTAGCTCTTTTTTGCCATAATATATGCTGTGGAGGAGGATTATTCCAGCAACAACAAACGTGATTCTACAACACGAGTTGTTTATGGTGTTGGCATAGTCTACTCATTATGTAAAAAAATAATGAGTGGCTATGATTTTTCGCGTTGTTTCACCCTATATAATAATTGACAACTGACTGACATCATCAAGTATTGTAAGGTTAGGTATTTTTGGAAATTATGACAATGCAATGTGTCAAATTCGAATTGCTGTGCTGTGAAACTTTTTGATTTATATAATATTTTAAGGAAAATGTCATTACGTCTACATAATTAGAACATATTTCTAATGTCACATCGATGAGACATGTTTTCAAAAGTTACTTTGACGAGCCACTAACATTTGCTTCTAAGAAGTACGAAATACAGAACTGAAAAAGACTATGAAAATTTAAATAAAAAGCACTGTGGAAGTTAATAAAACCGTGTGATTGTAACAAGACTTACATAGTTGACAAACTGTCAAGACAGCATGGACATGAAGTCCTTCATTTATCATCATACCATTGTCAATTTAACCCATTTGAAATGACATGATAAGTAACGAAGGACTATAATAACAAAGACATAAACACTTAATCTTCTTCACTCAAGCACTCTGAAGATTTATGGCTTGAGTCCTTGCGTCAGTGTACTGCTCTGACATGGAAACACTGTTGTGCATATTGTGAAAATCTGGCGAGGGAGGAATGGGTGCGGGAAATGGGACAAACATCTTTTGAGGATATGCCTCCTTTTATCATTTCACTAGCAGAATTTGATTAAGATTCAAACGATGAAGAAGAATCAGACCTGATAGCAAAATAATGGAGGAGATTTAAGTCAACACCAATTTAGAAGAATATAATTTTTTTATTTTGTGGAAATTATTTTTTATCACTGATCGAAATATGGTCGAAATGGCCGAAAGTAAACATTTACTTATATTGTATAGGCTAAATTTGATTTAACTGATGATTTATAAATTGTTATTTTTGTTAAATGCGTTGTCATTACTAATTATTGAATTTATTTGTTTATCTGTCATATATATCTATTTGAATATATCAATGTTTAAATTAATTCTATTAACTTATTGTTTGTTTATTAATTTTCTTGATCAACTTTTTAAAATTAATAAACATGAAATGTTTGCAAATATTATATTCATTATTATTTTAATTTAATCGACTTTATGCGAGACTATTCCACTATATTACAAAAACAGTGTGAACTCTAGAATTGTCATAGTTATAAATTGATATTTAAAGAAAATGGCAACGCTGTATAGCTAATATATGACATGACTGCCAGTTACAATCAGTGGTGTACCGTGCCCTTTTGGGGTGGAGGGGGTGCAGCGTTCGTGGGGGACGAAAATCGTAATGAAAGTGTATCCAAATTAAACATGAAATAATTTTTTTTATTTATTGCAAATTTTCTTGTTGAAACGTTGAACACCACTTACTTATATATTTTATGTTGTATTTATTTCAACCTGTATCATACCCGTGCTCTTTTTTATTCCTGATTATGTAAAAAAAAACTAATTTAATTAGTCCTAAAGATGTTAATAAATATATCGAAACGTCGACTAAATTAAACAAATAGTTTTCTGTTTTAATTGACTATTCCCACCAAGTTGTAATATTAATATAGTAGGTCACTAACCATTCAGTAGAGAAACGATTTATTTTCTATAATTATTTTTCATCGAATTTTCTCGAGGTTTTGCTTGGAGCGTTAGGGCGGCAATATACAGGGGTGGGGGACTTTCGCCCTCCTAGCCTCTACCTAGACACGTCACTGCTTACAATATTTGATGCTGTCAATTAGTTGTCAACCACTATATAATAATAATAAAAATAACAATAATAATAATAATAAGGGGTGTAGGGGTGCAAGGCCGGCAACCTCCACGTTGGTGCACCCTGGACAGGCAGAGGTAACTCTGCCTGACTAATGTCGGCCGGGGGTGTACCAAGGCTAACCACCTGGTACCCCCTATACTACTTCTGGTTCCATATAACCTGAGAAGAAGGGCCTCTCACGATCGACCCCAAGCGGATGGGGGTCAGAGACAGGCGGGAGGGGCCTCACCGGATGGTCTCAACAATGACAATACTGGCAACGCACACGGACACTTTAAGTGGACAAGGGAACTTCGGGATGACTTGCTGACCTGCCGCGAGAGTAGCGAACCTGAGCGAAGGGGATACATGGCGCGATTGCATGCACTTTGGTGCGAAATGCACCCAGAGCATCGCGCCTTCTCTCAACAACATCTGAGAGATCAAGTATCCTTTCTGCTCAGAGTTCACCGATGTAGACTTAAGGACGAGGGTTAGCCTTAACACCAGGGCTAACCTAAAGCCACAAGACCTGGCTAGAATGGACGCGGTCATCGATGAGGAAATTCCGGAAGATGTAGACATCTGGCAAATCAACTGTGCCGTGTACAACGCCGCGAAGCAACTCGTCCCCCGTGAGAGGTCAACCAATCACGGGGTCGAGAAAGCCAAGCGACGTGTACAAAAAATCGAAGGCAAGATACAGTCGGCCAGACAACACGCTTCTCGGATCCAGAGTGTGGTGGAATATAAGACGACTGGTAGAGTTTTTACTCCCAGGATCCGGCGCATAGCTGCCGGATTAAGACGTCAACACCATACTCTAAATCTGACAGTGATGCTTACCATCAAGCAGCACTGTCTAGATAGGATTCGAGCGCTCATGGCGATAAAGAAAACATTGAAGAGGCGGGTGAGGAGTATGGAACAAAACAATCTGTTCCGTACGAATCCTTCCCGCCTCTTTCAAGAGCCACAGCGTGTTGTCGAGAATCCGCCGACTGTAGAAGATGTCGAAACCTTCTGGAAGGGAATCTACGAAACGCCGCGTCCGTTCAATAGCGACACTCCATCAATTGCACACTTTGAGGCTCTGTGTCACAGACATCTTGAAGAGCCAGAAGAAGTGTGCCCGGCAATCAGTACGGAGGAAGTCCAACAAGCACTTGTTGGTACCAAGAACTTCGCTGCCCCGGGCCCAGACGGCATTAACAACTGGTGGTGGAAGAAATTTCCTTCCACTCACCGCCGTCTGGCGCGAGTTTTCAACTCATGGTTGAACGAGGGGCAGCAGATTCCGGACTGGTTCGTCGAGGGACGTACTGTGCTAATCCCCAAAAAGGGGGATGTTTCCGACCCGAGGAATTATAGGCCGATCACTTGCCTTAACTCCTGCTACAAGATATTTACACGTATCTTGTATGCTAGGACGCTGAGGTCTGTTGATCCGGTCTTCCAGCAGATACACGAACAGCGTGGTGCCAAGAAGAGCATGGCAGGTTGCAAGGACAGCCTGCTGATAGACCGCTGTATTACACAGGATTCTGTGCAATACAAGCGGAATCTATCGATGGCCTGGATTGATTACCGCAAGGCATTTGATACAACATCGCATGAGCTATTGTTGTACTTGCTCGAATGTCTTGCGGTACCAGCACCACTAGTGAGATGCATAGAACAGCTGCTGCCGCTCTGGAAGACCCGCTTCACCATAACATCAGGTGCACAGCGGGTCACGACAGGGCAGGTGGCATTTAGGAGAGGAGTTTTCCAGGATGACTCCCTGAGTCCTCTCCTCTTCTTTATCTCACTGCTGCCGTTGTCTGTTGGGCTCCGCCAAACCCGCGGATATGAATGTGGGCCACCCAGCGACCGGAGGCATAAGGTCACCCATCTATTTTATATGGATGACCTTAAACTTTATGCCTCCGGAGAGCGCGAACTACAAAACGCTCTTAGGGTGGTCGAAGAATATACGCGGGCAATTGGAATGGAGTTCGGGTTGGACAAATGTGCAGTCGTCCACCTCAAGAGAGGACGATGCGGGGAATTTCCTGAAGACGCGCAGCTCGCAGACGGAAGCATCCTAAGACATCTGGATGCCGGAGAGACCTATACATATCTGGGTGTGCAACAAAGGCACATCCAGGATGTATCACAAATAAAAGATTCTCTCCGCGGCAAGTACAGACACCGCCTCCGAAAGATTTGGTCTTCCAAACTTTCGGGGAAGAACAAGGTGTCTGCAACTAATATGCTTGCCGTTCCGATTCTGCTCTACTCCTTCGGAGTAGTAAAGTGGAGGGTAGATGAGCTGCGTCAATTAGACAGAGATACCCGCAAGATGATGAATATTCACAGAAGTATTCATCCTAGATCGTCCGTTCCTCGTGTGTACCTCCCACGTCAATGGGGGGGCCGAGGACTCTTGAGCCTGGAGTGTACGCATGGCAGAGTAGTACTGAGTATGGCATATAACATACTCAGGAGCTCAGATCCCCTCTTGCGGTTCGTAAAACATCACGAAACTGTAGGAGTGGGAGCAGGATTGTTCAAGGCAGCAAAAAGAGCCGCAGATGAACTCGGTCTCGCATTTGACATCAGGCGAGGAGGCCGGCGAGGTGCTGATGTTGAGTCAGTCACCGAACTTCAGCCAAATCGTCTGAAAGCCCGAATTAGAGCTGCCGAACAGGAACATCTGTTTCGGCAGCACGTCGATAAACCCCAGCATGGTGTCTTCTATAAGAACATCGAAACACTGGGTTTATCGACCAGGCTGACCTTCGCCTTTCTAAGGTCAGCAGGGCTTAAGTCGGAGACCGAGGGATTCATTATGGCCTGCCAAGATGGTGTTATCAACACATTGGTCTACCGTAGCCGCGTGTGGCGTGTAGAGGTTCCTGATATCAACTGCAGGACCTGCCATCAGGCGCCGGAATCGCTCATGCATTTACTTTCTGCATGCCCCATATATGCGATTTCGGCCTACATCCACCGACATAACGCGGCCTTACGAGTGCTATACTACCATCTAAGGCACTCGTACGGGGTAGACCAGACACCAGTGCTGCCTTACGTCCCCGGAGATATTGAGTCCGTTGTCGAGAACGAGAAATGCCGGATATACTGGAATTACTCGTTCCCGACTGTCAGGCTAATCCAAGCCAACAAGCCTGACATAGTCCTCCTCGACCATCAACTCAAGGTGATGTATGTCATCGAGTTCTCGGCACCTGCGGAGAAAAACATCACCTTGAAGGAGGAGGAGAAACGGACCAAATATCGCGATCTCCGGTACGAGCTCCAAGTGCTGTACCCAGGCTACTCGGTCAAAATGGTCGTCCTTATTATCGGTGTACTCGGAGGGATAAAGCCTACGCTGCTCTCGGAACTGAAGATCATACCGGCCTGCCAAAAACCAGCCGAGTGGCTGGCAGGTCAAATGCAGAAGGCGGTCATTCTGGGTTCTCTCCGTCTGCTTAGGGCACACGATTCTGGTATCTACAGTCACTAACCCTGCGGGATGTGGAGAGTGGCTGTAGTTGATGCGCCGGCGCGACTCCCGTGAGGCGTCGGAGGCCACGGGAGGACTGACCGGCATCGGGAAACCGAAAAAAAATAATAATAATAATAATAATAACAGAGCAGGTAGCATTTAGCAGAGGAGTTTTCCAGGGCGACTCCCTGAGTCTTCTCCTCTTCTGCATCTCATTACTACCGTTGTCTGTTGGGCTTCGTCAAACCCGCGGATATCAATGTGGACCACCCAGCAACCGGAGGCATAAGGTCACCCATCTATTTTATATAGATGACCTTAAACTTTATGCCTCCGGAGAGCGCGAACTACAAAGGGCTCTTAGGGTGGTCGAGGAATACACGCGGGCAATTGGTATGGAGTTAGGGTTGGACAAATGTGCAGTCGTCCAGCTCAAGAGAGGATGGTGCGGAGAATTCTCTGAAGATGTGCAGCTCGCAGATGGAAGCATCCAAAGATATCTGGATGCCGGAGAGATCTATACATATCTGGGTGTGCAACACAGGCATATCCAGGATGTAACACAAATAAAGGTTTCTCTCCACGGCAAATACCGACACCGCCTCCGAAAGATTTGGTCTTCCGAACTTTCGGGGAAGAACAAGGTGTCTGTAACTAATATGATTGCTGTTCCGGTTCTGCTGTACTTCTTCGGAGTAGTAAAGTGGACGATAAATGAGCTGCGCAAATTAGACAGAGATACTCTCAAGATGATGAATATTCACAGAAATATTCATCCTAGATCGTCCGTTCCTCGTGTGTACCTCCCACGTCAACGCGGGGCGGGGGCGAGGATTCAGATATACAGATTGTCCCAGTTTTAAATCGACAAACTATAACTATATAGAAAATGTGATTTTGAGAAAAAGTTCTTATGACCTATGCCCGCAAAAGCTTTATAACCGATATACAGGGTGTTAAAGTTTAATTTTTTTATAGTTTTCCACGCCACTGACTTATGTTTTAATTAAGTAGCTGCCATTAACTTGGTAAAAGATGATAAAATAATATAATACTTAAACTTTGTCATTCGGCAGCTTGTGGATGCATCCAAATAATGAATATTTTGCTCAAAATCTAAGAAATTTATGAAATTTTATGTAAATTTGACTAGGGGCATTGAAAGATATTGGAGAATTTAACGAAAGTGCATTGGCGTCGAAGTTATAGTTAAAAAGAGGTCTCTGTTTACTATTTCCTACGTCGCTGGTAAATAGAATTACGATTTTATTAACTATTTTTATTGGACCAGATACTGTTATAAATAGCACCCAATTGGGAGTCGATAGTAAACATTCCCTGCAAGTTATAATGTGGAAGAACCTTAAAATAAAAATTACCACCCTGTAACTCGGTTATAAAGCTTTTGCGGGCATAGGTTTATAGGAACTTTGTTCTCAAAATCGTATTTTCTATCAATGGTTACAGATTGTAAGTTTAAAACCGAGACACCCTGTATAAAGTGAAAAATCACAAAAATCGAGGCCTCCTTAATTTTTTTACATAATGAATGGACTGTACATACATAAATATTTCATTTTTAGGTTGCGCACTACATACTTCCATTTATTCTTTACAATCCTGAGCTTTATAAAGTAAAGGATTCTGTATTGTACTTTAATAAATTATTTAACTGAATAATCGTAAACTAAACCTTATGCCACTAAATAAATACCTACTTGATGATATCCCATACGGATAATTCTTCATTATTTGTCGATACAGTAACGATAAACTGATTGGTATTGGGCAGTCTTATAAGTAAATCAAAAGTCTTTTCGCGGAACACTTTTTCTGGAAACTCTTCGCCTGATTCCATCATGGCACTATTTAAAGGAATTAATGATAAAACTGGTGGATTTTTCGTTATACTATACACTTTGGATAAATTTGAGTCATTGTGTTCTACACTAATTTCATTTTTACTAATTTTATCTTCTAAAAATTTGTACAAATGTGAATAAAACTGTCGACCGTCGTAGTTTAAGACGCTGGCATGTGTTTCTATGAATTCTTTTAGTACATGAGTAAATTCGTTCTTAATTTTATGTTGTAAATTAATGTCCTCCAATATTTGGTAACAATTTGAACCGCACACCTTATCATAGATCCACGAGATGTCGGAGAGGTACTTGGAATCTTCTAAGTCTGAATATAAATGGAAGTAGTGGAAGGGAAGTTCATCCAATTTTCTTCTATTATAACTGTAATGAAGTAAAACATTTTAATATGTTATGAACTGCTGGTTTGGATGCAAAGTTTTATACCGGTTGGTGTACGTCCGGCGGATACACGGGTAGTGATAATGAAGGAATCATATATAGGGCGATAGTACGCTTTTATCGCATACTATCACATAATCCGCGTACCCGATATAATTACACCAACCTGTATGTATATATTTCTTCTTATTATTTATTGATTTTTTAGAAGTTAACTTTAAAACGGGGCTGCAACTTAGTTTATCCTTAATTCTTGAGTACTGTGTTGATCAAAAAATTTTTCATAGGAAAACAAATTAAAATAAATTTTATTTACTTTTTAAAATTTTAAGACGGAAATCTGCAAATTAAAAGCCTTAAATACCAAACTCTTTTTTCTTCCGTTTCTATATACAGAACATCGATAAAAAGTATATCTGAATTTTTCATAAAATTGGGACAATTATAGGGAAATTCATGTAAAATTTTTGCCGTGAAAATAATTCGGAAATAGATTTAAAAATTAGAGAATAAGCTGGATCTCGGGAAACATAGAGACACTGATTTTAAAAATATATGACATGGTTTCAGACATTGATATTTATATCTTCTTCGTTATGGCAAAAAAGCTTTAATGGATTTTGATATTAAAACCAAAGTGTTTGTTGGATTATATTCCTTCACTGTGAAGACTGGAGAAGAAAATTACATTTTTGAAAAAGCCCTGTAACATTTGGTCTGCAAAATAACGAAAAAGTGTAGATTTTATCTATTCCAGTCTTCCTGTTAATGCGTAAAACCCAACTAATCGCTACCAGTTTTGTACACCTTGTAGGTATATGAATATTAAAAGTAATAAAAGAAAATGACGGACGGTTCGCGATGGTTTTTATCTTATTTTAATAAATTTTCTACTGAAAATAATCAGATTTTATTCTTACAGATAACCATGACTAATAATCACGACGATAACTACTGTAAAACATAACATTATTTGTGATACTTTAAGTAGTAGTAACAGCCTGATAAAACATGTTTGACTTTTAAGTTTTTTAATAGAAAAAAACATATTTGTTGTTTCTAATATGTCTCTAGTTTCTTGGAGTAATTCTAAACAATTTTGTTTAAAAAATACAACATTAAACGATACATTTTTTCAAAACCCTAAAACCTACACATTTGCTTCATACAGGAAAATTATTTCTCTTGCGTAAATTTGTTTGTTCGAAATACAACTACCTTCAACTCAAATACATTTATTTAGTTTGATTGAAACAGTTTTATCTACACGAAATGAATATTTTCTTAAAAAAAATTCTTTCAATTAATTAAACGCGTTTTAGTTAAACAAATCTTATTTTAAGTTTAAGTAACAATTTATCTTAACATGAAACATTTTTATATATTTCATTTAATTATGAAAACGTTTAATGTTCTTTTCATATGACACTTTTTTAATTCATTAAAAAAGGCTTTATATTAAAACATAAATCTTACTCCAAGAGAGAAATATTTTGTCTTAAATTTTTCCTTTGAATTACACATTCTGTTATTTGAAAAAAACACATTTATTTAATGTAATAAAACTATTTCGTTGATTCAAAAGAAATATATTAAATTTAAGAAAACATTGTTTTGAATGTGTTTTTGTTTTTAATCTATCTACAATTGAGAATATGGCTGTGGCAGCTTGGTCATTCTCACAATGACATGTGTTAATAAAACATATAAAATTGTTTTTATTATAATGTAAGTTTTGACCTGTGAGAAAATATGTTCTTTCAAATATTTAAGCAACTTCAGACAAATAACAATTTAATAAATTTAAAACTTGTATTTTGCAAATGTAATTAAAGTTTAAAACAAATTAGGTATCTTCTTCTTGATAAAAGTTTAAAATATAGAATGAAATGAAATTTAATAACGATAAAATTTTTTGCTAATTATTATTTTCTAACTTTTACAAAACTTATCACAGATAAGTATAACATATATCTCTTTAAACAATTATTTTCCCGGCTATTTGCCAAAACACTGAAACTTGGATTATAAAAAAGATAATATGCACATTATGTTCAGTACGACTAATTAAAAAAATGTTATTTCTAATTCCAACTGTTTTGTTCAGTAAAACCAAAAAATAAATAAAACAAAAGTATTCATCAGTTGAAAAATCACTTCAAAACTTTAAAACATCCACCGACACATGTTTCTGCATTTTTGCGTTATCAAGATGGCCCTTAGTAAACCTCGAAAGTAACTATGAATCTTAGTAAATTCTAATGTAACAAATATTAAAGGCTTCAGAGAACAGAATAATTGAAATTATATAGTAGAAATTCTCCGTAGGGTTAGAATAATTTAAAATTTCAATTATTCTGTTCCCTGCAGCCATTAATATTTATTACATTAGGATTTATTAAGATTCGTAGTCACTTTCGAGGCTTTCTAAGGGCCATCTTGATAACGCAAAAAATGCAGAAACATGTATAGGTAGATGTTTTAAAGTTCTGAAGTGATTGTTCAACTGGTGAGTAGTTTGTTTTATTTATTTTTAGTTTTAATGAACAAAATAGTTGGAATTAAAAATAACATTATTGAGTCAGTCGTACTGAACATAATGCGCATATTATCTTTTTTATAATCCAAGTTTCAGCGTTTTGGCAAAAAGCCGGGAAAATAATTGTTCAGAAAAAAATCTCCAGAATAGGTACCACTTTGTTTATTAAAACGATAATAGATAATCACGATCAATCAATTAAGTTATGATATTTTAACATGGCTCTTTAATATGCAGGTTTGTGTTAAAAACTTGTTTTAAAAAAGATGTACAGATCACGTAATTCTAAACTATGTTCTTTTAGAAAAAGAATAACCATATACTCGATATGGGACGACTTCATGGGATAAATACTGTTTTGTGCGTAATGTATTTGCTATTTTCCCACAATTCGAAATTAGAAAATTACAGTATACTTGCTCAGTGAACACAGAAAAATTTTAGCTTGAATTAGGTACACAAAAATATTGTGTAAATGTTGGTCCAGTTTGAACTACAAGGTATTTATTTAACTCCGGGTAAATCTCAATATCGAAGAGCATTGAACATTAGTTTATTATTTAATGTATTGTCTATCTAGTCTTTCTACTGAAGAAACACGGATGAGGAAAGGAAATGTGGTATATTGTCTTATAGGTATGAAGCAAATAGTTTCAAGTACCGTAAAATAGATGCGAATATGTTAATTTTTACACCCATATTCTTTTAGTAGAAAATTACCTAAAAATTCGACTGCACTGATGAAAGAATAATAAAATTAAATTTCTGAAAATGTTTCAACGGTGTGAATTTTCCAAACAAATTTACAGATATGCAGGAATTGAAAGCAGTTTGATTGTGACATGCAAAACAGGTTAGGAATTATGCCAAATGAACATATAATAATATTGATGTTAACCTAAGGTTGTCAGACGTCAGAAGCCTGTTATTTACAACTGTTGGTGTAACAAAAAAAAATTTAAGGAAAAACAAAAAACTAAAATATTTTATATTTATTTATATGGTAAGTAAATTTCGTAAATAACTTCGTTTTTGTTTTATATGTAATAATTTTTTATAAAATAAATAAACTTCGTTTATTTTTTGTTAATAATGTGGCCAATAAATATGTCAGTATGCAAATATTCAGTATTTGTAATACTACAGAACTGATAGGTTATTTAAAATAAGGATAATTTGTATACTGAAGGAGACACGATTTTGAGAAAAAAACACATCTCGATTTGGTTTTCGATGAAGCAGTTCGAAACCACTTTTGAATGAATTCTATGTTCAAAACCTTCACTCCCAGCTACCCTAACTTGGAAAATTCAAATGCTATCTTTTATTTTATGATACATCGTTTTAAATAGCAAAAAAGCCTATCCTTCTACGAAACAAAAAAATTAAATTGGTTCATCCATTTCTGAGAGAATTTTCAAAAAGAAACGACTAGTTTCAATCAATTTGAACTCATATTCAGGTTACTATAATAAAAGTTTACAATATAAAAACATATCACAAAAATAAGAGGGGTTGTAATACAAGTTACTTTTTAGAAGCAAAAAAATTACTAAATAAAATTACATGACAAAAATCTTCAGTTCATTATTGAGATAACTGACAAAAATTTGTTAGGGCTGATAATAATTAAATGTAAAATTACAAAAAAGTATAAAACGTGTTCTTTATATTGTAAATTTTTGTTATATTAACCTGAAGATGAGATCAGATTGACTTTGAAACTAGTTATTTCCGTTTTGAAAATATAATTGTGTGAGAAAATTAAGACCTTTTATATTACCCCCTGTCATATACCAAAAATAATTAAATAAATATTAATATTACCCTTACGTAAGCACAAAATTTATGAGGAGGAACTTCGTATTGTTGGAAATTGTAATCATTGAGATCATGTTTTCTTCTTTATCGATTTTCTTATTCCCTAAGAGTTATAAATATAGTTGCCAAATCAGGTTTTGTTCAATGAAAATAGACCTTTACAAATCCATTTATGAAAAATATCGATTTGTCATTCGAACAAGTATTTCTTATCGACTTTGAATCATCTATGATTTTTTGACCCATTTCTTCACAGAATTAAATTATTCTGTCATAATCATTTTCACGAAGTTAATGATGAATTTGCAATTTGTAAGGAAATAACTTATTTACTTTGAGCACCTTATGTACCGAACCAACAAAAATGTGGGTCTGGTCGAAGCAACACAGGTCGAAATTTTTGGTCATTACGTCATGAATCCAAAAACCTTTATTCCGAAAGTAGATAAGTTATCTACTACCTAGATAAGTTATCTACTTTCGGAATAAATGTTTTTGGATTCATGACGAAATGACCAAAAACTTCGACCTGTGTTGCTTCGACCAGAATTCTTGTATGGTGATGTTCTATTACACACTGAACGAGTTTCTTGAAATATTCGAAGTAAATTGATTACATACTGGTTGTCTACAAAACACGAGCTGTTCTACGAATGCAAGGATTTTCACTCGTAAATAAAAATAATTTCTGTTCTCTGTTAAAGTATAAACCCTTTTTGAAAAACTGTTTTTCGTTTTATTAACACTGACAAACAAATACTAACAAACTCTGGGTTCCAAGTTTTAAACTACAGCAACCGATTTTTTTTTATTCTCAAAAAAAAAAAAATTCAATGCAAATTTCTCTTTCTGCTTAAGAATTACACAATTTACTTTAAACGCAAGTGACATATGTCACTATCTAAGAAGAGACACATTTTGAACATTTAATGAAATAATTTTCTGTATATTTAAATGTAGTTAATGATAGGATTCATTTTCCGCCGTATGTCAGAAATGAAAGAACTTTTTACACCTTTCAAAATGATCTCTTAGTAAATGTCATTTCAAATTCAAAAGCTGGGGTGGTTGGGGTGAAAGAATAAAACATATAATTCAATCAACGGTGTTTCGAACTCCCCCTCGAAAAATAAATCGACATTTTTTACTCGTGTCTACTTTAGATCCAGAATTATTGTAGGTGGCTAACTCTGAAATGAAAGCACTCTATACTCGAAATCATGAAAGAATGCCGTTACGTCACAAATATATTTCTAATCTACAACGTACGCGATTCAAGCGTTCTTTGTTTACAGAATAATAAAACGAGGAAGACAGCACAAGGAAGTCCATTATATGTGACTGTTAATATCTCATACTAACGTTGTTGATGCATTATACGAAAACCTAACTTCCTTGCGAAAAAGAAAGAGAGATCGTGATTTCGTACGTCTCAGTAACAAGCGAGAATAATATCTATCAGTCTGATCGAACGCTTTTTACTAGCATCATTGTTACATGTTTCATGGTTTCCTGTTTCTGCATGTCAGCTGTCAAATTTGGATTTGTTTATTTTTGAGTTGGATTGTTATCGTTTTCTTTATTTTATTAATTTTTGTATATGAAAAACAAATCTTTTCAGAACTAACGATAGGTAAACTTCAAAACAAAAAGTATGTTTCAATGTGTAATAATAATGATTCATAGAAATACATACAAAATCCTTTTTCCAGAATGCCATCAGACAGTTTTTTTTTAATGATGTTAATGAATTTAAATGTAATTATTAATATTTACAAGCAATTTACATTTTGCGAAATTATGTAAAAATTTAAAATTAGGTCAACTTTAAAGACTGACAAAATTGTTAAATTATTCTGACTTTTAGCGGACAAATTGTAGGTTATGTTCTTACTATTTCACCTGTCAACGAGTAAAGTTTGTTTATATCTAGACCAGTGTTTCCAATCGTAAATGCATTTTTTACCCTGAATATTCAACAAAAATCCCCAAAATTACCAAAAGAGTAATTCAAATACCCTAAAAATCCCCGATGAATTTTTTTATCAACAGCAACAAAATACAAATGTACCCGAACAATACAAGACATTTTTTTGTAAATAATTTACATACAAAATGAGGTACAAAAAATAATACTTACTTCGGTTATAAATATAAAACATTTATATAATAAAAAAATATTAAAAAACGATAATAATAAAAACATATCAAAATACAAAAGAGGAAAGTAATTTGAATAAAAATAAGTGGCACATGTCGCATTTCTAATAATATAAATTACTATCGTTTCATATGTTGTTACCATGCCTTACTTATAAAATAATTAAGTTAAAAGTTAGGTTAGGTTTCAAGTACGAATAATAAATATTTTGTTTCTGATTGCTGAATATCTTGTAATATCTTTACACAAAAAATCCCCAAAAATTCCCCAATGTAAAATAATACCCAAGGCACTAAGGAATTCCCCAAATTTTGGGTAAATGCCCAATGATTGGCAACACTGATCTGGACGTCATTTCAACAAGCATGAATTTGACTAACGTAATGCTGATTTGGTTCATATGAATTATAACGATGACGTAACGGCATTATTTCATGATGTCGATAATATGTGAAACTATCATGTGAACAAAACCGAAATTCAGAATATTGTATTTTAAACCCCATTCAGATTGAATCGTTCTTAAAAACGGATTTATGACGTATCTTTAAATGTTGAAAAACTACTATTTTTGAATTTCACATTTAATTTTCTGCAAGGCCAGTACCAATTTTTAATTTTAACTGTAAAATTTGTGTAAAATTATATAATAAAATAAAATAATGTGGTGTTAAAAGCTTTATTAGAAAAACTATGTACATGCAAAAATGCAAACTTAACAAAAATATGTACAAAATAATAAATAAGGTTTATAAACAGTAAAAATAAAATGTGAATTATAAAAACTAAACAAATAAATATTGCTATCAGCACAACTAATACAGTCACACATATTCCATACCATTTCCCCAACATATTTTCTTGTATAACAAGGCGTGCTTGTAAATTGTTAGGTTTGCTGTTCCACCACTTTCCCTGAAATGAAGAAATATCATTCAGATGAAAATTAATAACTTCAATTACGAATAAATGTTACTAATTGTTAAAATTATATCAATCGACCATGATATTTAACTCTAACGTAAAGTGTCTGGTCTCTATTTGGTAAACGATGACTACTGCCATGGTGTATTATTGGTGTTTGCTTCTTAAGTAGCTACCCTGCTAAGTTATTTGATAAAAACGCCCTCAAAACCCTACATGTCAAACACTATTTATATGCTTATTAACTTGATGAAAATTAAACGCAAACATGTCCAATAAAATAAACAACGGGAGAATATGGTAGGGGGCAGTTCCAAAGTAAATTCATATTTCTTAAATTTAGTATGGAGGCACAAATTGCTTTCTAAACAACAATTTTTAATGAAATTTTTTCATGTCTAAGGGTAACCCGGATCAGAATATATGACAGTACGTCGAGAGGGAAATAGATGCGATATTTTCAAACATTTTCATGAAAATATTCTCAATGTAACATTCAGATCCGGGCTTTGCATGTAAAACACCCTGTATAACTACTGAATACCAAGGTGTCATTCCAAAATTCGAATTCGTTGTCCACCATACCTTTTGGTACATCTATCCTGGGACACAGTGTATGTGTAAAACTACTAGGCTTTTAAGAATTACGTAACTTGTCTGGCCTATGCCTTGCAACCTTGAACACAGTACAGAAAGTTTCATGAAATGCTAAGATACTCGAGATATGTATTTTAATTGTTCCGTACAAATTTTTGTTATTATCTCTTACCCCATGTGCCGACCCTGCACACACGGAAAATGTCCGATGTCTAACTATAACTACTCGCGAAGACGGGAAACGGAGACGCGGACTGTCGAGTTGTTACTATATGGTTTTCATCTGGTTGAGTTGCAATTGAGAATTAAATATTAACGCCGCGCCGCTTTGCTGCTGCGTTGCATTCGCGTTGCACTTGCTAATTGTTTTTGGTGGAAACAGTTCCTTAGTGTGTTTTGTGGATTGCCTATCAAAGCATCTAATGTTTAAAGTTATTTTAAAAAACATAAAACCACAGAAGTTAGAAAACCCCCGAACCCAAAACCAAGGCAAGGGTTACGCTTATGGAAAAAACGTAGACACACAACCACTCCCACCGACATTGCCAGTGCCGGCGACGAGATTCGAACCTGCTGGACGATGGAGATATTATCTAAATACACTTGCCATCGCGTTTGTTTCTTAAAAAAATGTGATACGTTTGTGTAGAAAAATTAATAGTTCATACTTACGTTGTAGTAATCATACAACATCCGAGTAGCCCACTTCTTGTGATCGTTATATCTCATGGAAACAGCCTGTCTAAGCATATTATCTTTCCACTGGACACCCAAAACACCACCCGTTAACGACCATTGCAGAAAAGGTGCTAAATGTTTATTTAATCTGGACCATGCTAAACATGCCGGCGCCCACGACACTATAAAATAATGGAAAAAAGTTATATTGGAGTTAGATCCTCAGATGAAAGACATATTGGGCAGTAAAATTATTACCGATACTATCAGTTTACAAGATTCTTATGAAATCAGAGAATTACAAATTATATTTCCTTTGAAACCACTGCTCCCGGCTATTTACCGCGACCGTTATTGATATACAAAAAAGAATGTACAGATTCGTCATTATATTAATAATGAAATAATGATGTTAAGATATAGATTTATGTATACGGGGTTTTCCAAATTCGAGCTTTACCGTCTAAATTTTTTCTGGTTTACAAGATTCTTATGAAATCGGAGAATTACAAATTATATTTCCATTGAAACCACTGCTACCGGCTATTTACCGCTACCGTTATTGATATACAAAAAAAGAATGTACAGATTCGTCATTATATTAATAATGAAATAATGATGTTAAGATATAGATTTATGTATACGGGGTTTTCCAAATTCGAGCTTTACCGTCTAAATTTTTTTCTGGTTTACAAGATTCTTATGAAATCGGAGAATTACAAATTATATTTCCTTTGAAACCACTGCTCCCGGCTATTTACCGCGACCGTTATTGATATACAAAAAAGAATGTACATATTCGTCATTATATTAATAATGAAATAATGATGTTAAGATATAGATTTATGTATACGGGGTTTTCCAAATTCGAGCTTTACCGTCTAAATTTTTTCTGGTTTACAAGATTCTTATGAAATCGGAGAATTACAAATTATATTTCCATTGAAACCACTGCTACCGGCTATTTACCGCTACCGTTATTGATATACAAAAAAGAATGTACAGATTCGTCATTATATTAGTAATGAAATAATGATGTTAAGATATAGATTTATGTATACGGGGTTTTCCAAATTCGAGCTTTACCGTCTAAATTTTTTCTGGTTTACAAGATTCTTATGAAATCGGAGAATTACAAATTATATTTCCATTGAAACCACTGCTACCGGCTATTTACCGCTACCGTTATTGATATACAAAAAAGAATGTACAGATTCGTCATTATATTAGTAATGAAATAATGATGTTAAGATATAGATTTATGTATACGGGGTTTTCCAAATTCGAGCTTTACCGTCTATCTTTTTCTATTTCACGTAAAAATGGTATAGAAAGAACCTTCTTAAAATCATCATTAGCTTCATTTATCGTCTCATTTATTTTTATAATATCTGTTATTTTGTGCTCTCAACAATATATTACACGTGCATATTTAACAAACAATTTCATTTGAAATACATATAAATAATAAAATATATGTTTTTTTTATCACTAGACATCGGAAACTTTCTGTAAATCCCGGAACCAGCTTTCTGATCGACATGTCTTTCCAATAACAAAGGAGAGTAGCTGAGCGACATCTAGACCGTATTCTCTACTCTTTGTTCAGAATTAGTCGGAGTGTGTATATGGTTAGTGGGACAATATAAATAAATAGCAATAGTTGTTGCTATTTATTTTACGATAATATCACGAAGGACGCGAAAAATCATGGATTTTAAGGAACATAAACTGATTAATGTTATTATGCGTATTTTAAGTGCTATTCAGAGTACGCTTCTACTGTTAAAATGTAGTAAATGTGTGTTGCAAACCGATGCGCGAACAGTTGAGGAAAGTAGTGGTAAATACTTTGTGTGACATTCATGTTAAAAGTGATAATATTTTACTTCTTGCATCAGACGCAACAGCATATACACTGTGTTCCAGGACAGATATAACAAAAGTGCAATGGACAAAAATTTTTCGAATTTTGAAATGGTACTTCGGGAATCAGTCCTGATTGGTGTAAAACTATGATATATCAAAAACATAATATAATAATTTGTTGAAAAAGGGCAGTTCCAACAAAGTAAATTCATTTTTCTGATATTTAATAACGACACACCACATAAGTTAGACAACCCCCAAACCAAAGCTGAAGCTGAAGAAAACGCGGACACATACAACCAAACCCTTCGACTTTGCCAGAATCGAAACCGGGATTTGAACCCGGGAGTCGATAGGCAGTAGACCAGCTACGTTTATCATTTAACGCTCTGGCCCACTACGTTACCGAGACATATATTCTAAACATCTTTTTTTTAATGAAATTTTTTTCATATCTTGAAAAAAAAAAGGTAGTTTATTAGTAACTATTTTTATAAATTAACTTATAAAACACCCCATATTACACCGATCAACTCATTTTTGATATATCAAGCAGGACTGGATTCATAAATGGCGTTCAAAATTCGACAGTTTGACCATTGTACCTCTTGTTACATACATCCTGGAACACAGTGTATGTGTAAAGCTGAAAAGTTTTTACGAACCACGTATCCTAATATTATTCATTATAAATTGTCTGACCCATTCCTTGCAATGCCTTGAACACAGCACATATTTCATGACATGTTAAGACACTCGAGGTATTAATTGTTCCGTATAAATTATTGTTATTGTCTTTTATTACATGCCGGCCTTGGTCGCACGAAAATTGTCCTGTATCTATTTATCACATGTTACTTATTATGTTACTGTTTAATTATTAAACTTTATTGGTTAGTTTTTAAGGACTTTTATGAAATAAAATTACTGTTAGGAATAAAAATTATTGAAAAATAATTAAATAATTTTTTTTGCCTAATTCATTTATCGAAGTAATAAGAAACTAGTAATACAAATATTACCATATGTATGTATAATTTAATGAAGAAGGTGCGGTTATTGTTATTTTTGGTTAGTCTAGTAAGGTTCCATTTTCTTTTCAAAATAAATTGTTTAGTTTGCAGATATTTCGTTTATTATTATTACCAGAGACATTGTGTCAATTATTACAAAGAATAAATGTTGAAAACATTAAAAATAAATTAAACAATTAAATTTTAGATCACGAAAACGATTAGTAGGTTATTCTAAGATATGTGCTCTACTTAATAAGCATTTTTCCATTTTTTTCAGTATCTCTCCGTGGTAAATAATCTCAAATGTAGTTGCTAAGAAAGAAATACACTTTGTATTTATCTTTATCTTAAAAATTAGACCTTACATTCTACTGTTATTTAATTTAAGTAGTGATATATTTATCGGTACAATTTGTACACTAGCGATGGTTATAAACTCATACATGTATTATTATAACCATCATCTTCATTGCTGTGTAAGAGCTTCAAATTCAAATGTTGCTTACCATATGTGGAACTACTATGGAAATGTTCATCAAAAGCTAATAAATCAATCATTTCGGAATCTGTGATTCCATGTTTGGTGCAAGTTAATATCGCCAGTGCATGTTGAACTTGAGTTACACCGAGAATGCTTTCTAATTCCTCTAACATTAAATTTAATTGATCGTTGACATGTCCTTTCGGTACTATGTCGTGCTCTTTGTCTACCCACCATGACGTTTGCCATGCCAAAACCTGTAAAAGGAAAACAGCAGTTTTAGATTTATTAGTTTTAATATCGTATTGAACACACAATAAATCGTCCGCGTAACTTAAGTCAGGAAGAGACAGGGTTTATATGCACCCCCGCTCCAGGATGTGTGGGGCATGGTTTTTTATGTGTTCAGTGAATATATCCAAAGACGTTCCCAAGAAAGAAAAAAATGGCCTTGCTACCAAAGTGGAGTTTGTGAAAAAATTAATAAAATTTACTAAACTGTGTGGCATAAATTTACGACAGGCGTAAAAAAGTGGAGTATTGCCATCTGCCACAGCTGAGAATCGAACTCAAGAGCAGATATACAGTGACTAATCGAGCTTGTCATATTGAACCTGCTGTTATCTGGCTGGCTAACTAAAGAATACATAATATGCCGAACCCATGGGTCAATCACAATTGGTGTTTGGCCACAAAATAAAATACTACCGCCATATTCTTGATGACACATAATCACAAATGATAAATGGTGATGTGAAAAGGGATGAGGACCAGGAAAATGAAGTGAAGGAGATAGAAGAAGAGGGAGGGCAAGATGGAGAAGATGAGGAAGAGGAAGAGAAAGAGAAAGAGGAAGCGAAAGAAGAAGAAATCTGGTTCCTCTACCACTATTACAGTTATAACTTTTTTTTTGATACATTTTATCTTGTGATACAAACTTACCTTAGAATACAATGGAATGGTGCATTCCTGGACAGATTTTAACACACAGTCTTGTATTTTAGAATTAATGCTATGATTGTACTGCATGACACTGGACATGAGAATACCTTTGGCTTCAGTTTCTCCTAGGAGGGGCATCTTAATAAAACTATATTCGTTTAATTTTTTACTAATATCTGCATGCATATCACTAGCCTCTGATACAGAGATTAAGAGTTTTATATTATCTGGCAACTTGGTAGGAAGCCAATCTATGTTTTTAGAACTGTACGCTCTCACTTGATCTAGACCATCTAACAGAATTATTAGAGGTCTTTGTACACAACTAGTTTTTAATAAGGTTGGAAGTATTTTTTCATAAGTTTCTATACTCTAAAACAGAAACACTAGAGTTAGTATGTGAAAAAAGTTTAAGAGGAACATAAATGTCATCATAACTCGATGATTGCTTTTTGACATTCTGCAGAAATACAGTTTTTGGACAAGAAGCATTGAAATTTGGCGACTTTAAAGGTAAATGTTATTTAGAGAATATTGTCTAGTTGGACATATGTCCAACAAATATTTCCACTATCGCTATTGGAAAATTGCGTTACATACGCTCACATTGCTTCTAAGCCTTTTTCTAATACAATACTTACATGAGTACAATAACACTTATGACCATAATTTAAAATTGAACATTGATTTGTAATTGAACTTAATAACTGCTCTATTGTACTTGATTGGGCACTAATACCAATAAATCTAATTATTAAAAAGGCTTCGGGTAACCATTGTTGGCAACATTGAGCTATTCTAGCTAATAATGTTGTTTTACCACATCCACTGGGGCCATAGATGACCAGTGGAAATGTACTTTCTCCAGTAATGTACCTGAAACAAAACAGAACTCAATTTGCGGAAATCAATTTTTATTTCTTTACACCAATCCAAATTTGAATGAGTTAATCTACAACAATGCTTAGATGAAGTCAATCTAACATGGTCTTTTTTATTGATTTACAAAACGTATTTGATTCCGTAAATATTCCAGTATTGCTAAAAAAGCTAGAAATAGTTATTGTTAAAGGTGAAGTTTTTACACATTTTTTCATACATTTTTTTTTTCGGAATTTCCGATGCGGACAGTCCTCCCGTGGCCTCCGATGCCTCACGGGAGTCGCGCCAGTGCATTAACTACAGCCACTCCCAACATCCCGCAGGGTTAGTGACTGTAGATACCAGAATCGTGTGCCCTAAGCAGACGGAGAGAACCCAGAATAGCCGCCTTCTGCATTTGGTCTGCCAGCCACTCGGCTGATTTTTGGCTTTATCCCTCTGAGTACACCGATTATTAGGACGACCTCTCAAGATGATGTTTTTCCCCGCAGGTGCCGAGAATTCGATGACATACATCACCTTGAGTTGATGATCGAGGAGGATTATGTCAGACTTGTTGGCCTTAGATTAGCCTGACAGTCGGGAACGAGTATTTCCAATAAATCCCGCATTCCTCGTTTTCGACAACGGACTCAATATCTCCGAGGACATAAGGCAGCACTGGTGTCTGGTCTACCCCGTACGATAGCCTTAGATGGTAGTATAGCACTCATAACGTCGTGTTATGTCGGTGGATGTAGGCCGTATACGGGACATGCAGGTAGTATGTACATGAGCGATTCCGGCTCCTGACGGTAGGTCCTGCAGTTGATGTCAGGTACCTCTATACGCCACACGCGACTACAGGAGATCAAGGTGTTCCTGGAGTGGGTTGGAACCTTTGATGTGAAGATAACACTGTAGTTTTTCACGAAACTTCAATACACTATATAATGCACTCGATGCGCGTTTCGCCAACTAAGTTGGCATCATATGGAGATGGTTAAAACTAAACTTATGCTAACAATCTATCCTATTTATATCTAAACTATATTCACGGTTCACCGAACCGTGACCGTGACCGTTCGGTGAACCGTGACTCACTAACCAATAAAGCGGGCTATTTGGGATAGGCCCTCTGTCACTATTCATACTATTTTTACACTTTATGATTTGCAAGTTTTCAAATGCATGCATCTGTTTAGTATTTGTTACATTCCTAATTAATCTTAAATTGCTAATATATATTTTATGGTTGTTCTCAAACGCATGTTGAGCTACACTAGACTTATCTGTTCTACCATATTTGAGATGGGCCATATGCTCTTTGAATCTAGTTTGAATTGATCGTCTAGTCTAGTCATATTTTTGATTATAGTCCTAACAGCTAATTTCGTAAATCCCCATCTTTTAGTTTGTTTCAATTTTGTCTTTTGGATTGCCTAAAAGTTGTAGTTTGTTTCCCGATGATTGAACCACTATCATACCTACATCTTTAAAAATCTTACCAATACCACGGGTGAATCGAGGATCGAATGGAATCGATACAAATTTCGAATGTTCTCTTTCATTTTGAAAGGTCGAAGAATTTCGAAGCGACTCTTTAAACTTTCGTTTTCTAATTATTTTATCAACTAAACTTACAGAAAATCCATTGCTCGCAGCTATATCCTTAATCAATGCCTTTTCTTTTTCAAACCTCTCCTTATTGAGGGGGAAGCTTAATAGACGATGGACTAGAAAATTAAAACTCACCATTTTGTGTTGAGCACAATGGTGAGCGTCCTTAGGGATATATGTTAGAGTACTGGTATCTTTTCTGTATATGTCAAATTCTAACTTATTTTCACTGTTTCTAATTATTAATACATCTAAAAATGGTAGTTGTTCAGAGTTTTCAATTTCATATGTGAATTTAACTGACGCGAAACGACTGTTTAATTTAGATACAAAGTTATCAATATCAGCGACTTTTGTATCGAACACTGCAAAAATATCATCCACATACCAAAGCCAAACCCTGGGGAAATACTCGAATTCTTCTTTTGCTTCCATCTCGAATCTGTTAATGAAGAGACCGGCAATGAATGGTGACAAAGAGTTACCCATTGCTGTTCTTTCATGTTGTTCCAAGAAATTATCGTTGAATAGAAAACAATTTTGTTTCATGCTAAGTTCAGTGAGTTTAAGATGTTCTTTTACTACATCTTGACTAAGATTGTTCAATTCGAGTAGATCCTTAAGGTAGTCCAAGGTCTGTAGTATCGGAACACTCGGAAATAATGAACAAACGTCAAAGAAGATCAAAATTTCACCTTCTTGCAACTGAATATTTTTCACCTTATTGATGAAATCGTTAGAATTAATCACAGAGAGACTAGGTGGTGCGATAGGTAAATTTTCGAACTCTTCTGTTAACTATTTTGATAGGTGGTAAGTCGGCAATCCGATTGCTGAAACAATCGGACGTACCGACTTTCCTGGTTTATGTATCTTAGGCAAGCAGTACAATTTAGATACACTTGGGTTAGATACATGTAACTTCCTTTTTAAAGCTGGAGTAATAAGGTTGTTGCAGGATTTAAATACATTTCTTACTTCGGTAACAATTTTTGGTAATGGATTTCTAGAAAGTTTTTTATAAGGACCATTACTAATCAGATTGTCTACCCTTTCATAACAGTCCTCTTTATCTAAAATAACAACCTTATTGCCCTTATGGAATCTTTTTCACGCAACCGTTTGATAATTTTTCTGTTCTTTCTGGATTTTGACTTTATATTTGTGTTAGTGACAATATTTGTCGAGATTTGATTTCTGCAAGCTTCTCTGACAAATCATTTAGAGGAATCAGGAAGGTATTGAATTGAACTTTCAACAGTAGCAACAATCTCATCTAAAATGCCTTCAGAGGCAGGTAGAGCAAAGTTTAATCCCTTATTAAAGAGATCAATTTCTTCTTTATCAAACGACTGTGAGGAATGATTTTCTACAATGCTGAGAACTTTTTTAGGAACATTTTGTTTTGACGTACTACCGATTAATCTTTTGAGTTTTTTATTTTGTGACGACATTTTCTTAATAAATTTCGCGTTAATTGGTATAAACATATTCCTCTGAAAGTTACATCATTGTTCATGTTCTAAATTATTTAATTTAAAAGCTTACATAAGCTTTTTTGTAAAGTCCATATGCTTGTAATTCAAGCATACTTCGTTTACTGTACAGATACTTAATTTCTAAATTCAGCCATTTCTGCTTTGCAAACATTGTAACTTTATCTGAAATGTGTGAAGAATTTGGAATTTTAACTTGGACAAAATTTGAAAATACTGAACGACGTTTGCAAGTTACGCTTCTGCTGTAAAGACATTTGATTGATTCCTTGTTAAAGGCTATTCAGCGGTAGGGTTTTCAACCTCTTACCTAATGTCCTTCTGGTTCCTAAATTTTTGTTTATATATATATATATATATATATATATATATATATATATATATATATATATATATATATATATATATACATACAACCAGTTCTCTTCGAGTGAGTATTTTTAATAAATTGACTTCATCAACTTTGGATATCATGGAATTCAATAAAGAAATTGTAAGATATATTGATATATCATTTATGAACACGTTTAAGTGCTGATACATGATCGACATCCTGGTTTTGACATCATCAATACCTAAATTCTGAGCTTTAGTTATTATTAAATGAAATTTTAAAAATAATTATTTTTAATTTTTAAGATTTTTCAATTCTAAGCGTATATGAAGTTTGCGCCAAAAAATCATGCTTTAAAATTTGGCGAATGTTTTTTGAAACTGTATGTATAATGAAAACTGTTAAAAGCTTGTAAATTAACGTCAAATTTATCTTTATAGCTGAATATTGGTATATGTACATACAGACTTCAGTATTGGTATCTCACATCCAATAATGAGTGCGATGAAGACGATACAATGTTGGTAATTATAAGCATAAAATAAGGATAGAAACGTCCACGCCCTCCACCAACTGAGAAGTGTGTGGGTCGTGCTTTCTTGACCGTTTTTATCCTTACATTATTACACTTACGATAATTGTATTTCTCAATTATCCTAGCTCAGCACTTGAGTTTGGATGCGCTTTCAATGTAAAGCGGTTTGGCTTGTCTCTGTCCCACTCTAGCCATATTTATTCTCTGCGGCGCCAAAATGTCAATCTAGAATTGTTGATATGAGGCATTGTCCAAGGCAAAATGAAAATATGCTCAAACTGTATATGCATAAAGGTTGAGGAAATAATTTCACTTTAAAACAATTTAGTACTATGCACCGTAGGATCGTAGAAACTATTTTTGTATGGTGAAGTATATTTGTGTATCATATGAGTAATATGATATGTGTAAATAGTATAAACTCAATGTACATTTTCAAAAAGTAAACTGGTTTATCTGTTTTATGTTAAATGTCATTAATTATTTCTTCTCTCTTTTTCTTTGTAACTTTGAGAATTATATTATATCTGGTACCTGTAAGTAGGATATGTTATAAGTAAGGAACTTAAAATAGATAGTTCATTTTAAGTATTATCTGTGTTTGTTCATTTTGGTGCGAACATTGTTCTTTCTCTTGTGTCATTCTGTATGTAGGCTCATGTATCGTGCTTTGTAGCAATTTTTGATTTAATAAAGGCATTATTACCTATTTAGTTATATAATATTATTCTCCCATAGCCATCAATTTCGTTAATACTGTTATTTTTATTTAATCGTGCAGTTGTAGATACTATTTACCACTTTCTACAATTATTTTATTTCTATTGACATTTTAACGTAATAACATAGCAAATATTCTATTATATTTAATAATTTCATTCCATTCTAAACAATAGATTATACAAATGGTAAATATATTACTTACGATTTTATTTCATTTATTGTTTTCTCCCTATTTATACTACACTGTGCAGCCTTTTGACAAAAACTGGTCTGTTGGTTAAGTTCCTCGAATAAACTAGATTCTATTCCATAACTTGGTTTTAACATAGTCTTGTTTTGATGTTCTTCAATTATCGTACCAATCATTTCATTAAGATGTTTCTGCAAGTGGATTGTAACTTGGGTGATGTAATGCTCGTGTTCCAAAATATCAACATTCAATCCGCCATCTACATATTTTACTGGTATCCTGATTATGTGCTTCTCTGTTAACTGATTCTAAAAATTTAAACGTACATTAGAATTCTAGGTACATTCAATAAATAATGGATATCAAAAATAATTTTTTCTAATTTTTTTCTGATAAATCAGTGTCGAGCATATGAGTATACATATGACATAGTTTTATTATATACAGTAAAATTATGAAGCCAAACTTTTGCAGTAAGTAGAGAGGTTCAAAACGAAACGAAAACTTGTAAATATTTGGTCAACAATGTATATTAAAGGAGTTACAACCTCTCAAAATTGAAGATAATTTTCTTTGTGCTGTAACTCAGAAACCAATAAAGGTAGACAGGTACATTAAAATTTAGATATTATCTTCTGTTTAGAATCTCAACTGTGTCCCACATTCACTTTTAAATAAAGTTATTACGGAAAAATGATATATGTTTCGTATTTTGCCTCATCATAACCAGCCTCCACTGCTCCTAAGCATGTTTTTTAGTGACTGTAGAGTGGAGTTGAGATGCTAAACATAATAAAATATAAATTTTGACCTTAAGTCTGTCTTTTTTGGTGTCTAAGTTACAGCACAGAATTTTTTTTACTTCACCACTGAAAGGTTGCAACTAATGTAACTCTTTTAGTATGTATGATTGACCAAATGTTTTAGAGTTTTGCTTTTGTTTTAAGTTCATCTAGCATACTTTTGGAGCACTCTGTATACACGACGTAGCGAAGCGAAGTTTCTTAACAAAAAAATACAAAATATCAAAATTTACATAAAAAAATTAACGGCTTAATTACTATATTCTGATATCGTCACGATATAGTATGTCCTTTTTTGATATCGAAGACCCCAATATTTTCTATAACAAATAGTTGATTGATTCGACCTTTACTTGATGAAAATCCATTTTACAATAAACACAAAATAAACTTCTGTTTGATTTTCACAATTTTAATAAATTTTTGACAATTGTTTCGCCACACAGTGGCTTCATCAGATGGTGAGTACAAGACTAAATCCTTTATTACAAAGTGTGGGTATATGTCAACTAATCTAGGGTAATAAAATGGAACAGTAATAAAATAAGGTACAAAATAATTTAGAAAATATTTAACAGCGGTGAACAGTTTAAATCTAGCTGGTCATTTAAAATGATATTACTATTTTTTTAATTTATTAATTTCTAATGTCTCTAATAGTGACAATTTTAAGCCTTTATTTTCTATGTGCAAAATATCAAAGTTGTTATTAAAAGAATGATTTTCCTCTAGCAAATGGTTAGCATACGTCGAATCTAATTTATTGTTATTAAAACTACGTTTATGTTCCGACAACCTTTTTCCAAAATTTCTTCCCGTTTGTCCGATGTATACTTTAGGGCATGTACCACAAGTAAGCTTATAGACTCCATTTTTTTTGTTCTTTTTTAGTTTTATCTTTATTGTTCTTGATAAATTTTCCTAGAGTGTTATTAGTTTTAAATGCTATTTTAATATTATGTTTTTTTCCTAAGTTCAACTGATATTTTTTCGGTAGGTTGGCCTATATAAGTAAGGGTTTTATATCTTAAATCACTTAATTCACTGATTCCTACTTTTGGATAAACTGCCTCTATTGCAATATTATAATTTTTCTTTTTAAGTAAATTGTTAACCAAAGTTTCTTTAAAGCCATTATTCACTGCTATTTGTTTAATAAAATTTAATTCGTTGTTGTAATTATCTTCAGTTAAAGGAAATTTGGTTAATCTGTTTATCATACTAGTATAGGCAGCGTGTTTATGTTTTACAGGATGTGTTGAACTATTATGTATCGTAATATCTGTGTATGAAGGTTTATGGTAAATATTAAATTCATGTGAATTATTAATTTTTGTAATAGTTAAATCTAAAAAATTAATCGAATTGTCTTTTTCATATTCTACAGTAAATTTTATGTTAGGGTGTAAATTATTGATAAATTCTACAAAAGTATTTAACTGTCTTGTTGTATGTCGCATGTTTTACAGGTACAACAAGACAGTTAAATACTTTTGTAGAATTTATCAATAATTTACACCCTAACATAAAATTTACTGTAGAATATGAAAAAGACAATTCGATTAATTTTTTAGATTTAACTATTACAAAAATTAATAATTCACATGAATTTAATATTTACCATAAACCTTCATACACAGATATTACGATACATAATAGTTCAACACATCCTGTAAAACATAAACACGCTGCCTATACTAGTATGATAAACAGATTAACCAAATTTCCTTTAACTGAAGATAATTACAACAACGAATTAAATTTTATTAAACAAATAGCAGTGAATAATGGCTTTAAAGAAACTTTGGTTAACAATTTACTTAAAAAGAAAAATTATAATATTGCAATAGAGGCAGTTTATCCAAAAGTAGGAATCAGTGAATTAAGTGATTTAAGATATAAAACCCTTACTTATATAGGCCAACCTACCGAAAAAAATATCAGTTGAACTTAGGAAAAAACATAATATTAAAATAGCATTTAAAACTAATAACACTCTAGGAAAATTTATCAAGAACAATAAAGATAAAACTAAAAAAGAACAAAAAAAATGGAGTCTATAAGCTTACTTGTGGTACATGCCCTAAAGTATACATCGGACAAATGGGAAGAAATTTTGGAAAAAAGGTTGTCGGAACATAAACGTAGTTTTAATAACAATAAATTAGATTCGACGTATGCTAACCATTTGCTAGAGGAAAATCATTCTTTTAATAACAACTTTGATATTTTGCACATAGAAAATAAAGGCTTAAAATTGTCACTATTAGAGACATTAGAAATTAATAAATTAAAAAATAGTAATATCATTTTAAATGACCAGCTAGATTTAAACTGTTCACCGCTGTTAAATATTTTCTAAATTATTTTGTACCTTATTTTATTACTGTTCCATTTTATTACCCTAGATTAGTTGATATATACCCACACTTTGTAATAAAGAATTTAGTCTTGTACTCACCATCTGATGAAGCCACTGTGTGGCGAAACAATTGTCAAAAGTTTATTAAAATTGTGAAAATCAAACAGAAGTTTATTTTGTGTTTATTTTCTATAACATGTACTAAATTTAGATAAAAATTGTAAGTAAATGCTAACACATAAAACGATTATTTTGCCATTATTACTAATTTTTGGATATAAGAGACAAGACCTACTAAGATCTGTTGAGGAATGTTTTTTTCAAAAAAAAAGACCGTTTCAAATTGTTATCTCTTTCATTTATTAACCAGGTTTCTACTTCTTCTCCTATTCAGGGTTTGCAATAATGGATCCTGATTCAGTTTCTTGGTTTCTAGATTTTTTTATTTTTACGTGGATACAAATATAGTTTGTAATCTATAACCTCAGATATACTTAAGCAAAAAATTACTTACCCGTAGATCTTTCTGCAAAATGTTTAGTCGCCTATGCGCTTCGGCTTCTCCTGGACTCATATTTTCTGGAGTTTTTTGCAGTTGGTGTGTACACTCTGTTTAACCATATACACCGTTTTGCTAACTCTTGACTCATAAATACGGTGTTATGTACTTCCTAAAATAATTTATTAATTTGCGATCACCTTATACAGAAACATGTTACAGAGATCAACGGATTTTGCATATTTGTTGTTTTTTATAATTATTGCAGTTGTGTATTGCTTGGAAATTCCGAAATAGAAATACTTAATATAATATAATATAAACACACACATACATATTATTAGATCACAGATCGTAGAAAAATTAGTATAAATGATCAAATACACTTCTAGTTTTTGAACGGGGATTCAGTTTTGTTTGAAATAAAACTCGTTTTAAGTACATTTTCATTTTTTTAAATGAAGCAGGCTGCAAGTGCTGCAAGTAAAACGCCGTTTTTGGATTATGACTTCATCACCGTTTCCCTTTAAAATGCATCGTTATTGAAAACATTTCTGTTTATCAAAGGGACAAATTCATAGAATTTTTACACCAAGTGAAACTAGATACCGAGGAAATAAAATACTCGGTGGGGACCAACTAGCCTACACACCGTAAACCTGGATGCAGCCCAAGAATGGGGACCGCTATCTAGAGGTCACGAGAAGCAGGGTAGCTTTAAATAATCCCACTAGAACTCACCGTAAACCCAGACGCGGACGGTGACACTGGGACATCTGAGCTATGAAAATACGGAGATCTCTATAAAAAACTCTGTACAAAAATTTTGTATGAAATGGCATCCTTTAAAACTGACATGCCCCAGGAGGGTAGACCCAACGGGTCAGAATCCCTCTCCGGGCAAGTGCCGGGCAGCTCCACGGATTCTGGGGGATGCAAAAACACGCCTTCTACTACAGAACAGAAAATAACTGCAGGCCCATTTAAGGGAAAGAGGTTAGCTAGAACATCACCTGCTCGGTCATCTTTATTTGGAGACATATACATATAGATAAGACCAAAAAATGCCCAAAAGAAACAGCGCGACATCGAAAAGAAAGAAAGTCAACCAAGGAAACACCACTCTACGAAAAAAAAAATCAGCCCAATTAAAAAAGCTAGTGACGTGGGAACAGAAAAAAGCCAGGGATTGGAAAAACAAGATGCGGAAGAACATGAAAGCAAAGAAAAAAAGATTTGTATGGATGAAAAAAACAGACAGAAAAGAAGAAACAGAGACTGAATAAATACTAAAAAGAAAAGAATAAAAGAAGAAGACCAGACAGAAGGGGGAAATTACAAAAACTGATTGCTCTTCTAGCAGGCAATACGAGTGAACTACAAGAAATATTAAAGGAGATGTACAAGCCAAAGACAGAGATAAAGGAAATAGCAAACACACTGACAGAAATAACTGGCAAACTGAACACGACAGAAATGACAGATTGGCTAGGAAAATGTATAACAAACTCAGAAACAGAAACCCAAGAGCCGGAAAATAAAAAACAAGAAAGGAAAGACATCTTGATAGAACTCTCAGAAGAAATAAACGACGCGGAAATTACAACAATCTTAAAAAAGAAAGGATGATAGGCTAGGTATATCAAATAGCGACGGTAAAAACCGGCAACCCAAATGTGGTCGCGGAATACAGTGACAAAGTGTATATAGTAGATGCCATAAATGATAAAAAAAAACTCCTGAAGACCTTAATAGAACAAAAAGCAGTAAGAGGATGCTAGAGAAAGGACAACTCGCAGACGGTAAGGGGTACTACATTACAGATAAAACAACAGTCAATAGCAACGGTCCACAAGTAGTAGTCACAGAGAGACACAGAAGGTCGTAAATACATGATAGGTATAGAGCAGGTAAAAGGAGCGACATAAAAATTTATTGTGGCCATAAGAACTGTGTGTGAGCTGTCAAAAGACAGATCGAAAGAGCTAGTAGTAGCAATCACGATGGACACAAATAAAAAGTAACCTCGGAAGATAACGGAACTGGTACACAGAACACCGATGTAAATATGACAATAATGATGAGAAAAAAGAAAATACGCAGAAATGTTCGAAGAATAAGATGGCCAATGACAAACACAAGGATGGAAGAGACAACTTAGGAGAAAAAGAAAAACAATAGAGATAGAGCCCAATAAAAATGCTGGTAGTACATACGCCACGATATTGAAGGAAATGAAAGACAAAATCGAACCAGAAAGAACGGGAATAGTTATAAATAAAATAACCAAGAGAAAGAAACCTAAGAATAGCACTAAAAGAAACGAAAGAAGGGGTAATGGATACACTAAAAGAAGATACTATAAAATACTGGGACAGAGTATCGAGGGAACTAAGGAAGTAGGCCGCAGAAAACAGACACTGATTATTAGGGTCATAGACATAGTGACAACGGAGAATGAAATAACAGAGGCGGTCAAGACTAGGCTGCGCGCAGACAACATAGACCTAGTAATTCACACATTACAAGAGGACAAAAGAGACGAAGTACAAGTAGTAATGATAGGCATCCAAAAGAAATACGCGACAGAACTGGTGAAAATCGATTTAGAAGCTCTATGGGAACAATATGTTGATTAAATTACCTTATTTAATTATAAGTCTGTAACGTCAATAGTTCTTTTTATAAATGGCGACACAAATTGTAAAATATGTAGGTATTAAAACATATTATTATAAAGGATGTTCCAAAAATGCAATGCAATACTTTATCAACAATTTCCATCCTTGTGTGGATATATCAACGGCAATAATTCGCTTAGAACTAGAAATATATTCTTCGTGTATATGGAAAGTGTGTTTACAATATACAAAAAAAAAATGAAAAGTGGAAGATAAAAAATTCCATACGCTGTGCACAGAATAATCCAATTACTATCATCTGTCGTTTGAAAACGTACTCTGAAAAAGCAAAACATGCTTTCAGCAATAAGAAGGTTTACTAATGGCCTTCAGGGACCGCTCTGGCGTTTACGCCGCCCCCGGACAAAAAACAAATTGCCGCCCCTTTTAAAGTTATTTTTTTTTAATAAAAGATGGTTTTAATTTGCAATAAAAACGTATTTTTAAAAAGAAACAAGTATTAAAACTTAACATTTGGTACAAAACAGTATAAATTAAAATAAAATAGAGTTGCAGATACCGAGTTATATTTTAAAAATATTTACTTAGTTTTAAACATACCGGGTGCAATTTTACCGCTATTACGATTTATATATTTTTTTTCACTTATACCTTAAACCTAAATAGAAAACAAAAGGTAGATACATAGAACCACAGTAATACATTGTTTGCTTGAGTTATAATCAGAAGAATATTCTTTTTCTCTCACTTTTAATTCTGCAAATTTTTTTATCACCTCTTTTAGGTTTATTTGATCAGCAATTTCATGTTCAATTGCTAAAATGGCCATGCTGTTTTGTCGATTTAGCGTAGTAGTTGATCGTAAAAAGGTTTTGATTAATTTTAATTTGGAAAAACTTCAGACAAAATATTTTCCAAATCTTTGTAAATATTTATCAGTGTCTTTTTAGGCATGGTTTTCAAATCATATATATTATATAGAGATTGGAAATTTGTTATTATGGTGATTCAGTTGTTCAAATCGACTATCTAGTGCGTTTAATACTTGATCAATAGTATAGAAGAAAAATTCTAGTTTGTATTTTTCTTTGGGATCTTCGATTGGTTCGTCCCTTGCCTCATATGAAAAGTTGACCTTTTTTCTTCTTACGCAGTGTCGCGACGTTGTTGATTCAAAATTGGTTTCAATGTTAATTTCATCAACCAATTCTCTGGCGCCAACATAATTTCATTGAGAGACTTATCTGGTCGTAGATTTTTAATGAAATTTTTGCAGTTCTCTAGAAGATCAAGTGCTTTTTTCAAATCAAACTCTTTTGTTTGCATAAGCTTGTTTATAGAATTAATTCAGTTTAAAATTTTATACCATATGACTATTAAACATAAAAATTTTAATTGTTTAATGCAACTTAGCAAACCCGAAGCTTCGTCTCATATTGAGATATCGATGACTTGGTTTTCATAAATGCAAAGCGTCGTATATTTCACCAAGTTGAAATCTTAAGGGCGTTAAAGTTTCTATCCTGCTTTCCCATCGAGTGTCACTCAAAGGTTTTAATGTTAATCCTTGGACATAAGTAGAAGAAAAAAATAAATATATTTTTTGGATCATATTAAAAAAATTGGCTGCTTCCAAGGATGCTTTTGCCATAAATTTACCACTAGATTGCGCGAGTGGCTACAACACGGAACGTAGAATGCTCGTGGAATTAAATTCCTAATTCTAGATTGCACTCATGCATTGTTGCCCCTCATGTTAGCCCCGTTATCATATCCCTGCCCTCTTATATCTTGCACATCAAGTCCCATTTCATGAAACTCTTCAATTATAATTTCATATAGTTAGTTGTCTTCCTGTAGATTTTTCCACAGGTAAGAAACCTAAAAAAGCTTTTGTAGATTTTTATTTCGACATCGTTTGAATCAGAGTAAGACTTATTGGTGGAAACATATCTAATTATCAGGGTCATTTGCTCCACCTTACTAACATCAGGAGTGCAATCTAATATTATGGAATAGTATTTCGCTTCTTTTATTTCAGCAATAATATGCGATTTTACACTTTCGTGAAACAAGTCTATTATCTCGTTTTGAATGTTTTTTCCAAGATAGTGAGCTTTGGTTTCCTCTTTTTCAATTCAACTATTTTTAAAAAGATGCCGTTATTATGCTCAAACAGATTGTCGCTTGTACCTTGAAAAGCTAAACAACTTTTACCGATCATTTTGCTACAATCCTTAGAAGCAACACGAACCAGTGATTCATTTCAGCGTTAATAACGCTTTAGACAGCTGCATCTATAGTTGTACGACACTTCCTTTGACTGAGTTCTAGCTAGGATTTTTGAGCCTGAATATGATTTTTAGAATTTCGTGATCCTTTAAATTTTCAACGATGTGCTTCCAGCTTTTAAGACCGTCTTTTGAAAGGGAACTTGACACATGGCCGTAAATTTTGCAGCAATGGCAATATATGCAGTTTTTTGAAGTGGAGTACACTAGCCAGTCTCGTATAACTTGCTCTCCATTTCTTAAAATTCGAGAATAGTTATTTGCGCAAAATTTTCGACCATCATAAGGAAATTTGTAATTAAACAATGGTTTAGGTGGACCTTGTCGTACTAAAAAACTTCTTTCGGCATCTCCTAAAATTCTGGGCCACAATGCTGGATCTGTACCTAAAGTTTGTACAGTGCATTCCGTGGGTGGTAGGCTAGGGTCAGTTTGTAGAGGTAGAGTGCTACTAGTGCCAGCCAGGGTGCCTTCTGTAAGTGCCAAGGCGGTGTCAGTTGGTAGGCTGCTTTCATTTGGTGACAAAGTTGGTTTAGAAATATCGTGTATTGATTGGTCTTGGTCACCAATATTCTCTGATGATTCCGTGTTTTCCTTTTTATCTGAATTTTTGGAAAATTGTTCTGGTACTAATGGTACTACCGGACCAACCCTGTAAATAATTGTGCAGAGCACCAGCTTGTATTTGCTTTTGGGTTTCCTTCTCTAGCCTTCGCTTTTTGTACTGATGGCCGGAAAATTTTTTTTTGCGCGTCAGATATTCTAAAACAACAAATTAAACAATGCAAAATACGCTAGTTAAAATAAGCCACGGCGTTGCCAAAAACAAAAATTGCAAAAATCTTCAAATCCAATTAGTCAGCGACGTAGTCTCTCACAATTTTGAAAAATAAAATGCCTAATTTTAATTACCTACTTAAATTATTTTTAAATATAAAAACGAATTTCTTAACGTTTTGGGCTAATTTTCACCCCCCTAGTTAATACTTTTAGTAATTAAAACTAGGCATTTCATTTTTTTAAACTGTGGGACAAACTAAGTCCCCGTCACCGACTAATCGTATTTGAAGATTTTTCTTCTTTTATTTTTTTATGCAACGCATAGGCTTATTACTACACAAAATCATAATTTATTAATTAGTAGAATTTTTTTCAAAGATTTTTTTTTAGCTGAATTGTTATGTGTACTTACCTGTGAAAAGATAAACAACCCCATTGTTTTCCTCTTTGGCCGCACACTACACACTTATTAGTCATTGTTTCTCAATAAATATTTACTAAATAAATCTTTATAACTAAAAATCGATTATTAATCAGTATCCAATAACACAAAACTTTAAAATCACTTAAAAACAACAGAGATTAAAATAGCAACAGCTGAATAGCATTGAAAAATACATTACTCAAGCAAATAAATTTTTTATACCTATTAAGTTTTAAGCTATGCAAAAGCATTAAAATAAACGCTGAAGCCTGGAGCCGCCCCTGGTTTGTTTTGGATACATTGATATGTAAACATGTAAATTGTTATTTATGTATCGGTCATAATAATCAGTGTATCTCTTATGGGTGTTACTTATCTTTTTATTATTAATCTGAGATTTAAACCAAATTTGTTACGCAGTGCACTTAAATAGGATGCCTTAAGATGTGATTGTATCACGTGGAGATACAGGTAGTCAGTACCATAAAATTGTTAAAAAAAATTAGTAACGCCTTACAGACAATTAAAAGCGATCACATCTAAGTCATTCCATTAGATATAGGCAATAATTGTTTCTTCAATTGTTTCGCTATCATAGTTTCACAGCAATTTTTTTTTCAATTTATTCCACCGTTACTGCAAAAATAACAACTTTCTTTATCTTTATGGTAACTACTGATTTTCCATATCTCCGCCACCAGTTATTTGTATAGCGTGATACAATTACATCTTAAGGCATCCTATCTAAGTGTACTACGTGCCAAATTTGGTTTAAATAGCTGCAGTAATAATACAGTATAAGAAAAATTAGATATTTTTTTTGGATATTTCAATACCCAATATCTTTCAAAATAAAAAATTATTGGGCACCTGCTTATATGAACTTTTTTTCTTTAGCTAAGGAATACCTTCCTGAAATATTTTAACGTACTTAAGTCACACCCTGTATACCTGAAATTATTCTTAATTTTACTCTTTAAACTATTTTTGTGAAAATATCCGTCATTTTGAATTCTAAAAGGGAAATATTTAGAGCAACCCACGTTCAACAAATGGAGTTTAAACTATACAGACTGAGCAAAATTCAATTTTGATATTTTACATGAACTCGAGGAAGACAATACAATGTTAATAATTATAAGTACAAAATAAGGATTAAAAACGGCCAAGAAATCAAATTTATTGATCGAATATGAATGAGTACGACCCCACACACTTCCCAATTGGCGAAGGACGAGGCCAGAAAATGAAAAAAACAATGATCGGTGAGTGTTATTCAGTTATCTAAATAATTTCCATGGAAACAATTTAGATAACTGCATACCACTCACCGATCATTGTTTATTCATTAGACTACGGCGCATCCAAACTCAAGTACGAAGCTGGAATCGTAGACTAGTATTTTCTTCCTCGCGCTCAATGTTAAATGTAACATATCACAATTGAATTTTGTCCGGTCTGTCGGTCTACTCGGTATAATATTCGCGTATCTCTCCAACTAATATAAAGTAATACCTGTTCTACAACTGTTGTTAAATAAGTATCCCGCAATTCTTGTGAGAAGACAGTTATAAGCACAGCCAGCATTTTATCTATCTCTGTAGCCCATTCTTCAAAAGCTCTCTCCCTATCTTCTAATGAAGTCTGTTTGAAACCAGGAATGTGACAAGATATTGGTCTTAGTCGATAGCAAGGTGGTTGCGCATCACTATCTAACGTATACCTAAAATTCATTTAACAGAAGAAATATCATTTATACCATTAATATTAATAATACCAACGTTTGTACACAAATCACGAAATAATACGCGCACAAATTACGTTTTCATTTAGTGAATTAATGGGAATTATTTAAATAAGTATTGATGATTAAACATAATAAACGTGATACTTCTTCTCTATGTAATGCAATTAAATCAATGTAGGCAATCAAAATTTATTGATGGTAGTTTAGTATTAGAACTTTTCATTTAACTTAAAATAAGACCAATGCTTTTGTAAAATATTTATGTAGTGTTTATATTTACCATTTTGATAACAGCCCTTGTGCTGATTGATTTTCAGCGCTTTCCATTGCCATTGTAAAGTCCGCACTTTCAATGGTTATTGGGAGAAGCTGTGTACCAAGGGAATTACTCAAGAATAGTACAGGTATAACATAAGCAACCTCCATTTGCCCTAAAATTGACAATGTGATTAAAGAATAATAGTGTTTATTTATTATGCATCTCGTTTTATTAATTTTATTTAAAAAACTGAATAATTAGAGCGTAATTTTCAAATGAATACAAAGATACAGGGACGACCGTAACAATTCCATCACGAGACATTTTCAATTTTTTTTTAAGTTCATTTGAGGATACAGAAAAAAAGCAGTAATTTAACCAGCGCTTTAGTTTGGATATCAGCAGCCTGGAAAAACGTTTTATCAGCTACAATTTCAAAATATTTTGCAAAAGCAGGATTCTTGGAAAATATCCAGCAAGACAACGATTTCAATGAGGAGGATGAAATTCCACTGGCCCAGCTTTTTCCTGAATTACATGATGTAAGCCTAGAAAATTATGAATGTATTGATAGCAATGTTTTGATCGAAAATCCTAATTTTGGCGTTCAAGAAGTAATCAATGAATTAATTGATAATAAAGATTGTGATTTAAATAATGAAAGAGATGTGGAAGAATCTGGAACGTCAAACATTAAAGATATGAGTGAAGTGTGTGAAAAACTAAGAGATGTGCAAAGTTTCCTATTTTGAAATGATAAAAGTGAACTAGCTGTAAAAATTGTCCAAATTTTAACAGAATGTGAATGTCAGGTTTTACAAACAAAAATTAAAAACAAACCTCAATTGAAAAATATTTTAAAAAATGGTAATTATTTAATATAGCAGGTAATGTTTAAAATACGTACATATATGAGTTTTTATTGTTTGACCTCATTTTTTATGTACATAAGTATAAGTACACCTAATTTGTAGATGTATATGTAGCTAGTTTCTTCAATGTGTATAATTTAATTTAATAAAGAGAGCACAAAAATAACCAACTTTTTTTATTTATTTTTGACCTTCTCTCAATAACGGCCACCTCCATATAACGGCCATTTTCACAGTAAATTTTGGTGGTCGCTAATTAGAGGTTTTATTGTATTAGGTATTATGCTATTTTATTGACAATCTAATATTATTTATTTATTTATATATTATTAAAAATTTTGATATGTGGATTACTGAAGGTTTTAGATATAATTTGCTTCTATTTATTGTTTTATTAAACATGCAATTTTCAATATCTTCTTTAGTTAAAAGAAACGTGTCTTCTTATATTTCCTAATTGCATTAATTTATTGTTACATTCAAATGGTCCTCATAACAATGTCTTGTCCCGTTATTACAAACTAATTTCGTCTTAATGCAATATTTATATGGTCCTATCTTTGCGTTCTCTTTTATGTGATAATTCCCGTATTCCACATGAAAGTCACGAAACCACAGGTAATTGTATAAGAGCCCTCGTCGCACGGATTGACGTCACAACAGGTTTTATCTCAGTTTTCGCAAGCTATTTTGAACGAGAGGTTGTTGATATAAATATTTTTTTGTATATCGAGTAATTATGAGGTGTATTTTCAAAATATGAAATAGAAATATTACTAAATGTGTCTCTTTTTAGAGTAGGTAGGTATCTCTAGAACATTACTCAAACCAAGAAAAAATTGTTTATAAACATCTACGAAGGATAGGACAGAACAAGTATATATTTGAATTTAAATGAGTACAATGTTCTAACAAGAGATTGAAACATTATTTGCCAATGGTATTCAACGAATATCAGCATAACGAAAAATGGTATGATTGAGTGCCCGTTCTTTTCGCTCAGCAGTGTACATAATTGGCCTGCCACACACTTACGTCTTAACGAGAATTAAGTTGAATTATATATACAGACGTTCGAATATAGGACCCTCTGATTCCTCTGAGGACTCCCTGATGTCTCATGGGGTCTCCCACTGATGAAGACTCATAATGACATTTGACAAATTTCACCCGATTTGAAGAATGGTAATCTTACCTGCGATCAGACAAACGAGATCTTAGATAAAGAAGATTTAGAAGTGCAGTATTATGATCATTTGAGATGAAACGGTCTATACTTTCTCTGGTCCTTCCCATACACTACAGAAAGAAGATTTAGAAGTGCAGTATTATGATCATTTGAGATCAAACGGTCTATACTTTTTCTGGTCCTTCTCATATACTACAGAAACATCTGTCCATACTTTTGTTTAAGAACTTTCTAGAATTTGATATCTTATATACGCGTATAAGGAGACCACAAAATAAAATCAAAAATATAAAATTATCTGATATTAGTGTTATTTAATTGAACTTACAAATTAATAAACTATTGGAAGAGAAAACACGTTTTTATATAATGTAAGTTGTACTTTGTACCTCACTTAGATATAATCAATCAATAGTTAATAGTTTGTACTAGTAACATATCTTTTTCTGAAAACTTAAATCATTGTCAAGAAATCGAAAACGATAATAAATTTCAGTTTTTAGATGTATTAGTGACAAATATATTAGAAATAAACGTTTAAAGGAAAAAGACTCATACAAGTTTTAAACAATCATTTTAACATAAGAATATTACATATTCCTTGTTTTTTACTTACTTGTGAGTTCTCCTATACACAGTTCCGGAAATTCATGATCCTGCTGTTTCTCTAACAAAGTCTTCCAATGCAGATCCACAATGTGAAGTTCATAGCCCTTTGATCTACAATGTGCTCTTAATTCGGGATAAATGACATTATGTAAAGCACCCTTTTCGACGCAGCAATCTGAAACAAATTTGTATTTGATATTTCAAAGGGTTTATTTAATTTTAACGTCCTCAGTGAGCTTTCTTTGAGTATTATTTTCTTTTTACAACATTTGCAAAGGTATATCCATAACAATTTTAATTAGATCGCGGTAAATTTGTTGAGGATAATGAATTTATACAGTGACGTCGTTAAGTTTTGCAGGCATGGTTAACTTTTTATTCACGGTGTTTGCTTCTGAACAAACAGACATTTTTGAGGAACGAGAAGCAAACATTTGATATTATAATATTGTTTCACATAGAGTATGTTAAACAAGTTGTAAAAAGGATTGGTTTTAAGCAAAAAAGTTTGTCTAAAAGTTAGTCCTAGCAAAGATTAACATTTGGTCCTAGTTTTCTTCATAATAAAGTTGGGATTTAAATTGTATTAGGCAGATTCTATACGGGAAGTTAAAATGCTGCTGTTTTGTCGCTAGCAACCGCCTCCTTCGAGAAAACCATTGCCATCATGGATGCTATTTAGACGCACGGTTCATAAACAAAACGGTTATCGCATTTAATAAAATTATGGTGAGGGGCACGTCAATGACGGCACAAAGGTCTTTTCCGCTTTTCGTTTGAAGTGTTTATTTTTGCATTTGTGTTATTTTAAGTTTTTAATATTGGTTTTTTTTTTCGATTTCTGAATACTTTACGAATACTTTATAAACAAGGTTAAAAACTTAAAATAACACAAATGCAAAAATAAACACTTCGAACGAAAAGCGAAAATGCCCTTTTGTGACGTCATTAATGTTCCCCCCCCACCATAATTTTATTAAATGCGACAACCGTATTGTTTATGAACCGTGATTTAGCCGAGCGTTTTCATCAATACCTCAGCTGGCATTCAAATGGCCACTAGCGGTTGCAACGCCTGTGGAGACGTTGAGACCATTAGCATTAGAAACTCGAATCAAACTCCACAACGAAAGAACAAGCAGTTGTGCTGCAGAGGTATGCGACTTGGTTTACGGATCTCGCAACACCACCAGAAATGAGCGCGTTTCCATTAGCATTATATAAATTTCAGAGTTGAAATTAGATCACAATGTCAACTTTCAATAATAAAGGGTGTTATTTTTAAAATAATTGTGACGAACATTACAAAATTATAATTATTCCAACTAAATAAACTTTGTAATTTTTTCGTGCCGCACAGGAACTTTAAATCAGGAGGCAGAACCAATCAGAGACTAGGTGTATAGTCATGTGTAGATGACTTGCACAACCCCCTCTTCTGTGACACAACCAATCACAAAATTCTATTAAGAAGCCATTTTAAAGCAGTTCTTATGATTGTACTTATGTAAAATTTTATGTATTGCTGTTAGTTTATGCCAAAGACAACCACGTTTATGCTAAATAAGTGTTTATTATATCTGTAAGTAAAAATGTTTTTGTGGTACTTAATATTTTATGTACGTAATATAAAAGTTCCAAATTCAACAAAACCTTCAGTTCGGCTGTTAGATTCTAGATCTAATCTCGATTAATTTTTGGAAATACGAATATTAAAGTACACTTTAGTCCATAGAATTAAATAATTTCCATATTTATATAAGGCGACTTCTACTTGAAATTGTCTTATATATTTTAGGTTATGAACTAGATTCCCTTAAGTAAGAATATGGCCATACGGCATGAGGCAGCCATGTTTTACCATTTGTGCAATGATTAGCAGTCCAAGAAAATGAGGTGAGAAACTGACAATGTATTGATTGAAAATATTTTGTAGTTCAGAATTAAAAACTGAGTATTATGATCCAAAGTTTCAGATTCGAATGACCGAACAAGTATGCAAAACCAATTTAAAAACATTTTAAAAAAGGTGCGCCGCGACCCTTCACCCAAAACGCTGAAAGAGCCGTAACAGATTCGTCAAAATTTTATAGGGCGAAAGTTGTCGAGGGCAAAATTCTCCAAAAAAAGTCTGCGATGGTGTATATTTATTTATCTTTTATAGTTTAGCTGTGAGCCGCGATCAAAGTTTTTTAATCTTTTCATTTGAGTCACTTTTTTTAACTTAGATGTAAATATAATTTTTCCATGTAGATTTATTTTAAACTAATTTATTTGAAACTTTACATGGTTTTATATTTTTGTAGCGCAAACAAAAAATTATAAAATTTATCTAATTGGTAGTCTAATCGTACACTTTCATTTTAAAATCTTTTTTTGTCATTTTTCGTACAATACACGCAACTACAGCCCGGTACTTTTACTGAGTAACACCGCGTGCTACCTAATATTCTACAACTAAAACTATTAAATATATTATCTATTATCTATTAAAATCTACACTGAGCGACTTTTAAATACTAATTGTTCAAAATAAGCAACAACCCTCCTGTACAAGTTAAAATACATAGAAACTAAATGTAATCAAACCGTGAAATCGACAAACATGGACGTCGCGTACCATGTGACCGTCCGAGCCAATGAAAGAGATGACATACCTATTGCCAGACTATACTTAAGGGACTCTAGTATCAACATGCGAAATCATTTGCCCATTTTGGAAAAGAAGTAATTGCAATGCTCATAATTAGATTAAATATACATAGACAGTCCATCTTTATGTAAAATTTACCGCTCCGAATCCTGGACCCCGTAATTATTATATCGACACGAACAACGCATATTTACGATATTTCAATTTTGACATAACTAATGTGTACAAATAGTCTATTATACTATAACAAATTAACAGTTTCTAAAGTAACACAACCCTAAATAGGCACTGCCCACAACGATATAAAAATTTTTAAATCAAAATTTAGAGAGATAAATTTTAACATAGGATGGATCTATTTATGTATATTTAATCTATGTAACGGTTTATATATGGTATATGGTTTATATATGGTATATGGTTTATATATGGTAGTATATGGTTTATATATGGTATATGGTTTATATATGGTATATGGTTTATATATGGTATATGGTTTATATATGGTATATTATATAATGGTATATAGTTATATGGTACCGTAATTTGATCACCGATATCTCCGGACTTGAGTTCATTAGATTTTTATTTATGGGGACATTTGAAGCAGTTGATGCAGAGTGTCAACTCTAATTTTGACCCCCTTTATTTCCTTATTTATGAAGATTTTTGAAAATTTTAAAATATGGCCGTATCTGAAATTTTCTGATTTTTCAAAAATTAGATTCAAAATTACCTAATGCCAATACATACAGGGTGGTGAAAGAAAAGTTGTTTTTTTTATGGAAAGCCCTGTATATTTTTTATGGGTTTGTAATACTCTTTGAGCTGATTTCAAAAATGTATAATTCTTTTGAGTTTAGATCAAAATCTGCCGAGATATTCGAGGATAAACATGAGAAATATTTTATATCACTATTTCGAGGTGGCTTTGCATTCTGACTTAATTGTTGATTTTTAACTCTCAAAACAATTGACTGAATGTTATTCTAAATGTCATTTTTATAGTGTTCAAAAGTTATGTGCAAAACGGGGTATTCTGTAGAAGAAAGATGTGCAATTGTCAAAATGTATCTTTTGTGTAATAAAAATTAAGCTGCAGCATGTAGGGAATTTACTAGAAGATTCCTCAGACTTCGGGTCCCTACAAAAAACACATTCAAGAATTTATATAGTAAATTTAGAACAAATCATGGTGGTTTAGGAGAAAAAAAAGGAACGTGTTAAGACGGGATAAAAAAAAGTAACGTGTTAAGACGGTGCTTACTGCTGATGTGGAAATGGCAATTCTATTATATTTTATAGAAAATAATAGAAGATCTACAAAAATGGCTCAAGAGCATTTTGGAATTTCTAAGGCAAATATTCATAAAGTTTTAAAAAAACACAGGTATAGACCGTTTCAATTTTTGCAATGTCAGAAACTATACCCCGCAAGATCTGCAAAACAGACTCAAAATTTGTCAGGAAATGCTTCGTATGGTTAATGTTGATAGACATTTTTGTGATAATATATTCTTAAGTGATGAAAGTATTTTTTTCAACATTTCATCGTTTAAATGGAAAAAATGAACTTACCTGGGCGACAGATAATCCTCATTTCGTATTCCCCATTAGACGACAAGGATGGAGGAGCCTCAATGTTTAGTGTGGAATGTTAAATAATAGAATACTTGGACCTATTTTTGTAGATGGGAGGTTGAACGGTGAAAATTACCTAAATTATTTAAGAAATGAAATAGAGGATCTATTAGATAACCAAATTCCACTTACACGAAGGTTTGAGTTAGTGTGGCAACAGGATGGGGCACCTCCTCATAATAGTAATTTGGTACGCCAATTTTTAAATCAACATTGTACAGTGTGGCTGGCTCGTAGTCCAGACCTTAATCCTCTAAACTATTTTTTATGGAGAATAATAGAAAACAATATATGTAAAGAGGAAATTGAGGATGTTGATGTATTAAAATGAAGGATCATTGAAGGAGTTAATAGAATAAATAAAATCTATATTGTCTGCAACTAGTTTGGTCAAATTTCTTAAAACGTTGTCAAATGTGTATACAAAATAACGGAGCGCATATTTAAAATCATTTCTAAGTAACTGTAAATATATTTTTTGTACTTTTTAAATTAAATGAAGTTGATTTTTTTTGTTAATTATTGTTGTATTCAAATAAGTTTTCAAAAATGTTTTCTTTTTTAATAAAATACATGTTTGATCTTGGGGAGATCCTTAAGTATTTGATATTTATTATTACTAACAAAGATTGTTTTGAGAATTGAAAATCAACAATTAAGTCAGAATGCAAAGCCACCTCGAAATAGTGAAATCAAATATTTCTCATGTTTATCCTCGAATATCTCGGCAGATTTTGATCTAAACTCAAAAGAGTTATAAATTTTTGAAATCAGCTCAAAGAGTCCTACAAACCCATAAAATATAGGGCGTTCCATTAAAAAAAAAAACAACTTTTCTTTCATCACCCTGGTATTAGGTAATTTTGAATATTATTTTTCAGATTTCAAAATTTCAGATACGGCCACATTTTAAAATTTTAAAAAATCTTCATAAATAGGGAAATAAAAGGGGTTAAAATTAGAGGTGACACCCTTGACAGTGTTCACAAAGATATTGAAGAACAATTAATAGCCTCACAGAATTTTCAATGGAGGCAGACAAATTGTAGATGATCCTAATATAATCAGTAGAAAGTATGAATCTCCTTGTCCGTCTTTGCAATGCGTTGTACTCGAGGACAATATTTTGAACAATTTATTTGAAGTTATCTTTTTATAATTAAATTCAAAAATAGAATTAATTTATTTATATCTGTTCTGTTGAAACATAACTTTAAAACTTTATAACTTTGTAACGAAGGAAGAAGTTTGATTCGAATTACCTTGCTTTAGACCTCTGTCAGTCGAGAAAGATTATATATCGTAATATTATCGTACATTCAACAAACTACGTCACTTAACTTGTTATAAATCACAGTTTACTTCAAATATCGAAGTTTGCACAACTCTAACGAGCAGCGTATAACGAATATAGTGAACTTATAGAATAGATAATCTACGGCGTTATTTTATATATTTACCAAATTTTAAGCAGGTATGAAAAAGTTATCGTACTTACAGAAAACCGTCGACAGATACGTAGACAAAAAAAAAGACAGGAGTTTTTTCAGTATTAAAAATTACTATGTAATGATCAGTTGGGTCCAAATCATGCCCATGTCTTGGTTTATTTAGATATGTAAAACATGGTTTGTAATGATGTAAGTTTTTGTCATGTTAATACAATGGACAACTTGGAACAAATGTTCCAAATAGCATTTCTGGTGTGTTAAGCATTATTCAGCTGATTCAAGCGCAATTATAAACACACCACCACAGAAATTAGACAACACCTGAATCCAAAACCGAAACTGCAAGGGCGAGGGACACACAACCTTTCCCACTGATATTGCCAGTGCCGATGGCGGGATTCGAACCCGCAGGACGATGGAGTAATAATCTAGTCATATTTGCTATCGCGCGCTCTAGCCAACCACTCCACCGAGCCGGTATAATTACTGTCATATATTTATATCAATAATCAAGGAAGTTAATTTTAATGCGAAAACATTTTTATTGTCACTTAATATTTAATTTAACTAGCGATTTTGAAAAATGGCCAGCCCAGCTCTAATTTAAGTAACAATAATTATAACTTGTATAGTTACGCCACTGGGCACTGAGTTCATAACTGATTCAGATTTAGGAATGACTGAAGAATACACTTTTCTATCTAATTTACGAACCTCAGCAGTTTAGGAATGATTCATGCTATTTTTAACCTTCTAAAAAACCGATAAATGTCTTTAGATATCCTTTGTCCAGGACAAAGAGCTTACTGTGCAGAAATTTTATACTTAGAAACAACCTTTTTTTAAATTTCATTTAAGCTTAGTCTTTGGCAACATTATTTTAGCTATACAGAACTAGTAACTTTGTTTCCCTGGTCTTCCGATTTTTTGTAGATAAGATATCTTTTACTTGCTTTTCAATATTTCTACACGAGATCGTGAGGAGAAGTCCCGATTACATGGGAGGTCCTAAAATTATTTATGCATTTCAAAAAAATAACTTTTGTTTTCAATTATTCAGGAGAGTGTAAGGTGGGTAATTAAGAATAATTTTATGTAAATTGTAATTATTATATCTTACTTCTACTTTGAAGCTTATTTATTTTCAAGTTTTCAGATTTGGCTGGAATGACAAGAATAATAGTTATAATTATTAGAGTTATCGCAATACGATTTAACACAGTAGCACACAACTGAACGGGGACTCGAACAAGTCAAGTTCCCGACACTCTCAAATGGTTGGCGATTTTTTATTATTTGGCATTGTCTAGCCAACAATGACACTTTCTCGACGATCTTCGCCACGTGTATCACATTCTTAAATTCGATTTCCTGATTTAACAGACGATGGAATGGTGATACGATGCCTTACTTTTGCAAGTCAAGTTTGATTGGTTGGAATTCAGGTAATTGCAAGAGACATATTGAAAATAAAATTCATATAAAAAAATAATCACCAGCTACAACTGGATGTCTTTGTAAATGACCTTATTTTTGTGTTGACTGTGTGTAATATTCCGGCTAAACTTGACAAAGTACGTTTCTAATTTGCCATTACCAACGAGGGGATTATTACTATATCATGTTCCTCCTTTTAAAGAAATAATTGAAAATACTATAATGTCCGAATTGCTGAACAACAAATTGTGGATAACTGTTGATGAAATCGAAGTTGTATTTATCGCAAGTAGAAGATTGGAAAAGAAGCAATACAACAGCTGGTAATAAAAAGTCTTGAACAATATCACATACATAAGAATAATATTTTAATGATTATGACCGATGGAGGTACGTATATGCTTAAAGCAGGTTTATCACTAAAAAATGTTGCCCTAATTTATTCCATATTAACCTGTTTATTTCATGTCTTTCATCTTGTAGCAGAATAAAATCGTAGTAGCTATCCGGATGTCGACAAATTAATAGCAAATACAGACGATTTTTGTAAAATCTCCAAAACGTATTAAATAATTTCACAGAGCTTGAGAATTAGTGAGCCTCCACAACCGGTATTAACGTGATGGGTAATATGGTTGCAGGCAGCTTTTTATTATAATAAAGCATTTCCTCGAAGTTAAATCTGTCGTTTTCAAACTCGACTCCAAAGAGTCTAAATCTATCAGGGAAAGTCAACAACAGTTTGAAAATCCACAAGTTAACGCAGTTTTTCGTACTTACATAAGAACTGTAGTATATTAGCAAATGTTATTGAACAATTACAAGATAATGATTTATCCTTAACTGAATCGTTTATTATAATGAATAAAGTAAATATGGCTTTAAAACTTAATGGATGACCCTGATATTCTAGTTGGCGCGAAATTAAAAAAAAATCCAGATTGCGTGCAATACGTCACGTTAAGCGACACTGGAATTAATCCCATTGCGCCAACTTTAGTTATAATATTTAAAAAAATGTCAAGACGTATATCTAATATGAAATGCAACCAACCTGAGTCAATAATATTAATACAACCTAGAGTCAATAATATTAATACAATACAAAAGGATCCTGAATGGATAATATTTATTTTAAATACATATTTCTCTTACCACATTAGGTCTTTCATGTATCTCATTTGCATAAAACATATTTTATCCATTTTTTATAAAAAATTCTTATACTGTAAATACATAATAATATTGTGATCAGTGGTGTGCCAGGCCTTTTGGGACGAAGGGGCATATCATTCTTCGGGCAAATAGTAATGAATGAATCAACAAGATAATGAATAAAACTGATACGAAGTTGACTTAAGCTCATTAATTTATAGCAGAATCATAGTAATATTCTTTTTGTTTTTATTTATGAACTTATTCAAAACCACATCTAGGTCTATATTGTTGATGTGTTATTGATGCTCGATGTTGTAATAACGGTGGAAGCGGCATTTAAATGAATTTTTGATTTTTGTAAATAGTTTGGTAGTGAAAATATTTTATCATTCCAAAATATTAATAAAAATATTACTTCAAAAGTATAAATAATATTCAATATGCCAGTAGCTTCTGCCAAATCTTGTGCTGACACATTTTATATTATTTTAGATACATGCCCAACAGAATTTACATTCCAATTATAGGGCCAGAAATAGAGTACTAACATGATGTACGTATACATACCATATATATAGCGCCAAGTGTGGCCAGTAAGAAAAAAGAATACGAGCGATGGCTGCGAACTAGGATGAAATGAGATGTAATAAGACACACCCAGTGAACATAGAGACAGGCTCGGTGTCAGCCCCACCAGCCAGCTACAATACACTCACACTGTTAGGTCCATCTCGCTTGTTCAATCGGTTTTGTTAACAATTGGCCACATTAGCCCTTTTACACACGGTATATAATACATAAATCATATGAAATTAATATAAATTTAGGTGAATAATATACCAAAACAATCAACTAACAAAATTTTGACTTAATTTGACTTAGTTGACTATTAAAATTATCAACATCTTTTTCAATAACTTGATAATTACGGCACATAACGCATAATGGTTGGTGGTGGTGGTTGGAGATTTTTGGCTTTGGATATAAACCATAACGTATAATGGAGAAAACATTAAAATATTTGTGTACGTATTTGCTACATAAAATAAAGATGTGGATATAGTTGGCCTAGTGAGTGCTCTAAAATAATTTTTTTCCAATACTTGTAGACAGTCTATCATATTGTTTAAAAGTTTAAATAAAAGTACAACATTTTGCATGTGTTTACAGTGCTTCATAGAACTGAAAGAGAAACGATTTAGCAGCAGTAGCTGATCATAAGCCACAAGGGGGAAACATATGGTCAATTTTAAATGAGAGAAATTTTAAAATTGTTTGAATATCCTCAATATTATTAATGTGGATATCATAGCATGGATTCCAAACCACACTTGCGTACTTAAGCCTAGCGTGTTGTAAAAAGTCTTTAGTGTAGCCGTATTATGAAAATCGCGGAAGTTCCACATGATAAAACCAAGCATTTTAAAGGATGACGATACAATATTGTTTGTATGCTGTCTAAAAGAGGGTTTGGAATTAAAAAAAGTGACACCTAGATCTTTAAAATTGTCGCAACGTTTCAGTGTAGTACCGTTTGTTTAACTTCCTGGTACAGTCGGATTTATTACTAATTTTATGGCAAATTTTCAAGTCATCAGCATATAAGAGAGATGGACATTGGATATCAAGTACGATATCATTTATGAATTTGATAAAGAATAGGGATCCAATACATTTGGTATCCAACCAGCACAAAGACATCCAAATGATATCTGTTTTCGATATTCCAGACGTCTTATGGACGTCCTTTTACGTCTGAAAGACATCCATAAGACGTGTTATAGAACCCTGATGTTATAAAAAGTAACGTCTTTCTACATCTTATAGATGTTTATAATATGTATTTTAATGACATCCCTTCCCCTTAGAGTGCGTTTTAAAAAGTATTTAATTTTAATCATTGATGTAAGCTCTCATGGTTTTTGTGATGTAAATCAATTTCTCGAGTTTCGCGGTCTTTGTATGAGCAGTCGCCCACCATCGATCGCTCCTCACATTATCATAACATGATTAACTGTTTAACTTTTCGCACAATATTGCAGTTGGCTTCATCAGAACTCAGAAGTAAAGAAAATTTGCAAAAATACGTCCGGAAGTACGATGTACTCACATCGGCGCTCGTTTTACATTTCAGCTGGACGGCCATATCCACAGTAATTCTAAACAATACTGTGGCAATTACTGAACCAAACTAAGCAAACTATAAGATTAACAAAGGCAGAGATAGTATCTAAGCACTCAGAGTGAATCTTATTCATAAACTTATATTATTTCCCTTTGTATCTGTCCCGTGATAACAATCACGAAAAATTGAGAATTGACATAATAACAAAATTCAAATAATTTGTTAATCTTTGATAATTATAAAAATGTATTATCTAAAAACATGCATAAAGCTCTTTTTTTGGTTAGGTTGGGATGAATGAAGGATGACAGTAAATAAACTTTTTTTGATGAATGCTTTATTAAAAATGTCCTGTGAGAGCGTTTAAAAGACATTTTAAAAAAAATGTTGTAATAAAGCATATTTAAGAAGCCATCAAATAAATGTGTTTTTTTAGGTCTTTAGGCGTTCATATAAAATTTGGACCTAAATTAAGAAAACGTCTTTAAGACGTCCTGTGCTGTTTGGAATAATTCCCCTTTGACTGTTTTTGTATATACCGTATCAACGATGCAAAGCAAATTTGTTGTGTATAGTTGAAACTTTAAAGATCATTTATATGTTTGTTATTTAATTTATTACTGATTATAAACAAGAAAAACTCAATTTAATTAATCCTAAGGGTGTTAATAAATATATCGAAATTTCGACCAAATTAAACAAGTAGTTTCTGTTTTAATTGACCGTTTCCACCAAATTATAATATTAATATATGACAGGTCACTAAATATTTAAGAAAAAAAAACGATTTATTTTCTATAATTATTATTCACCGAAATCTCACAAAGGAGATTTCGGTGAAGCACCCCAATTTAAATGCTTGATGTGCTAGGGCTAAGGACAATATAAATAGGAGTGGGACCGGGGGACTTGCGCCCCTCCTAGCTCCTACCTGAGTACGAAACTGATAGCGTTGCTCTTTAAATGTTGCCAATTTTAAAAGTGGCGTTTTTAAAGTGCTGAATGCCAAAAACGTCTATTACTCAGCATACTATATGAGCTCGTAGTAAATATTGGCGCAAAAATAAAAAAAATTATATAAATAAAGTTTTATTTATATTTTATTTCCCGAGTTTTTCATTAATACGTAGTGATTTTAAATTGTGTTTATTTACAGGTAAAAACATGTGAAAATATAATTTGTGGTAATTGAAAATAGATGCCAAAATACAATCATGCCAAGTAATAATTGAGATGACACAGATAAAAGAGATGTATAGAAATATTTAAATTTCTAAGTCTAACTTTTTGCTGTTTCTTGGTAACAATATACAGGGTGGACCACCGAAAACGAAACAGGCGTATTCTTTGCATTTAAGCCCATTTTTCCAAAAAGCGCTTGGACTCGTCGGTTTCATTACCAAAGGGGTCATTTTATTGGGTATTTTCGATCGCACCACTCCAACTCTTCAAGTGGTGGTGGTATCCACCTTAAAAATTTAACTAGCAAGGGGGCTAAAGCTAGTTACATTTCCTTTACAACGGTACTTACTTTATAAATGCCGGCTAATAGTTTGCGTTCTAATCCTAAAGAATTTAATGCAAATGTGCCTTAACATTTTGAAGTTTTTGCTTTATTTTCTTTTGTTCACACTGAAGGTAAAGAACAGCAAAACAGTTCGCTAATATTATTAAAGCAATACTAGTCAGTACCTAGTCTGTGACTTTATCGGCAAGTAATTCATTAAATTGTTTAGGATTAGAACGCAATTTATACCACTGTATAAACACAATTATTGCTCCAATGGTATTTAAGCGAGTTTAAGGCCAAAATTTTTAGAAAATCCTCAATATAACAAATGAAGTGTCTTTGAAGGAAGGCTTTTTAGTATATTTTGTTTTGTAAAGTTGGTAAAAATGGTAACTTCATGTGGTTGGAATATTATCTGCATTACTTGTTCATTTGAAAATCTGCTTTCCTCCTATGATTCTTCACAAAACTGTAATGGGTTTTCATAACTCCCTTAATGGTAATCGATGTGTAATCATTACTTCCTCTTCGTCATTAAAAAAAATCATCGCCCTCGTCAATATTTGTATTATTGTAATAATCTCAAGGAATCTACCTTGACAAAACAAAATATATGAGATTGCCTTGATTCTGAAGCATACTTTTTTAACAAAACATCTTCATTTCTCAAGAAATGCCAGAAAATTTAACAACTGTAAACTGTTTATAATTTTTTTTTAAATTGTCATATTAGTTCATATTGACAGAATGACATTCAACTTCCCACAATCACCCATATAGAATAAGCTATACATGAACTCTAATCTTTGAAATATTTTAAAAAGAAAGGAGCATTACTTTAAAGAATTTTTTTTCGATGAAACCTCATTTCTTATTTATGAATTCTAACCTAAAATAAAGTTCGTGCTTAAATGCTGACCAGGCTTAAGAGTCCCGTGTAGTAGACTATTTAATTCATTGATCAAATACCCTAGAAACAATTGTATCTTGATGTGATCAATGTTAAACCACTATGGTACCACAGACCCTAAGAAAATCACAGGAAATGGCTTACCTTGAGAATCAGCAGCACAAATATAAATTACGATTTTTCTACTTCTAATAGCAGTCTTCGCTTGGGCAACTCTTCCCATGATGAAATTTTGCAGATGTTCTGATAGATTTGAAACTTCCTTAGGGATGTTTCCTCCCCATAATTTTTCGAAATCCTTCGGACTTTGGCATCCGGGTGGAGAACTTAGTGATAGTGAATCTGCTGACCGGTAAATTAATATAGTTAGTATAATTATTTAACTATGGTAACTTAGAAAATACGTTATATAAATTGTCATAAAGCTGAGGGAGAAAAGGCCAATTTGGATCAGTTCACTCTAACTAGAAGTTAAAACAGCTTCAACTTTATTTATTACAATACCATACAAATCAAATCAATTCAACTAATTATAGTAACAGATCTTTTAATGGTGAATTATAACCGATATTAAATAAAGGACAATACAAATAGAAAATGTTATAACAATATCTTCTTCTATCTATCTCCTAATTAAAGTTAACTAAATGAACTAGCCTCAAGTGCAGATAAAGAGTAACAAAATTGGTATTTCCAAATGGCAATTCTTATTAATTCCGATGTATTTATGAGATAGATTCACTGCACTGTTTCAAATATTAACGAATTGCTGTGTCGATTTTGTTTTTCTAAGTTCGCTATTTTTATATTGTTAAAATTATGCTACCTTGGAATATGAAAAATTGAAGGTTCTGTCGATCGGTCTACATATATTTTTATTTCACTACATTCATAAAATCAAATTCTATTTGACTTAATTCTAATAAACATGATATTATTGTATTGTTGATTTTGTGTCTATATGAGAGGCTCTTTAATTTGGCATATGAAATGCCTTTTTTTCACCAAAGGCTTGATCGAATGGAAATATAAAAAACATTATTTTTGCTTTGAAATTATCTTACGTAAGGGTAGCACTGTGTATTTATTAACATGTTTTGCCCAGGAGCGGATTCAGAAATCAATTTCGAGGAGGCATTTAAGGGATGAGAGAAGAGAAAATCGCATTACAATTATTTTTTCTAATTTGTAAACTCGAGAAATTTTAATCTCAAAAATTAATACATAATGCGTATTATATTTTTCAAACATAAAAATCAAAATGATTTGAATCAATAAATGCGAGAACAGAAAACGAAAACAAATTAATAAATCGTGAATCATATTACCAAATCCAGCCTTCGCTTTCTAGATTTAGGAAACCTTTCAATAAATTTTTTAATATCGATTTGATTATATCGATGTACTTATATGGAATAATCGTGTAACGGTCAGACGATCTTCCATTGTTCCAGATCTGAACCAAGTCGACTCTTCGCAAAGTTGAGAAAGAACTTTCCACCACGTTAACTGGAAGAGCGGCGAAAATAACGAGTAGAATCACTGAAAACATATCCTTTTCGCATTGGTCATTAACACCAATAAGTTTACAGTTCGAAACGAATTCTAAAACTCTCGATGGGAAGCAATTGCCCTTTGTTCTCCACGTTGGATCCGCCAATGTTTTTGATCTAAAATAGTTTTATCGTAGTATAAGTATTTTTTCTTTCTTTATATTACAGAAAATAAATTGTAAATGGATTTTCCGTTTTCAATAGCTGAAATGTCCAATTCTTATCCTAAAAAACGTTTTTTGAAAATCTACACTCTGCTTTAGTTTTAAATTTATGACAAATGTTCTAAAACCATGCATTTTTTCATTTTTTTTATTTAACAAAGATTCAAAAAGCAACAAACACATTGTTTAATTAAACAAGTGGATATAAATAAGTAAAACAAGAATAAACATTAATATCTGATTGGATTGAATGTGCTCCTATTACAGCTTCACATCGGCGAGGCATGCTGAAAATTACCCTGTCTATTACTTCTTGTGGAATTAACCGCCATTGCTCGGGAATTGCAATAACAAATTTCTCAGTATTTCGCGGTGGTACAGGGCGATCAGAAATATGACATTTCAATACATTCCATATATGCTCAATAGGATTGCAATCTGAGGAGCAAGCTGGCCATATCATCCTATTAAACCGATTATTTTCAAAAATCAGATTTACTATAACCGCTCTATGAGGTCTTGCATTATCATTCACGTATATAAATCCTTCAAGTTTCCAGCAGTGTACATAGGAGGCTAGTCCAGTTTCCAAGGCACAAACTTCAGAAATGTGTAGGGTATGTAAAAATAGTACTAGTTTCTCCTATGAATACAGGGTGTGTGTACAGTATCATTTAAGAAAGTTCATAATTTAATATCTAAACAAAGACAAAAGTTATCGTGTTCAAATTTGGCACACCGTCTTTTTATGTAAAGTTATATTTACATTTCAAATCAAAAATAGTAAAAGAAAGCCATTGGCATAGATACTGGGGATACACACCCTTTTATAGAAATAAGTAGTACGTCACTGGATATTTAGAAAAATTATAAATTGCTAAATTGCCCATGGTATTCTAAAGAAAAAGCATTCTTGTAAAATATTAACAGAACAAGCCGTTTCCGATTTATTTCTAGTTAAAATCTTCTGTGCTGTCGTCCTTCCATATCAACATGAGAGAGGTAGAGTATACGTCGCAGTTTTTTAAGTGATATTGCTTTTACAGTTAATCTACATCAAGAAACACATCATTAATTTTCAAAGAAACTGATCAAACTGTAATCCACCTACCCCAATGCATTTTTGACACCGACGAATTAATGAATTAACCACGGCAGATATTTTACAAGCTGCTTATTCCTTAAAACTAATTCATCTCTTGTTAATATTGGAGTAGCATAAACTCTTTCTTTTAAATATCACTAAACATAAAAGTATAGTGGGTTGAGATCCGGTAACCTGGGTGGCCTGGCATCTAGTTCAACGCCATTAATCGTTTCATGATGAATACCATTTATTCCTAAATGACCAATACAACGCTGTGGATAATTTGCATTTAACCATTTTCTTATAACTCTTCCAAAATGTGCTAGAGCACCATCCAGTTGTATCCAACTATCGTATCGAAAATAGGGGGAAACACCTTTATACAGGGTCTCTCACCAGAAAATGCATCGATCGATATAGGGAAAAGTATGCACTAGAAAATTTTGAAAATTTAGGGAGCTACTAACGGCAGTATGGCCAATCTAACTAAAATAATTACACGCATCTGGCACTACTGGTTATACCAGAAGTCGATACCAACTTGCTTATTATAAATAACACCCTATATATTTTAGGGCTTTCGAAAAAGCATATAATTCTAAGTCAAAAATATGTAGGATACCCTATGCCTGAATACAGCCGTTTCAGAGATATTTGACATTTTAAACAAATTTTGACAGGTGTAATGGTTTACAATAACCTTTAAAACTTTCTTCGTGTAAAAGATTTCTGGCATGCAAAAAGACCATAAGGCGAGCTACGTTTTACAGTTTAATGAAATTCAAGTAATCCAAGTGTTCCATTTTTGACGTTACGTTTTGTAAACTTCAAACCGCGAAAACTTGCTTAAGTCAAATGGAACATCCTGTATTTTTTTTACATCGAGTTATGTTTAATTAAATTACTATTTTTTCTGGAGCATTATGGGGGTTTAAGTTACAACTTTTTGAAATATTTGCGATTTTCTTAGAAATTCAAGAATTTTTAGTAAAAATTTTATCAAATGAGCCATGATTAGAAACAATCAGTAAAGTCAGTCATCCTCATGTCAAAAAATGCCACGGCGTTTAAATTACACCCACGAAGACTTTTTAAATTTGTTTATTATGGAACCTCCACACATTTTTCGCACCCTCGGATTAGTTCTTCATGGGTAGCTCTTCTAATTGAATCCTGTGATAAGTTTTGAAATGCATTTCTTACTCTCTGCATACAATCTTCAATAGTTGTTAATGGGCTCTCATAAACTTCATTTTTAATAGTTCCCCAAATAAAATAATCTAAAACTGATAAATCGGGCGAGTGAGAAGGCCATTGGAAAGGTCCATTATTGACGATCCATTGATTACAAATTTCTTGTAAAAAATTTATTCGTGCCGATAAAAAATGTTTCTATGTTCGGTGAGAGGTAAATTTTCTAAATAGTTATTATTCAATTTTGTAAAATATTTAGATATCTTTCACCTAAAAAAAAAAAAAAAATTACTATACATATTAGCAGAAGAAGAAATCTTTATAACTTACTATTTAAATTTTCTTGATAAAATTCTAATACCACCACTCTATCGTTTCTTATGGCACAGTAAACATTAAACTGCCAACTTTCTTGAAAATTTTGCTCCCTAAACACATAAGGATTCGAGTCACTCCAATAATGCGAATTATGTCGATTAAAAATTCCATTTTGGTAAATTTAGCTTCATCTGACCATATATTTCCCAAATAAGAATCGTCGCCTAGAGACCTTATTAGAGTAAATTCACAAAAATTTTCTCTTCATAGGAAATCTGTTTCGTTTAATCGTTGAACCATTTGGAATGAAAAGTGGTGAAATTTATGTTTAATTAAGATTCTGTGAACTGAATCCTTGCATAGTCCCCATTCCAGAGCAGCTGGTCTCAATGACATCATTGGAAATGTATGAAAATATCCCAGAATTGCTATTTCTACGCTTTCGTCATCAACAATAGGCTTCCTCTTTTGAATTTTTGCCTTGACAGCCATAGTTTTCAAAATTATCCAGTATACGTTTTAGTGTTTAGTGATTGATTCCGTTTTTGTGGATATCGAGTAGCAAATGTACGACAAGTTCTTGATATTACTTATCACATTCTCCATAAATAATAAACAAATTCAAAAAGTCTTAGTGGGTGTAATTTAAATGCGGTGGCATTTTTTGACATAAGAGAATGACTGACATTACTGATTGTTTCTAATCATGGCTAATTTCATAAAATTTTTTTATAAAAATTCTTGCATTTCTAAGAAAATCGCAAATATTTCAAAAAAGTTGTAACTTAAACCCCCACAATTCTTATATCAGAAAAAAAAAAGAATTTAATTTTACTTGATGTAAAAAAATATAGGGTGTTCTATTTGACTTAAGCAAGTTTTCGCGGTTTGAAGTTTACAAAATGTAACCACAAAAATGGAACACTTGTTATATTATTATAGAATTTCTTTAAACTGTAGAGCATAGCTCACCTTATGATCTTTCTGCATTCTAAAAAGCAAATAAGTATCTTTTATAAGAAGAAAGTTATAAAGGTTATTGTAAACCATTACACCTGTCAAAATTTTTTTAAAATGTTAAATTTGTCTGAAATCGCTGGGTTTAGGTATAGGGTATCCTACATATTTTTTACTGACAATTGTATGCTCTTTTCGAAAATTATAAAATATATAGAATATTCGGTTTATAATAAGCAAGTTGGTATCGACCTCCGGTATAACCGGAAGTGCCAGATGCTTGTAATTATTTTAGTTGAATTGATCACACTGCCGTTAGTAACTCCCTAAATTTTCAAAATTTTCTAGTGCGTACTTTTCCCTATCTCGATCGATACAGTTCCTGGTGAGACACCCTGTATAGTCAAGCACATAATTGGTAAGAAACTCATGGACTAATTTCGAGTTTAATCGTGGGGTAGCATGTGGACCACAAACGTTATTATGAAAAACAACAAGCCAAATGTTCACACTGAATTTATCTTGAAATGGTCGCGGTCATGTAATATTATTTCATTCAAATAAAGTCGATCTATTAAATTATTATTCTTTGTAGGAATAACCGATGCCAGACAGTCCTCCCGTGGCTTCCGAAGTCTCACGGGAGTCCCACTGGCGAATTAATTCGATTTATTATTATTATTATTATTATTATTAAATTTTCAGATTATCTGATGCCGGACAGTCCTCCCGTGGCCTCCGACACCTCACGGGAGTCACGCCGGCGCATTATCTACAGCCACTCCCCACATCCCGCAGGGTTAGTGACTGTAGATACCAGAACCGTGTGCCCTAAGCAGACGGAGAGAACCCAGAATGACTGACTTCTGTATTTGGCCTGCCAGCCACTCGGCTGATTTTTGGCACGCCGGTATGATCTTCAAATTCGAGAGCAGCGTAGGTTTTATCCCTCCGAGTACACCGATTATTAGGACAACCATTTTGACTGAGTAGCCTGGGTACAGCTCGTACAGGAGATCACGGTATTTGGTCCGTTTCTCCTTCTCCTTCAAGGTGATGTTTTTCTCCGCAGGTGCCTAGAACTCGATGACATACATCACCTTGAGTTGACGGTCGAGGAGGACCATGTCAGGCTTGTTGCCTTGGATTAGCTTGACTGCCGGGAACGAGTAGTTCCAGTAAATTCGGCATTTCTCGTTCTCGACAACGAACTCGATATCTCCGGGGATGTAAGGCAGCACTGGTGTCTGGTCTACCCCGTACAAGTACCTTAGATGATAGTATAGCACTCGTAACGCCGCGTTATGTTAGTAGATGTAGGCCGAAATCGCATATATGGCACATGCAGGAAGTAGATGCATGAGCGATTCCGACGCCTGACGACAGGTCCTGCAGTTAATATCAGAAACCTCTACATGCCACACGCGGCTACGATAGACCAAGGTGTTGATAACACCATCCTGGCAGGCCATAATGAATCCTTCGGTCTCTGACTTAGACCCGCCTGACCTTAAAAAGGCGAATGTTAGCCTGGTCGATAAACCCAGCGTTTCTATGTTCTTGTTAAAAGACATTATTATTATTATTATTTTCGGAATATCCGATGTCGGACAGTTCTCCCGTGGACTCCAACGTCTCACGGGAGTCCATATGGTTAGTGACTGTAGATACCAGAATCGTGTGCCGTAAGCAGACGAGGGAAACCGAGAATGACCGCCTTCTGCATTTGGCCTGCCAACCACGGCTGATTTTTGGCAGGCCGGTATGGTCTTCAGTTCCGAAAGCAGCGTAGGCTATATCTCTCCGAGTACACCGATTATTAGGACTAGGTGCAGCACTTGAAGCTCGTACCGGAGATTGAGACATTTGGTCCGCTTTTCCTCCTTGTATTCGTGGGCTCAAGTATGAAAATTATAATTGTTTACTACTCCTGTTGTAGTGATTGTCGATTCATCTGTCCATAAAATTTTACGCAAAAAATCAGAATTTTCTTGTGCTAAATTTAAAAGCCACTGGCAAAAAATTCAGACATTTTTCATCTCTTAACCTCATAACAGTGGCGTACTATTTATTTCTATAAAAGGGGTATGTAACCCCTACCTACGCCAGTGGCTTTCTGTTACTATTTTAGACTTGAAACGTAAATGCAGCTTTACATAGAAAGGCGGTGTGCGAAAACGATAGTTTTTGTCTTCTCGTTGATATTAAATTACAAACTTTTTTTTTATGAAACTTCAACACCCTATATCCCAGTTATGGTGCATTTTTCGAATTATGTTTATTGTAGCAACTCTTATTATTTTTACATACTCCACATATTCCTGATGTTTGTGCCTCGTATATAAAAACTTTACAATATTCGAATGTTCAAATAAACTTTGAAGTTTAAAATCATTTAGAAAAGTGATTGCCTACTTTTCTTTATTTTATTCTTTTGTTTAACTTATACTGACCAGATATACTAGAAGCTGCGACTCCTTTTAAAACTTTTGAAAGACTTGGTTTCTTCTCCTGAGTAGCTGTTACGTTTGCGGGGGCGACAGGTTGTAGTGGAGGTTGTCCTGCCGTACTGGGCTCAAGAATAACTCCTGAATGAGGAGTGATGTGGTTTAGTAAGGTTTGTTGCTTTTCTGTTGGCAAACTTGTCCGAATTTGATAGCTTCCGGACCTGGAAAAATTAATAATAGCAATTATTAAACAATTATTAAACTGGGATTCAGTTTGTTTATTGAGAATTTTTTGTATTTTGTTCACTAAATATGGTAGTAATGTCGGAGTGGATTTTCGTGGGATCTTTTCTGATCCTTCGATGTAACTCTTACCAAGTTAAAGTATGAGTGTAACGCAATGCAAGTCATCGAATTAAATTATGATTTATGGAAAAATATGTCACAATCTTGTATGTCACATTTCTAAAATATTTTAGTGTTGCTTAAAAAATTCTATTATCAAGTTTTCTGGTTATAGAAACCCGAACTGGTTTGAATGAATGATTAACACTAACGGACACTAACGCACGATTTTTAAATCATAAATTGCTCATTTTTCTGGTGGGCTTAATAGATTATATTGTGGCAGCAGATAGGGCTTATATGCCAAAATTTAAATTGTTTTTAATTTTTTTTTAATTAGTTAAACACCTGAACGTACCTTAAGATAACTTGCGTGGGAGAGAGCTATACATTTGAAGATAATGGACTTACACCCAATGTCCGAGTATGCTAGGATTAATTTCTGGTCTAGAAAAAAATCTCAGCTCCTCGATCGGGGATCGAACTCGGCACTCAGCCACGAGGCAATAATATTCTGTCTATAGTTTTAAGCACAAAAAAAGCGGTGAGATATTGAAGAAAATATCAACCGCAGATGTGCTTTGAAAAAGCAGCGACATCTCAGAAACTAGAGAAAATAAGTAGTTGATTTATACCGCCCGACTCCTCCGACCTTGATCACATACGTATACGGGCATATGTTTCAAGGTCTTTGCACCGCGGATTGAATGTCTATGACGCACGGGTACGCGCGCTTTTGCCAAGGTCGTTGTTTTCTATTCCTCCGACCTCGATCGTACACGTATTAAGGTTGCAGCGTCTCATGCTACTACTCTTAACATGTGGATTTGAAGGATAAGAAAAAATATGTGTGTATTCGTGAATGGTGGGGTTTCATGACGTAACTATGTGTTTGTAATAAATGGAGACGAAGTTGCGATGTAAAATCATATATGTTTCGAATCGTCTACAGTTAATAGGTTTTGTGAGCATAGTGTTGTGATCTGAATATTTCTAAGTGAGCATTATTATATATTTTGTTGCAATTCTTTCACTTTATACAAAACTGTTTAATTAAACATGGCTGCAATTTCTGATATTGATTTATTAGCAATTAATGAACTTATCAATCAAGATACTTATCAGATTGTGGAACAGAGACCGATTTCTTCATTAATTATAAATAAGGCTTACCTAATAAAAAACATATCTCAGGTCACTACGCGGTTTGGAAAATCGCTCTTGGTAAATTTGTTTGATGAGAGTACAATTACACCGTTTAAATCATTTTTGCCAAAAAGAGTTGCAGAGGTTCTAAAGCCGGATATTATTGATAAAATAAATTCAGTAAAAGACAGATACACTTTGACTTATTTAGGTGAGCGCACTCCCATTTATCCAGGTGCAAAATCGAGTTCTTTATTAAAATTCTCTATTTTTGAATAATTTTTGTTATTTCGTAACAAAGAAAATAAATAAATTTATCATCATTTAGGATTATTTTAAAGTAGTAACTAGTTAGTAATTAGAATAGAGTGAAAGAAAGTTTATCATAAAACATAATGCTATTAGATCACTCATTAGCTCATATCAGCCAAATAAGTCAAAATTTACTTTAACAATTCTACGGTAATAGCATCCATGTAAGTCATTTAATAATATTTTATTTAAAATCAAAATTTTTACATCTAATTATTTAATTTCCAGACAAGTAGCAAATATGTGGATGTGTTATTCAGCTGAAGGATGGGTAAAAGCAGAAAATATTGGTACATCTATTCAAAGGTTGTGTTCTCAGTTAAGCGATCTAAGTATGGAATCGCTACATGCCGCAAATTATGATCTAAACTATTGTTTCGATAATGATGAAGTTCAACGTCTTATGGATGATTCTGAAAAATACAACTTGGGTGCAAACACATGTAAAAAATATATTAGAGGCATTTTAAATTTAGATGAATTTTGTGAAGAAATGGTTCAATTGGATTTGAAACGTTATCTGTATGAAATAGACAATTATTTGCCAAAGGAAATTATTGAAAAATACCATCTAGAAGAACAATCTGAAGATGATGAAAACACAGTCAATTAATTTGCATATATTCATATTTTCACTGAAATGTATTATTAGAATGTGTTTATAATAAAACATTGTGTATATTCTTATTTTCACTGAAATGTATCATTAGAATGAGTTTATAATAAAACATTGTGTATATTCTTATTTTCACTGCAAATGTATTATTAGAAAATATTTATAATAAAAAAATGAAATATGTGTGTATGTTTTTTTTATTTTCTCTAGTTGCAGGTTAAAATCAAATAAATAAAACACTTGTTTATAGATTACATATATTTTTTTTATTACATATTTGCTCAAATTACAAAATAATTATTACAATTAAGCATTAAATAAACATATTAATACAATAATTTTATATTTAAATATACAATACATTTATTAAGAAATTGATCATTTAGTAGAACATTGTGATCAAGGAGATGTTTTACTTGGAGCCAACAAAACCATTTTGAACAGAACCATCTAAGGCGCTGTAACTTAAGTATGCATCATGCAGTATAAGGGCATATACTCGAGTTTGTTCTGGAAACTTTGTTTTCCTGGTTTCAAATTCTATTTTTATGTCAACAGTTGATGATTTCATGGCATCCGGTTGGTGTGAGCAATCAAGGACAAACAGCGGATTTTTTCTGAATTCTCCAAGATCCATCATCGGTTCACCCATATCTTTGTCATAATAACTACGCTGGAAGCTTTCGTAGGCATAATAAGCGGCAGAATCCAATTTCTTATCGAAATCTAAATTCCAACGTTCATATGGGAACACTTCAGAGTTTAAATATAGACGAATATTGTTAATATCTGCATGTATAAACTGTGTGATATTCTTTGTTCTGTCATTGGAATAATTATTATTTTGAAAACCTATAATGATATAGCGTGGCCTCTCGAGACTGCTAGTGGTTTTAACAGCCCATATATCTGAGGCTGTATCACGCAAACTAGGTAACTCATAAAGATCCCACATGCGGTATGCCATTTTAACTTTAGCATTGTAAGCACTCTTATTAATTCGATTCAATAGTTTAAGCTTTTGACGATCTTCAGGTACAATATGTCTTATCTTCCATTCAATCTTGTTAATTTCCAATTCAGCATCCACCTCCCCTATGTATGAGTCTTTAAATGTGCGAGCTATTATTAAAATTAGCTCCTGCTTTGTATTCAAAATACCTTTAGTGTAATCTTCAGCAAAACCCATAAGGTATTTAAGGGGGAGTTTACCACTAAACACGTGACTGACAGTGTCTAAAATATCTTGCTTTTTTTGAGTTAGACCCCAACCTGAAGTTACTAGCAAGCGTGCGTGTGTTTGACCATATGAAACCATACTTTTCATCGTGGTAGTAATACCTGGTTTTCGAACTACAGCCACTTGTTCACCACCCATCTCTAGACGTATTTCTTCAAATAGAAATGCTAGTGCATTATTGGATAGATAACATTGTTTAGTAGCATCGCTAGGTGTAAATTTTCCTTCTATGTATATGTAACTTTCTGCGATGTCAAGTATCAGATCTTGAAAATTAATTGGAATTCGTATTTCATCCGAATTTCTGTAATATGGCGAGCCATAAGGTTTATATGTATGTTCGTGTAGACTAATTAGTGAATGGTCAAATACTGGCTCGTCAAACACTTCAAGTTTATCGCTAGTTGCAATAACCACCATCGTTATTTTTAATTTTTTCTCAATTTCAATCCAATAGATTTGAGAAAGTTACGATCTCCGGCTGACAATCTATGTCTTAACTGTTTAAGGTGTGCACGTTGAATGAATCTACTTCCACATGCGTTCTTCTTTTTATCGATATTATTATCGAGTATATTATATTGGTGGTTTACCTGTCGCTGTCGATTATTATATCTGAAACCCATTTGAGTGGTTGTGATGTTAAAACTTCTTCAATTCTAACTTTACAATAATTTTTTCTCCTCGAAAATCGATTAAATCACCGTTGTCATCCAATATGCTTAGAGTAATGTTATCGATAAACTGACGTCCTTCAGGTCTAACAGGTAAATATATGATATTAGCAGGCTCCCTGGTAAGTTTGTAACCTGGTTCTACATCAATGTCAAACTCAAAGATTGTGTGTGATTCATCGGTATTCAAATATGCTCCAGAAATAATGTTGCAATCTATACGTATCATTCTTACTTTCATAATATCAACTGGAAGTGTTGATTCGTAAACTCTATTTGGATATAAACGTATTGCTTCAAATCCTAGTAGGCTACCAATCGAGTTTGGTTGCGTAAAGTCTATTTCATACTTTGACCAAATCTGACATTTTAATGTGTTGTTGTTTGCCCGTATCGAGAGTGTTTTTTCGAAATCTTTTTCATCAACATTCATAGCTTTCAATATTGCTCGATAGATTTCATTAATTTCATAAGCTCCTAGAGGTATGTGAATATTTGTTGTGGATGCAGCCTTCGCATTAATTTTATAGCAAAAATTGTTATTACTTTCATCCACATTAAATATAGAATTGTAAGAGTAGAACCCTATTAAACCTAACCCATAACGACTGGCTGTATCTAGTTGAATGGGTGGATAAAAGTCTGTACTAAGCACGCTTGAGCGGCTCGTTACTGTGAAGGTGTGCGACATGACTGATTTATTTAGAGCGTGTTCTGTTGCTTTATTGCGTGTTGCAACAGCGGTGTTGTAATCTTCTCTTCTTTGCTAGTGATGGTGACATGTTTATCTCATTATTGTTTGAGACGTTTATGTCATTTAATTTACAGTAGCAGCAAAATATTCTTCGAGGTGGTGGACCGTCATTTTCATCAACAATAGTGGTTTGACCATCATCAGAGAAATGATCTTGACAATACTGATATTTTAATATGTCAATATCATTTTGAAGGTGTGTTGGTAACTTATCCCATACTAACGCAATTTCGTTTGATGCGCATGCAATCATAACTTCCTTCGGCATATCTGCAAGTTGATATTTGCTCATTTTCCTCAGACTGCGAAGTCTAGAAAATGCAATTAGTGAATGTCCCATTCTTTTAATGTTTTCTCTGTCAATCGCTGGTGTGATAGATGTTTGCTCCATAGTGTCACTTTTTCGTTCTTGAAGATAGAAACTTTAAGCACAAATGTCCACACCACACTGTATTAAATTTTTGCTGACGTTTGTAATTATAGCAGATTTTATCAATTTTCTTTGAACCGGTGTGGAAATATCGAACTAATTCTATGGGTGGGGGCAAATCACCAAAACTATCAAAATATGTGACTAAACCACCACGTTTCTTATATGCCACCCAATGCGTCCCAGGACCGTCCACATGATCTAAATTGATGATTGCGGCTTCATTATAATGCGGGCCTGAATTTGGAAGAATATTTCGCATAAATACACCTCGAAAATAAGGTATCTTCATCCTCTTAGCATAATATCTGAGATCAATGTCGGTTAGAGCTCTCTGGGGCAGGGTGTCTAATAGTTTTTTGAATTTTGCGGTTTTAGGTAAAGCCCCAACCCTTTACGATACGGTTTCAAATGCAACCCTTTACCGCTTTTTCCCATGGCGATCGCCTCCATATGTCTGTTGTGGCGATTTGCTTCAGCTATCCCTTGTCGGCTCGTTTTCACAAGATTCACTGCTTTAGCAATACCCGATGCGCCTCCAGCTAAAGCACCCAATGCAGATAAGCCAGCAAAAATAGGTATTAAAGGTAGAATTCCTCCAACTTTCGGTATCGGAATTATGCGAGGTGTTCGAATTTTTTCGTTTTCCACCTGCTGCTTTTATGTGATATCGCGCAGCTTGAAGCGCAATGTGCATAGCTTTCTTTGTATCTTTTACAACATTTCTTTTACCGCCAGCTTTCCGTAATACATCGCGCACCTTGCGAACTATTCCCCCACCGAAAGCTATTGTTCTAACCTCCTTCTTGCCGTTCTTCTTCTTCTTCTTCTTCTTCTTTTTTAGAATATTCTTTCTCTTTGAAATATTAGGTAATGTTGACTTACATCCCATACCAAGATGTCGTTTTCCTTTCATTATGTTCGTAACTAACCAAGCGGCTGCTTTTTCTCCAATCGTGGCGTCTTTGGATTTAACTCGTTTCCAAGCTGCCTGTTCAAGTTGATAGTCTGCTTTGTGTCTGGCTGCTATATCTTTCTGTGTGTATGCAATATCGTGTTCCTTGCACGCTATATCAAGCTGATTTTTTCCGATATCACCATGTTTAAGTCTCCTTTCTAACTTGGTACCGGGCCCGCAATACTGATAACCTCCCGGTAAATGCAATTCAAATGGAAGCTTGTCAATCAGGGAATTAATTATACCCCCACCAATCTTTTTGTCGCGTTGATGTCTTTGATGTGTGTGTTGTGTGGTGATCAACATTTAAATAAGCCTTGTAAAACATACATCTATTTATATAGTCTTCAACCGCGATACAATGCGCATTGTCAAGCAGAAAGAAAAATTTATTGTAGATAATTTAGATGAGAAAGTGGGATTTGGGTATGGCGATGTAAATAAACGTCATGGACCGCTACTACCATCAACTGTACGATCTATTATAATCGGTCCGTCAAATTGCGGAAAGACAAATGTAATGATTTCTCTACTTACCCACCCTCTTGGACTACGTTTTTTGAATGTATATCTATATTCAAAATCACTAAATCAACCCAAGTATGAGTACTTACAGAACGTATTATCACCGATTAAGGGATTAGGGTTTTATACCTTTAGTAATAATGCACAAATAGTTGAACCATCCGAAGCCCAGCCTGAGTCAATATTTATATTTGATGATGTAATATGTGAGAAGCAGGATGTTATAAGATCATATTTTAGTATGGGGCGTCATAGAAATGTGGATTGTTTTTATCTCGCTCAAACATATTCACGCACACCGAAGCAACTCATAAGGGACAATAGTAATTTTATAGTTATGTTTAAACAGGACGACATGAATTCGCACCACGTATTTTCCGATCACGTGTCACCCGATGTAACATTTAAACAATTTCAAGAAATGTGTGTAGAGTGTTGGAAAGATAAATATGGATTTCTGGTAATAGATAAGGATAGAGAAATATGTGAGGGTCGATATAGAAAAGGTTTTGATAGCTTTATATATCCTTGATGTATTTTAATTAAAACTTCAATCGGTCTATAGACATCATCATAGACACTTCGATAACAGAGTTATATAATAATTAAAAATGAATACCATCAAAGAGGGTAAAACCAACATTGATGCTGTGAATGAAATATGTCTGAAACGTAAGCTGATAGAAGCGACAGATGCGGTACGCAAGAAATTCAACTCAATTAAAAGTAGACATGCGGAGAACCAAATATCACTTGAGAAGATGTATGAACCTATAACAAAACCTTTAAAAGTTATATCCTCAGCGACAGATGTAAAATCACAAATTCAACCGCTACAAACGAAAACCTCGATTCAAAGGAGACATTCAAGAGAATCATCTGACATGGATACTTCTTTTAAAACCACACCTGATAGAAGCAAGAATGATGGTGAATATGATACACTACAAACGTCAATAATGGAAACACCACCACCATCAATATTCGCCACCCCAAGTTCGGAAATTTCATTTACAGGTGAAGTACATGACATAGTCAGTAGGCACATAGGAAATTTAAAGTCGGGTGATTTTCATTATGATACCATATACGGTGTACGAGTAGATCCAAATAATGACGTCCTATTGATGGGTAATGCAGAAGTACGATTTTCTAATGGAAATATTGCGCTGTCGCGTGGTAAAAAAAAACTTGGAGTGTATCCAGGCAGTGCAGAGTTATATGATATAATGTTTCTGAGATATCCGCCGATTTTAAATAGCGGTGTGAATGTTAATCGCAATGAAGAGTTGAAGATTTATGGTAAAATATTAACAAAGACTAACGCGGCATTCAAGAATTATAAGCCTGATAATGGGTTGAACACATCTAAATGGAAGAAATTCCACAAAATTATAAAACCTTTGGTAACCTCTACAATGGTGACTAGATCGAAAAGTGGTTTAGGATTACATCATAAAATACCTACCCACAAGATGTACACTGATAAAGATGTGGACTATGTATATTGGAATAAACCGAAAGAATTGGTGGACCGTCTGCGTTTGTTATGGGCCTCAAAAATGGCTGGTAACAATAATGTTAACAACGAAATATTAAGTTTAATCAATGAGATGAGAGAAGAAAAAATTGTGTATTAAAACTTATATTCCAAAGAGAAAAACGTATATTCATACTGATATAATTTCTTATATATTATATCACCCAGTATGTATAATAGGTGCAAATGTGTCTAAAACGTGTTAGATGTATTCAGAAATGGCTACTGTAAACACCATCGACAAGTTTGGTCGTAGAAAAAGCGGTAGTAAATCAATGCTTTTACGCGGGCCACCAGGTATCGGATTCAAGCTCACCAGTGATAAGCATTTTGATATTCAGAATAAACGTTTAAAGAATATTGGCTACCCGATAGACGAGAGAGACGCAGTGACATGCGATTATGTACATCAGTATATTGGTAAAAGCATACAAGAAGCGTCTAAAATAATTCTAGACACATTTCACAAATCTATGGTTGAATACAATAAAAAAAATGAAGAGTTCAACACAACGTATGCGAATCAATTGATTGATGACATTCGACGTTATATTGAAAAAGAAATTTCTATCATCAAAAACATACTTAAAGAAAATCAAGATACTTTAACTGCTAGAGTAGCTAAAATAGATCAGACAGTCGCAGAATTTCATTCAGAGAACACGTCATCCGGCAGATTAGCGTTTCCTCCTGAATGGGATGACGCAGTATATATGTAGAGAAAAGAATACCTATATGCACGATGGCGTTTAATAATTGCAAACAACAAGTTGTTAACGAATTGCACAAATCTTGTAGGCGAAATTTCCCTAGAAGAAGAACTATAATTAAAGGGTTTGGTGATTTATGGCAGATTGACTTGGCTGAAATGCAGCAGTTCGCAAGGAATAATGCTGGTCACAGATATATTCTTTTCGTAATCGACTGTTATTCGAAATACATTTGGACTCGGCCTATTGTAAACAAAACAGGAGCTGTGGTTGCTAAAGCTATGAAAAGTGTTATAAAAGAAGCAAAATATTCACCTAAAAATATACAGAGTGATCACGGAACTGAGTTCTACAACAGAAATTTTACTGCGATAATGAAGGAAAACAATATCAACCACTTCTCCACGTTTAGCACTAAAAAAAGCTGCGATTGTGGAACGTGTAATACGTACATTAAAAAATTGGTTGTATCAAGAATTCTCACTGAGAGGTAAATATAGATGGATTGATATTCTACAGAAAATAACAGAACGTTATAATAAAAAAATCCACAGAATAACTAAAATGAGACCAATTGATATTACACCAAATACATCTTTAAATGTATATAATCATGCTAAAATTGCTTTAAAACCTAAATTTCACATTGGTGATGTTGTGAGAATAAGCAAATTTAAAAGCGTGTTTTCTAAAGGTTTTACACCCAACTTTTCAACAGAGTTGTTTAAAATCGTAAAAATAAACATAACAAACCCCAGGACATATTTACTTCAAGATATGATGGGTAAGCCGATCAAAGGGTGTTTTTATGAAATGGAACTGCAAAAAACTAAATATCCAGATGTTTATTTGGTGGAGAGTATTTTAAGGAAGAGAGGAAATAAAATGTACGTGAAATGGCTCGGACTTCCCAAAGAATATAATTCCTGGATTAATAAAACAGATATTTTATAAATATTGCATATTACTACTATGTTTTAAGTAGAATTCTAAAAAAATGTGTATTGTTAAATCGAATGGTGCTTCTATTTGTGTGTCAGAAATAAACACAAAATTATTTATTTCTTCTTAGAACATAGCTCATTTAGATGTAATCAATATCTTATTCATAGCTTTCACGTTATTTTAATTTTTGTAGACTACAATAATGTTTATTTGTAATATATTATATTTTAGATAAAATATTTACATTAATAATTAATGTCGGTATTTGTAGGTTTAGAAAGAAAATAAATAATATTCACACGTATTGTTTAATAAATATCGAAAAGCAATAGGACCTAGTAAAAGGGTGTAAAACTTCTAATTTTTAAACTTTAACGGTAAAGCTTTCATTGCAATCGACCGTTAGTAAAGGATGTTTACCTAATAAAAGTTGCTTTTACACCTCTTTTATTACCCTTTGTGAACAAATCTCACATCTCTAATGGAATATTTTTATTACACCTTTATTAATAAATTTAGGTTACACTAGTTTATAGTAATATTTTATTCCACACTTTTTATATTATTTTTTTAATTTTAGACTATAAGAATTATTTTTATACTTTATTATATTTTAGATAAAATGTTTACAATTAAGAAAGTAAATAAATAATTATGAAGAAGTATTTGTATCATTTATATAATAAAACACATCAAAAAAATAAGAAGCATACAATTAAGAAAAAATTTTTTATTACTTAAAAATACACATATATATATATATATATATATAGATAATAATAATAAAAAAAGAAACACAAAAAAAGAAAATACAAAAATTATAACTAGACATTAATACTAATATAAAACTTATAAAAGAAACACAAAACAAAAAACGAAACACAAAAAGAAAATACAAAAATTATAACTAGACATTAATACTAATATAAAACTTATAAAAGAAACACAAAAAATAAAAATTATAAAATAGATGCTAATAATATAAAATAAATACAAAAAAATACAACACACAACATAACTAATAACTAATAAATACAAAAAATACACAACATAAAAATAACTAATAAATAAAAAAAATTAGTGTTTATCATTAAGAGTCTTTGGAGTTGGAGTACACACGAAGCACGCATCGACGATGCCAACAACAACAAGATTGTCTTGACATACCCCACATGTTATTATGGGTACATCAAACCAATGTGTTGTTTGATGGATGCTGCCGTGTTTGTGTACGGCGCGATTCCCAATTAATATTGAATAGGGAACGTAGCAACGCGTACACAAATACACGCAGTCACCGTCGATGGTTTCGACGAACACAAACGCCGCGGTCGCACAAACTATTTCCGTGGATCCTGTTTCAACCTCGGTGATGCGGCGGGCCATCTCCATATGGTCCACGGTTTCTGCGTCCACGGCGTCAGTCACGACCCCCTCGTCAACGTCGTCGTCGTCCTCCACTCCAAGCTCAGGTTGCACATCATCTATAAATAAATAAATAAATAAATAAATAATATATAAATACACATTTATTGCATGCATTTTTAGACAAAAAAAAAATTACAAACAAAGGTGAAAGATTCTGCAGAGTGTATTCTCACTTACACATAAATGAATATAAGTATTAATTATATCATAATATTACCTGGAACAGCATCTCCTTCATTCACAACAACACCACCCTCCACCTCATCATCATCAAGCAAAAATCTCGGATTATTAACATCATCCCACGCCAAACCCCTCAAACGTTCCATGTTTCCAGCCATTTTCTATTATATTTTTCTATATTTCCTGCTTCTCACATATTACATCATCAAATATAAATATTGACTCAGGCTGGGCTTCGGATGGTTCAACTATTTGTGCATTATTACTAAAGGTATAAAACCCTAATCCCTTAATCGGTGATAATACGTTCTGTAAGTACTCATACTTGGGTTGATTTAGTGATTTTGAATATAGATATACATTCAAAAAACGTAGTCCAAGAGGGTGGGTAAGTAGAGAAATCATTACATTTGTCTTTCCGCAATTTGACGGACCGATTATAATAGATCGTACAGTTGATGGTAGTAGCGGTCCATGACGTTTATTTACATCGCCATACCCAAATCCCACTTTCTCATCTAAATTATCTACAATAAATTTTTCTTTCTGCTTGACAATGCGCATTGTATCGCGGTTGAAGACTATATAAATAGATGTATGTTTTACAAGGCTTATTTAAATGTTGATCACCACACAACACACACATCAAAGACATCAACGCGACAAAAAGATTGGTGGGGGTATAATTAATTCCCTGATTGACAAGCTTCCATTTGAATTGCATTTACCGGGAGGTTATCAGTATTGCGGGCCCGGTACCAAGTTAGAAAGGAGACTTAAACATGGTGATATCGGAAAAAATCAGCTTGATATAGCGTGCAAGGAACACGATATTGCATACACACAGAAAGATATAGCAGCCAGACACAAAGCAGACTATCAACTTGAACAGGCAGCTTGGAAACGAGTTAAATCCAAAGACGCCACGATTGGAGAAAAAGCAGCCGCTTGGTTAGTTACGAACATAATGAAAGGAAAACGACATCTTGGTATGGGATGTAAGTCAACATTACCTAATATTTCAAAGAGAAAGAATATTCTAAAAAAAGAAGAAGAAGAAGAAGAAGAAGAACGGCAAGAAGGAGGTTAGAACAATAGCTTTCGGTGGGGGAATAGTTCGCAAGGTGCGCGATGTATTACGGAAAGCTGGCGGTAAAAGAAATGTTGTAAAAGATACAAAGAAAGCTATGCACATTGCGCTTCAAGCTGCGCGATATCACATAAAAGCAGCAGGTGGAAAACGAAAAATTCGAACACCTCGCATAATTCCGATACCGAAAGTTGGAGGAATTCTACCTTTAATACCTATTTTTGCTGGCTTATCTGCATTGGGTGCTTTAGCTGGAGGCGCATCGGGTATTGCTAAAGCAGTGAATCTTGTGAAAACGAGCCGACAAGGGATAGCTGAAGCAAATCGCCACAACAGACATATGGAGGCGATCGCCATGGGAAAAAGCGGTAAAGGGTTGCATTTGAAACCGTATCGTAAAGGGTTGGGGCTTTACCTAAAACCGCAAAATTCAAAAAACTATTAGACACCCTGCCCCAGAGAGCTCTAACCGACATTGATCTCAGATATTATGCTAAGAGGATGAAGATACCTTATTTTCGAGGTGTATTTATGCGAAATATTCTTCCAAATTCAGGCCCGCATTATAATGAAGCCGCAATCATCAATTTAGATCATGTGGACGGTCCTGGGACGCATTGGGTGGCATATAAGAAACGTGGTGGTTTAGTCACATATTTTGATAGTTTTGGTGATTTGCCCCCACCCATAGAATTAGTTCGATATTTCCACACCGGTTCAAAGAAAATTGATAAAATCTGCTATAATTACAAACGTCAGCAAAAATTTAATACAGTGTGGTGTGGACATTTGTGCTTAAAGTTTCTATCTTCAAGAACGAAAAAGTGACACTATGGAGCAAACATCTATCACACCAGCGATTGACAGAGAAAACATTAAAAGAATGGGACATTCACTAATTGCATTTTCTAGACTTCGCAGTCTGAGGAAAATGAGCAAATATCAACTTGCAGATATGCCGAAGGAAGTTATGATTGCATGCGCATCAAACGAAATTGCGTTAGTATGGGATAAGTTACCAACACACCTTCAAAATGATATTGACATATTAAAATATCAGTATTGTCAAGATCATTTCTCTGATGATGGTCAAACCACTATTGTTGATGAAAATGACGGTCCACCACCTCGAAGAATATTTTGCTGCTACTGTAAATTAAATGACATAAACGTCTCAAACAATAATGAGATAAACATGTCACCATCACCAGCAAAGAAGAGAAGATTACAACACCGCTGTTGCAACACGCAATAAAGCAACAGAACACGCTCTAAATAAATCAGTCATGTCGCACACCTTCACAGTAACGAGCCGCTCAAGCGTGCTTAGTACAGACTTTTATCCACCCATTCAACTAGATACAGCCAGTCGTTATGGGTTAGGTTTAATAGGGTTCTACTCTTACAATTCTATATTTAATGTGGATGAAAGTAATAACAATTTTTGCTATAAAATTAATGCGAAGGCTGCATCCACAACAAATATTCACATACCTCTAGGAGCTTATGAAATTAATGAAATCTATCGAGCAATATTGAAAGCTATGAATGTTGATGAAAAAGATTTCGAAAAAACACTCTCGATACGGGCAAACAACAACACATTAAAATGTCAGATTTGGTCAAAGTATGAAATAGACTTTACGCAACTAAACTCGATTGGTAGCCTACTAGGATTTGAAGCAATACGTTTATATCCAAATAGAGTTTACGAATCAACACTTCCAGTTGATATTATGAAAGTAAGAATGATACGTATAGATTGCAACATTATTTCTGGAGCATATTTGAATACCGATGAATCACACACAATCTTTGAGTTTGACATTGATGTAGAACCAGGTTACAAACTTACCAGGGAGCCTGCTAATATCATATATTTACCTGTTAGACCTGAAGGACGTCAGTTTATCGATAACATTACTCTAAGCATATTGGATGACAACGGTGATTTAATCGATTTTCGAGGAGAAAAAATTATTGTAAAGTTAGAATTGAAGAAGTTTTAACATCACAACCACTCAAATGGGTTTCAGATATAATAATCGACAGCGACAGGTAAACCACCAATATAATATACTCGATAATAATATCGATAAAAAGAAGAACGCATGTGGAAGTAGATTCATTCAACGTGCACACCTTAAACAGTTAAGACATAGATTGTCAGCCGGAGATCGTAACTTTCTCAAATCTATTGGATTGAAATTGAGAAAAAATTAAAAATAACGATGGTGGTTATTGCAACTAGCGATAAACTTGAAGTGTTTGACGAGCCAGTATTTGACCATTCACTAATTAGTCTACACGAACATACATATAAACCTTATGGCTCGCCATATTACAGAAATTCGGATGAAATACGAATTCCAATTAATTTTCAAGATCTGATACTTGACATCGCAGAAAGTTACATATACATAGAAGGAAAATTTACACCTAGCGATGCTACTAAACAATGTTATCTATCCAATAATGCACTAGCATTTCTATTTGAAGAAATACGTCTAGAGATGGGTGGTGAACAAGTGGCTGTAGTTCGAAAACCAGGTATTACTACCACGATGAAAAGTATGGTTTCATATGGTCAAACACACGCACGCTTGCTAGTAACTTCAGGTTGGGGTCTAACTCAAAAAAAGCAAGATATTTTAGACACTGTCAGTCACGTGTTTAGTGGTAAACTCCCCCTTAAATACCTTATGGGTTTTGCTGAAGATTACACTAAAGGTATTTTGAATACAAAGCAGGAGCTAATTTTAATAATAGCTCGCACATTTAAAGACTCATACATAGGGGGAGGTGGATGCTGAATTGGAAATTAACAAGATTGAATGGAAGATAAGACATATTGTACCTGAAGATCGTCAAAAGCTTAAACTATTGAATCGAATTAATAAGAGTGCTTACAATGCTAAAGTTAAAATGGCATACCGCATGTGGGATCTTTATGAGTTACCTAGTTTGCGTGATACAGCCTCAGATATATGGGCTGTTAAAACCACTAGCAGTCTCGAGAGGCCACGCTATATCATTATAGGTTTTCAAAATAATAATTATTCCAATGACAGAACAAAGAATATCACACAGTTTATACATGCAGATATTAACAATATTCGTCTATATTTAAACTCTGAAGTGTTCCCATATGAACGTTGGAATTTAGATTTCGATAAGAAATTGGATTCTGCCGCTTATTATGCCTACGAAAGCTTCCAGCGTAGTTATTATGACAAAGATATGGGTGAACCGATGATGGATCTTGGAGAATTCAGAAAAAAATCCGCTGTTTGTCCTTGATTGCTCACACCAACCGGATGCCATGAAATCATCAACTGTTGACATAAAAATAGAATTTGAAACCAGGAAAACAAAGTTTCCAGAACAAACTCGAGTATATGCCCTTATACTGCATGATGCATACTTAAGTTACAGCGCCTTAGATGGTTCTGTTCAAAATGGTTTTGTTGGCTCCAAGTAAAACATCTCCTTGATCACAATGTTCTACTAAATGATCAATTTCTTAATAAATGTATTGTATATTTAAATATAAAATTATTGTATTAATATGTTTATTTAATGCTTAATTGTAATAATTATTTTGTAATTTGAGCAAATATGTAATAAAAAAATATATGTAATCTATAAACAAGTGTTTTATTTATTTGATTTTAACCTGCAACTAGAGAAAATAAAAAAAACATACACACATATTTCATTTTTTTATTATAAATATTTTCTAATAATACATTTGCAGTGAAAATAAGAATATACACAATGTTTTATTATAAACTCATTCTAATGATACATTTCAGTGAAAATAAGAATATACACAATGTTTTATTATAAACACATTCTAATAATACATTTCAGTGAAAATATGAATATATGCAAATTAATTGACTGTGTTTTCATCATCTTCAGATTGTTCTTCTAGATGGTATTTTTCAATAATTTCCTTTGGCAAATAATTGTCTATTTCATACAGATAACGTTTCAAATCCAATTGAACCATTTCTTCACAAAATTCATCTAAATTTAAAATGCCTCTAATATATTTTTTACATGTGTTTGCACCCAAGTTGTATTTTTCAGAATCATCCATAAGACGTTGAACTTCATCATTATCGAAACAATAGTTTAGATCATAATTTGCGGCATGTAGCGATTCCATACTTAGATCGCTTAACTGAGAACACAACCTTTGAATAGATGTACCAATATTTTCTGCTTTTACCCATCCTTCAGCTGAATAACACATCCACATATTTGCTACTTGTCTGGAAATTAAATAATTAGATGTAAAAATTTTGATTTTAAATAAAATATTATTAAATGACTTACATGGATGCTATTACCGTAGAATTGTTAAAGTAAATTTTGACTTATTTGGCTGATATGAGCTAATGAGTGATCTAATAGCATTATGTTTTATGATAAACTTTCTTTCACTCTATTCTAATTACTAACTAGTTACTACTTTAAAATAATCCTAAATGATGATAAATTTATTTATTTTCTTTGTTACGAAATAACAAAAATTATTCAAAAATAGAGAATTTTAATAAAGAACTCGATTTTGCACCTGGATAAATGGGAGTGCGCTCACCTAAATAAGTCAAAGTGTATCTGTCTTTTACTGAATTTATTTTATCAATAATATCCGGCTTTAGAACCTCTGCAACTCTTTTTTGGCAAAAATGATTTAAACGGTGTAATTGTACTCTCATCAAACAAATTTACCAAGAGCGATTTTCCAAACCGCGTAGTGACCTGAGATATGTTTTTTATTAGGTAAGCCTTATTTATAATTAATGAAGAAATCGGTCTCTGTTCCACAATCTGATAAGTATCTTGATTGATAAGTTCATTAATTGCTAATAAATCAATATCAGAAATTGCAGCCATGTCTAATTAAACAGTTTTGTATAAAGTGAAAGAATTGCAACAAAATATATAATAATGCTCACTTAGAAATATTCAGATCACAACACTATGCTCACAAAACCTATTAACTGTAGACGATTCGAAACATATATGATTTTACATCGCAACTTCGTCTCCATTTATTACAAACACATAGTTACGTCACGAAACCCCACCATTCACGAATACACACATATTTTTTTCTTATCCTTCAAATCCACATGTTAAGAGTGGTAGCATGAGACGCTGCAACCTTAATACGTGTACGATCGAGGTCGGAGGAATAGAAAACAACGACCTTGGCAAAAGCGCGCGTACCCGTGCGTCATAGACATTCAATCAGCGGTGCAAAGACCTTGAAACATATGCCCGTATACGTATGTGATCAAGGTCGGAGGAGTCGGGCGGTATAAATCAACTACTAAAATAAAATTAAAAATACTAAATTAAAGCACCAGAATTTGAAGAAAGTGATGTATGATTTAATAATTATTGAATAAAAAAAATGTAAAATGGTGGTCCCATAGAAAACTGAATTATTTGTTATTATTATTATTATTACAGTAACTTTCAAGATACTCATAGTTACTTTGAAGGCGCGACTATTAAGTTACAGGAATGCCCTCATTGTCAAGAAATGGCATATGATATTATCACAGAGGGGTCTCGATAAGTGGCTTTTGTGATCATATATAAGATGTTTCAGTAAGAGCGCAAGATTTGAATTGCGCGCCAGTTTGGCTGTCATGATGTCACAAAATTACGACATGCTAGATCGATAGGAGACAGATGGGAGTTAGTAAACATGGAGCAATGCGATAAAACAATGCGTCCTGATTGTTAAACATTATTATCAAAATGATGAAAGTTTGATTGCCACGATTCTTAAATTTCGTCCAATTTTCGGTCGAAATAATATTCGTCATTCATCAACTGTGAAAAGAATAATCGGAGAATTCGAAAGTGTTGATTTGGTTAGTGATGTGAACACACAACACGAGCTCGTAGAGGTCGTTCAGAACAAAACATCACGGCAGTTCGCGAGGGCGTAGCCGGAGGCCAGGAATGTCGATTCGTCATCGTGCACAAGAATTGGACGTTACAATAGTCACTCATCAGCGTATTTTCACTAAAGATTTGCATCTCCATGCCTACAAAGTCCAATTGACTCAACAACTTCTGCCAATAGACTATGCACAGCGAAGAGAGTTCAAGAATTGGATCTTTGAACAATGAAGTGAATGCCATGAGGCAAGTAATGCAGTAACGGTGAATGGCAAACATTATTGTGCTATGATAAGCCAATTTTTTGTGCCTCAATTGGAAGATATTGCTTTTGGTGACATGTGGTTTCAGCAGCACGGTGTCACTTGCCATACCGCCTTGAAACATTGACTGTCTTGCAGGAGTCTTTTCCTGGTCATGTCATCTCTCGGTTTGGTGACCAGAATTGGCCTCCACACACTTGCGATTTAACACCTTTGGACTTTTGGCTGTGGGGTTATCTGAAGTCACAGGTTTATGTCAACAAGCCCTCGACCACCGAAGCATTGAAAGCCGAAATTGGACGCTATATCAACGAAATACCGCCACATGGATGCAACACCGTTATTCAAAACTTTACCAAAAGAGTACGCATGTGCCAGCAAAGCCGTGGCGGCCATTTACCAGATGTGTTGTTCTATACATAACTCCCAAATGTCTACATTATAACTCAACAATAAATATTTCAATACTTTGCTACAGAAAACCATGTTTTATTGAACTTTGAAATATTGTGCTCTTAATGAAACACATAGCATTATTCTATCAAAATTGCAGACATTTAAGCTGAGTAAATTTGGAAGCTCATTATCGATTGTGCTGTACAAATTTTCCTTAGTGATGAATAGACACAGGAAGTTTATAAAATGCCAGATACGAAGTTAACCCTCCTATTATATTCCGTATTACATGCAAAATAATAGCAATAAAAGGCAACTGTAATTTCTGAAAGTCACCTTACATATCAAGCTTTTTCACGTCAAATGAGCACCGTTGTAGGGCATCCACGTAAAATATAAAGTGAAAGATGAATAATTTTTGCGTCTATAAACCTACTTTACATTTGTAGTAAAAAGAGTGCAAGTAAATGACACTTTTTCACAAAGGTTTACGGAATAATAATTTGATTATGTACGTGTTAAAAATATATTAATTTCAATAAAAAGAAAAAAGTAAAACACAGACTTAGTGTTTCATCTGAACGTCATATGAGTAATATTGGGTGCATAAAGGTGGGGCCCAGATGCGTCCTTATAAACAGAAGGTGGACAAGCATTTCTCCATTGGTCGGATTCGTGAGGAACTGTGACTATCCCGTGCCGACGAATTCAGTTTGATAAATTATTTAGTTGTAGTGTTTTTTATACGTATAGGGAGTAAGTGTAAAGACAGATTTTATTTACGATATAGACGAGATTTTCTGGTTAGTGTTTTTATTTACGATGTGGATGATATTTTCTGTTTAGTTTAGTGCCTTTGTAGACTACAAAATGGAGAGGAATTCGGCGTCTTCCAAAACAATACGCGAGTGGATTAGGGATTATCTTGAGTTGGATCTTGATGGTATGGAGCTGGTATGTAAAGTGTGTGACGATAGATAAACTGTTTTATAAACAGAAAATCAGTGTGACACAGTATGTGGCGACGAAAGACACCAAATGTTAATTAACGAAAATCAACAAAGACAACTCAACGTGGACTTACTAAAGTTTATGGTGAGGCCTAACAGTACCTGGAAGCCATTAGAGAATCCAGTATTCAGGGAACTTATTGAAAAATGTGTAGAGGGATAATATGCGAAAAAGCAACTGCCTAGTTTCGCTACACAAACAAAAGACTATTTGCCACATTACTGATAGTGTTCGCTCTGAACTCAAAGAAAAATATCTTTGGTTAAGCGTGGATGAAATAACCAACGCAGTGAGATCGAAAATTGCCAACGTATTGGTGGGAACCTTGGAAGAACTACATGTCACAAGAGGTTATTTGCTAGCGTCAAACGTGTTGGAAAGTTTCGTATCCTACTATGTCTTCCCCTTGTTGGGTTACCCATTCCTTACTTACCGCAGTCAATGCTAGTTTGTCTTACAATGAAAGACTCCTGAACGAGAAGAATGTGCATATGTCCCTCTTTTGGTTTTTTCTTTTCTTTTTCAAAAAAAAAAAAAAATAGTAATAAATTGTGGTTAGGATTAGGTTCGTAGTTGGTAGTGTATGCAGTGTGGAATAATCCGTTTTAGAATCTCTTTAACTTTGTTAAATAGTATACATATAGTAACCTGCGCCTGGCTGTATGGATTTTATCAAAACGCCATTAAAAAAAAATAAATGTGTTGGAACAGGTAAATGCAGCCAGTGTGTCCACTACCGTGGACAAAAATTCTCAAATTAAAATATTTGTGGTGGTAAAAAGTTGCTTTTTAGGTTAAAACTAACCCAGAAAAATTTTAAAGAAAAAATTTATATCCTGTTGCACAAGGCAAATGATGTCATTACAAAAATAATAGCTTTGTGCAATAAGAAAACGAGCATTTTTTGTTGTGATTTTTTTCTTATTAGTTTTATTCTACTTGCCACCCCAGGCCTATAGAGCATCTGCACGTGAATCACGTTTTTTTAAGGTTGTTGCCTGGAGGATAAACAAATAACAAATTATAACCTCACTTCAGTTCCTTATAATAATATAAAAATACAATTATATTTATTTAATAACTTCTTCAATTCATATCTCCTTACATTTTTAATTAAAATATCAAGCCAAGTTTTTTGTACGGTGGGGGGTTGTGGAAGTAACTGGACAAGAGACAGCATCAGTTTTTATTGAATTCCATCAGTCTTTGATAATCATAAACAATATAATTAATTAGCGTGTGATAATAATCACTATATATGAACAAAACCAAATTTTCCTACACAGCAAACACAGGAATACGTTCACAATAAAATATTACAACCAATCATCAAACTATAGTATGTGACTAAATAGCATTTGAGGTTATGGAATCTGCTTTGTTTCATCTCCAAGTAAGTTAACCACGCCCATAAGGTCATGTGCCGCAGATGCTCTATTAACATAACAATGTTGAATAAATTATGTAATGTGACAATATCAATTTTGGACCGATATATTAATATAGCGGTTATAATACAATATATTTACAAAGTGCAAAACATGCTTTGTTAGCAAATGAAATTATAAACAAGTGGAATGTTTGATTCCGACTTTGCAGTTGAAGCATCCCAGACCTGGGCTGCTTCATCGCGAATAAATTTCCTATAATTTTTACATAAAACTAAATTATTCCCAAGCATTTATATCAGTAAATTACAAATTCATTATTCCATGAAAAGGGTTAAATCATTTTCTTATAATTTTGGCAGAAAACGTATGCATTCAAACTATAGAGTCTAAATTATTCAGCTAAGTAAAAGAACACACAGTATTCATTTAATATTTTAAAACATTGACAAAACTGTACAAAATCTCAAAACATTCTTTAGTCAAGAGGAAATAACATAAACAAACTAACGTAAACACGTAGGGTTGTAAGAGTTTTACTAAGAAATTCCAATGCTGTAAACATAGAGTCATTATATTATTTCTCACCTAAATGCATATCGTGGGTAAAGCCAAAATCGGAGCGTTTGCCTATCTCCGTCTAACTTGCAGGCTCGGACCACGAATTCACTCGCGGGAAATCATATAAATACGCGCGGTAAAGTACGATCGTGGTCACATCTCTGACAGCCCCAAGCTATACGCTTTGGTTCTAACGAACCGGCTACAAAGAGATTGTCCAGTTCTACGTGGCAGACTCGTGCCCCACATCTGACTACCCCCAAGCTTTTAGCTTTGGTTCGAAAGAACCGGGTACGAAGAGTTTGTACGACTCTCTGTAATCTAGCTGTGCACTAGGTCGACTCTGACAGCCACAAGCCTATGCTTTTGTCCTGAGGAGTCGAGAAATAAGAGAGTGGCCCTGTCTTGCCTTTATAACTAGCATTGGACGCCGCGCTGCATTAGCGTACGCTAGCCTCCGACACCGCCGTCGACATGGAGGCGAGTAACTCAGGTGTTACTCAGGAATCCGGGGGAGTGGGCCCCGCGGAACTCTCCGTGTATACCAGAATTGGTAAGGATGTCACCTAAATAATTATTATATTGCGTTGCCATTTGCTACGTACTCGAGTCCAGTAAAAAAGATCATGAAATTAATGCAATTCCTTTGTTTCGAGTAAAATGGCAACGCTAACCAAAGTACGACTCTATATGCTTGGGTTTCGCGGTTTTTAACAATATCTGACCGGTGGTACCACCTGATTTCTAGATAGGGCCTTTTTTGTTATAATGCACTGCTCATTACATGTTTACTAATAATTAGAACAGTCAATATTAATTCCGATAATCATTGGAACTTTTCCTTTATTTTTCAAGCCAGGTCTAAATAAGATAATATACCAAAAAACTCAATGTCCAGTTGAATCTGCAATATTTGTAACTTCAGAGTGCATTACCCATATGGGGATCAGAGTGCCGCTGTCGGGTGAGACGGTGAGGCGCCGACAACAAAAACACGCGGTTGTCTGGGCACGGACCTTGTCTCTCGGCAGGGGTCCGGTTCCAGCCAACCAGTATACACCGATTAATGATTTATGGCTACCGCTCCCATAAGCCTGCCACAACACAAGCGGCGACGGCCAAATTAACAAAGCTTAAAATAATACGGGCAGTGCTCATCATATGTCGGGGTTCCGCATATGCATCGAAAGCTTAAAACAATACGGACAGTGCTCGTCATATGTCGGGGTTCCGCATATGCATCGAATCTTCGGTGGCCAAGCGTCAATTGTGTTTGTGATACTGTTTATGGTAGCACCAGCCCGCGAATTCAATAACAAGGCATGGTTGTCGGCCTCTGGCTGGTTCATGTGACAGGGGACACTCTGTTCCACATACAAGGGAAGTTTCTCTTGCACCCATATGTAGAGTTCTACATATGTCATTTAGACTACGAAGCGGAAGTTTCCGCGCATGTAACCAGGTTTGGTTACATTGCAGGTTCAACTAGCTAAATAGCTATGTATTTTTCGTGGACGGTTGTCCACCGTACATGTAACAAGGTTTTGTTCATGTAAGTGTTGTAATCTATTTCTTGTAGACAGTTGTCTCAGTATAGAAATAAAAGGTGTACAAACGGTATTTGAGTTTTCTTGACTTATTTCTACTTTCAGGTACAAAAAGTGAATTCCAAGCACATTAATAATAATAAACATAAAGTCAAATTTTATATTGAGTACTCTTTTAAAACAGATATCAGTGCAGTGCAGGTTAGGGGTCATAATAATTACTACAGGTATACCAATTAAAATTAAAGCAAATTAAATATTATAAATGAAACAAAGTAATACCAAACTTTATAAACGTACCTGTGAGGTTACAATAATACAACAAACTTGGGGTCCTACCACTAAAACTAGACGATCACGAAAAAGGCCAATTAAATAAGTCAGTATTACCTGTCGCTTCACGACAGGTGAGACTTAGAAACAAAATAGAAATTAAACAATAAATGATACGAGGGGGGGTTGGGCCGTTACACAGTTAAAACAAGTATAGTCAGCGAGACCTATATTGTGACGGGACGTGTGGAGCAAGACGCGACATGTGGGCGGGAAATGTATAACACATGACATCTTCCGTCTTTTTACACCGCTTGTATTAAAGCGAGAATGATGATCGTTGTTTTTGCTAGCATGCGACCGAGGCGGAGTTTCACTTACATTCTGTGATACTTCAGAGCCGCACTTCATTCTGTTACCGAATCATTCTAGCAGTGCTGATATATTGTAATTATAATATTATAAGATAAATAATAATTATTTAATATCGGTTTATTTGCTGGCGGGTTTTTAAAATATTTCAAGGTTATCGTATTGAAGTGAGTTGTATAATGGTGTAATATGAGTAACAATTATTTTATATCTGTTAATTTGCTGATGTGTTTACTATATAATAAACTTTTTTTCATAAGAACAAAACAAATATGTCAAAAATTGCTGTAATTGGATCCAACGGGACAGCAGTAAATTCTGGTTCTAAAGTTCATTAAACTTTTGGAAAAAGAAGTAGGAAGGCCTCTGCAATGGTTTGTATGCTTATTGCATGCAAATTAATTACCACTTCGTCATTTTAGTGCACCACCTGTATGTCCAAACTATAGGACCCTGTGGATTTACAGGGCCTATCAGAAAGAGATTACTAATTGTTTTATATGCCAGAATTGAGACAAGTGTTCCTGAGACCATCGATCGATCTGACCTTAGCACCGACCAGCAATATTTGAAATATTTGTTAGAAATGTGCCACGCTATTTCCATGGGATATATTGTTCAACAGGTTGGGCCCAAAGAAATCTGGGAAAAATGTCTCACGCCCGATGGTTAACAACTGTAAATGGAATTTTAACACTGTATGTTGCTACCAATGAGCCACCTGACAACTTGATGACCCTGGTTAAGTTTATAATGAAGGTAAACGCCCCGGTTTGGTTCAGTATCAAGTTATATGCATGCACAAATGTAGCTAAACCTTTATTTAAAATGATTAGCTTATCTCGTTATCTTGATGATGAATTAAAGAACATCATAGATCCCGTCATCCAAGGAAATGGGTACTTTGGCCACCTCGAGAACATTTTAATTACTATGCCTTCGGTTGAAAGACCATTTATAAGGGAATTGGTATATAGGCGATACTAATAATGACCATCAAAAACGCAGACTCCAGAAGAAATTCGACCGTTTATAATAGCGAAGTTCAATCTTGAAGGTTATGTTGAGCTCATCACATTGAACTAACTCTGAAAAATTAGCCGACCGCCTCTAAATTTTCATATCGATAATTTGGAAGCCCTGATAAAATCGGAGATAGTTCCTGAGGTGAAGTTTATTTTTTACCATTGTCACACCCAGGTGGTTGAACGAATTATAAAACTTGTTACAGAAGCATCCCCTGCTGTTTGCGGTAAAGGTTCCCAGGATGGTTTCATTCGAGCCACACTAAAATCTAGAGTAGTAATGCCATCTTTTAAAACAAAATCTGATTATCGGACACAATAATATATTTTTCTAACTTCCTCCGTATAAAAATTGTTTTTTTGTTTTTGAAATGAAAAAAAATTGTTTTAATGGTTTTCTTCTTTAATTTGGGTTGCCTGGGGTTTTAAACTTTGCTATTTGTTATTAATTTATCCTAAAAAAAAAAATTAGCATTCTTGAACAATATTTTTATGTTGCACATGACAATTTCTGGAACAGTGACGTCACACATGTGCATACGACAGAATTTTTCTTTTCGAATTTGCCTTTGCGTTTATTAGTTTTTTCGCTATTTAGCAGCTTTTGACGCCCCAGGTAACCAGAACAAAATATTTTAAAAATCTCCATATGCAAATATCACTCTTTTACGTGGCAGTTTAAAAACTATTGTGGGGGCACGGTTAAGAACAAAATAAGGACAAATTTTTGTTATTTATTACGGACGCCCCAGCGTATATTAAACAGACTGGCTACATGTTACAAGACATCAATGTAATCCTCTCCTCTTCAAACAACATGGAATTATTTGCACCTTTCTACCACCGCCAACTTCTTTCAAAGACATTTATTTACAAGGTAAGATACTATTTCATTATATCTGGAAAGTTTTATGAAGGAAAATCCATATATCCCTCCCCCCCAGTCTGACCTTGTCATTTACGACATGTCGTAAGTTTTACGTATGTCTAGTGTTTACTGTTTTAATTTATTATTTAAATATCTGATGTGGCCAGTACATAACTTTCTTATACCAGTATATATCATCCTGATGTAAACAAATCATTCTATTTAAATCTTCACTTACCTCAAATAAATTTTAATAGCGTGCCCTGAAATATTTCATTAAAATTTTTAAATAATTAATTATCAGCGTCATTCGATACTGTCAATAATAATTCATGTCATATATTTTAATAATTTCTTCTTATTGACACAAAAAAGTTTGGGTCCCGTGGACCTCCTTTCAGCTGGCCAATTTTGCTCATCATCAAGGAATTTATCACTGTCTTTGGCATTTAGAACATGTGTACCAAATTTCAAAGCTTTATCTCAAAAACTGTGGCTGCTATCGCGATACTACAGACATGCAGACAGATTTTTTCCATAAAGTTATGTTTTTCATTATAATTCGTCGAGATTCATCCAGAAATGCAATCAACATTTTTAATTTTTTTCCCGAAATTGTACCTTTTTTCTTCTTTCATTCATTGTGTCTCTTCTGGTGCTACCACATTCACCAAATTTAATGTGTCACCTAAAATGTTGTTGAAAATCTTAACTGCCAAATTTGGGAAGTCTTCTATTAGTATTTTTTGAATTATCGTGGTTACACAGATACACACATACACACACGCACCGACAGACATCATTCGGAAAATAGAATGGATTCAGGAGAGTTCAAAACGTATAAATCAATCAAAATCTCGAGGTCGAAAAAAATCACGGTTGCTATACTTCCTTATAGTAGGTATAAGAAAGCAAAAATAAACCGAGACTTTATAAACTTATCAGTGTCATATACAATAATTCGATGAGATTGATTGATAGTGTCGAACCAGCTTAATAGTAGGAAAAATTTATTTTAATTTCCATCTGTGGTGATTTTATTAAGTGGATTGATTTTGTTTGTTTGCTACAGGTAGGTGCTTTTACATAAAGCTTTTGGTGACGCAAATAATGCTTCAGTATTAATGTTCCTTGTTATGATAGAACAGCTTTATAAACAGACACTTAAATTAATAAATACATTATCAACTATGCACCGTACAACGGAGGAACTACCGACAGATAAGAGATAAAATGATTACATATTTTCCATAACCGTTAAGGACAACAAATATTTGCCATGTATGAAATATTTTTTATATGAAATAAGTCAACTAGAACTTATTTTCAAGATAAACATAGTACCTACATAACAACTAATCTAATTGCATAGGCATTAATAATATGAAAATTTGCAATGTGTTCATATATATGAAGAGCTTTAGGTTTGATACGTATGTATCTTATTACGGCATGTTTTATATTTGAAGATTTGTTTATGTAACTATCTAAAGAGCATATTGTATAGAAATTTGGCTATGTTCTGTGCCCCTCAGACTTTTCATAACCTGTAGATTTTTTCTTAGACATGGATTTTCATTCAAGATAATTAAGTACACTGTGGGTATAAAGTTAGGACAAATGACATTATGACAACGATTTGACAACCATTGTTTCTTAGATGTGTACTTTTTCTGGTTTTTTTTATTATTCATATTATTAGTGTTGTCATAAATTATCGGCAAAAACTAGCAATTTAGGATTATACAGCGTGTAACAAAATTAGTTACCAAGCGTGTAGTACTTATCACAATATTGTCTATAATTATTTATTTGTGACACCCTATAAGGTTTTGCACCTTCTTTGGCTGTTAAGCCACTGTCCTATAAATTATGTAAAAAAATTGTTAAATTAACCTCTGCGCCAAAAGGATGTCAGTCGTTAGTGTTTGAAAAAAAATTTTTTGCCTATCCAAAAAATGTTTCACACCTAATAAAAATTAACCTGAAAATTAAACGTCAAATATTTTGCATTATAAAGGTTGACGCTTTGGAATACTCTCTGACACCGTTCTTAAAACTAAAGGAACATTTTTTTTGGTAATAGATTGACTTTTGTATCAATATCAAAAAACAGAAAACAACTATAAAAGATTTTTTTTAAGTAAATTCGATGCTGGACCATAATGAATCCTTTGCTCTCCAATTTAAGCCTAGCTGACCTCAGAAAAGAGAAAGTCAGCCTGGTCGATAAACCCAATGTTTCTATTGTTCGACAGTTCCGATTATTTGGGGTTTTAGGCAATTTCGCTGAAGCTCAGTTACTGACTCTACAAACCTGCGAACACCCCTGCAGTGTTATGATGTTTTTCAAACCGCAAGGGGATCTGAGCTCCTGAGAATGTAACATTCCATATTTACAATCAGTAATACTCTGCCATGCCACATATCAAACCGCCATGCATACACTCCAGGCTCAAGAAAGATTGCCTTACCTTACCACAATATACTATTCTAAATATAATACGAAAAGAATCACAGAACTATAGACCGGATTTATAAAACTATATTTACTGTAAATCGTATAGGATATATAAATAGCCATCTAACTTAAATGCCTGTGACACTACCTTTTTTATGCAGAACTTAATAATTTTAATTTAAACAATTTTTATGTAATTTTCTATAGAGCTATCACTTGGCCGCGTGTAGGCTGAAGTTTGCTGTTGAAGTAAATTATTTAATTTTCCCAAATCAATTAGAATATAAGGCAATGTGTGACTGTTCAATGTTGACAGTTTATAAATGATCTGTAAATAATTCCTACAATAAAAATCCATTTAAGGGTTCATCCATCAACTTCCCACTCAGAGTTTATTGGTTTGATTAAATGATCAGGTGATCAGAATAACAGAATAAATAAGTAAAGTTTTAGTTAAATTTAAACAAGCTGAAATTACCCGACGTTGCTCAGGTTTAAAGGTTTAGAAGACCCATTTTTAAAACTTTAATCCCTCATTTTGCTCCCTACCAAATTTCAACATTGTAGCCAGGGTTTAGGAGAAACAGTTACCTCCTTAGAGGAAGCTCTCGAAAAATTTATTCTCTTCTCTTATCTTATGGTTTGGGCTCTACATTGATATCATTGAGGACATTTTTCTTTATACAGTGTGTCCCATTTTAAGTGGAATTATCCGAATATTTCGGTTAATATTAACCGAATCAATTCGGAGTTTTCTACGTGCAGAGCACGAAAATAGGCACCTGTGTGACACTTCACACTTTTTATACAGCAAGAATGGCGAAATCGTATTAGGCATTCTTTATCAAAAAATTTTACTAAGAAAGTTATTTAGAATGACTTCATTTGGCCAAATGCGAGATTTCAGGAAAAAAATTTTTTGGGTAGAAAAATGTAAAACATGATATGAAATGTAACGGTTGCTGTGAAATAAAAGAAAAACACTAGCATTTTCTTTTCTATAGGTAACTAATTTATACAATAAAATAAGATTAATTAAGATAGACTTGGTTTTATAGCGTTTTCCATTGGCCGAACTGGAACCGCACCAGGGCAGTACTTATACTGCACTGGTTTTGTCAGAAATATGCTCTAGTGCAATTCCAATAAAATTGTTCGATCTTCGACACGTATATTTTTTGCGTTTGTGGTGAAGAGTGTAAACGTTATGTAACGGATTCACGAGCTTTCCGAAGTGAAACTATTAATTTATTAAGAATGATCCAAGAATTCAATATAAATTCTATAACGTTCTCAACTCCATCAATTTTTGATAGGTGTTTCCATGCATATAAAATGAAATTTTCGTTATCTTCACTTTCACTAACGATGGTTAAAAATGAACAGATTGCACCAGCAGCTTTTTCCCTCGCATATTTTCCGCCATTTTTTAATTGTACTGGCGGCACTGTGAAACCTCGTGTGAAAAAATATATATTCAGGGCAAGAATTACTGCTCTAGTTTCCCAATGGCATTTAAAAACCTGCCTGACCAATGGAATATAAATGTTACACTCAGTGCGTACTAGTTTTACTAATGGAAAACGCTATTAGTTACACAAATTTATTCAGATTACTCTGACATGTTTCAGTCTGAAGACATCAAAGAGTTTAAAAACTTAGTTTTTGGTAATGGTCGTGAGACCGAAACATATCAGATAAATCTGAATAAATTGATTTGTGGATTTAAAACCAAGTATTTATCTTAATCTTATTTTATTTAAGTATGTTTCACAAAGAACCAACCGCCGACTCCATACTATTAATTTATACTATATACACGGTGTTTCCGATTTAATGAGCACCAGTGTCGAGAGAAGATCATTTTAAACAAAATATTATTAATGAACATACTCTTCAAACCTCTTGGTTTTTAAGTTTTTTTTTTCAAGTTTCTGAAAAAAATCGTTTTTTCCCTATTGTAAATGGAAAGGAAGAATATTTTTTTGCTTGGAGAAAATATTTGTTGTACATTTTAACTAGACAAAACATAAATCAAATAGCTAGTTTCTAAACTAAAGAAGATGTTTAAAGTGAGACCCATTTTCTTGAATACAAACTCGGCATCGCTTTATAATGGACTGCTGAACTCTTAATAATTGATTTCGTCGTATTTCATTAGAGGCGATTTCTATTCTTTCAATTAATTCTTCCCTGCTGCTAACTGGGGTAGAATAAACTTTATCTTTTGTAAAACTTCAAACAAAAAAATCAAGAGAAGTGAGATCTGGAGAATGGGGCGGCCATGAAACTGGTCAATCACGTCCGATCCATAACTTGCATTAAGCCATTCTCGAACTATTCCGTAATGAGCCGGACAACCGTCAACCTGAAACCAAGCATTTCGCCTTATACCAAGATCAAAATTATCCCACATATCTGCATGCTTTGTTTCAAGAGACTCAAGAAATAATGCTGATGTTAATCTGGGAAGTCGAAAATAGGGGCTAATAATATTGTTTCCCCATAAACCATACATTTACGCTGAACTCATTTCGGAAATTTCTTGGCCTGATTCTATGTAGTGGTCCAAACATGCAGGTTGTAAAAATTAATTACTCCTATTCTGGTGAAGCAGAATTCATCAGTTCACAATAATTTCAAGAAATTTGGATTATTTCTCACAGAATTCAACATGAAATGACAAAAATTTCAACGGCGTTCACTTTCACCTGGATGTAAACCTTGAACAGGCTGCAAATGGTATGCACGTCGCTGGTCTTTTCGTAAGATTTTCTATACAAAAGTAACAGGAATGCGAAGAATTCTTGAGGCTCTTCGATTACTCACAGATGGATCCCTGGATCAAACATTCGAAGGATCGTCCTGTTTCTGTTCCTCACAACATTATTCAAATTTCTGTTTTGTTCCTGTCTTTTTGCCAGTCCGTTTTCTCTAAAAATCTGATGTACTCTCCGAAAAAACGTATTCGGAAATCGCCTACGGTATCCACTGCAGCTTCAACACCCTGTCTTTAAAAGAATCGTAGAGAAAAGTCTGAATATTTTTTCTATTTAACCTACACAAAGTTTACATCGCTGAAAAGTGAACTAAGAATTGCACTAGAAAAACGAAAAAAAAAAATGGGTTGCCTTTAAAAAAACGTTGAGACGTCATATTTTAAAAATCTAACGAAAAGCGTATGTAAATGGCATCCAAACGTCCATAAAAACAAAAATTACTACACCCTTTGATGAATTTAAAAAAATGTTTATTGGCAAACTTTTGCTTAATTTTGTAAGTCTTTTTTATTAATACAACAAAATGATCAAGAAGAGAGACACACTGTTTGATACATAGAAAACATCATTAGTATAAAAAGTGAAATCCGTCAGTTGTCCATGACATGACTGTAGTGTAAAAGGAATCGTGAATAGATTATACATATTGACTATTTTGATGATATGATGGTTATGGGTTTGATACCGATTATCTCATATCCATTTTTCACATTCGTGACAAGGAATCAATTTAAATTTGACGCCAAATAAACCATTTATTAGATTATTAACGACAGCTACGAATTTCGGATGACAGGAGATAAATTTATTGAAATAGAGAAAGATGACCTTATTTGGGAATATTTTTCTCAAATCAAATCATAGGGCGTAAGGCACGGAGATAACTATTTACTTGCGAGCGAGCGCGACCCGAGCGTATGGGGATAAAAATTGCCGGATAGTGAACATAAATATAGACGTCCATTTGTCTCAGCCTGCTAAAAGGTGAAACTACACTGAAATAAAATCACGATTGGTAAAGAAAATAATTAATTACAATTGTGAACGGTTTTGTTTACCTATAACGTGATATTCATTTAAATTATATTATTGAATTTATCAGAAATCTTAAGATTTTTATGTAAAAACTATATTTAATAAATATTTTTCATTTATGATATTGATTTGTTAAATAACATAATCTTTACACAATGAAATTTTAATTAGTTTTATTATATTTTACATCCGTAAAATAGATATTACATATTTTATAAAGGGGTTTAATAAATACGGCAATTAAAAAAAATACCCTTCTTTGAGCAGGTACTCGCATTCTTGGGACCGAATTACCTTTAAGGATGGGACAGTAGTGGTAGGCATTTATTCTATATTTTTATTTAGTAATCAGTATTATCTGTGCTATCTAAGTGATCAGTGGAGTTGGCATTTCGATCCGCAATTCATGGGCGGTGCCAGGTAGAGAAATACCCAAGTACGTAAGCGAGTCTTGTTTACTATTTTAGTCTACTGTTATGCGTCGAGGTGTGTACAACATAATTTATTTCTCTCCGTTGTATTGTTGATAATTTTATTTTTTGTATTTTATTCTTGATGTTAATTTAATAATAAAGTATGTCAGACCTACCCAAGGGTAAAAATCGGCCATACGCTGACAAAGTGAATAAATTTATCAGTGAATTCTCGGATTTATTCTACAATGGTGCTATAATAATTTGTAAGGTGTGCGAGACTGACCTGATGTGCTGGGACAAACGTGATTGTAAACGTCACGTAAATTATGTGCAACATAAAACAAAAAAAAATGGCGTGCCTTCGACAACACAGTTTATGTTCGATTTACTTTTAATGCTGATTGCCTGTGATGTTCGGCTGCACATACTCGATAAACAACCATTTCAGGAGTTCTGGAATAAATACAACCCCAAGGTGACGTTACGAAGTCACACAACATTGCGTAACTATGTACCAACTGTAAGCGAAGACATTGTAAATAAGATCAAATGTGTACTAAAAAATAGACGGCTGTGGTTGTGTCAACGAGACGACAGATTGTAAAAAAAATCTATTGTAAATGTTATAGTACGTGTACTGGACCTTCTTAAACCAACATTTACACTGTTACTAACTAGCCAAAGACTAACTGAGTGTACTGGTCAAACAATTACGCGGGTGGTGCTGGAGACGTTAGAAAAATTTGACCTGTCAAAAAAGTCAAGTGTTGATGTTTGTGACCCATGGTGCCGCAATAATGCGTTTAGTAGGCCGTTCTTTTCAAGAACACGGTTGTAGGTTAGTACATGTTACGTGTATAGTGCATGCTTTACACCTTGTGGCAGAAACTATTCGACAAGGTTTTCCAGAGGTAGATGCATTAATAGCAATTACTAAAAAAGTGTTTCTTAAATCTCCTAAACGTCTTCGCAAATTTCATAGCAAGTGTCCCGATATTCCCGAACCACCACAGTCGATTCTTACACGTTGGAGAACATGGTTGGAGGCAGCATTATATTATGCTGAATATTTACAACAAATAAAAGCTGTAATACTACAATTCAATCCAGACGAAGCTATTAGGGAAAGCCAAAGAAAATTCGAAGATGTCTCTGTTGAAACAGCTTTAAAAACTATTCACAAGAACTATAAAGAATTACATGACACCACACAAAACTTACAAAACAGTGAGTTGTCGTTAGCGAAGTCACTGCAAATAGTGGACGAAGTAAATCGACTGCTACACTCTATAGGTGACGCAAAAAAAATGAGCCCGTTGGAGAAAAGTTTGCACGTGTGTTAAAGCAAGACATCGGTTTTACCATAAAACAAATTTGTGATGGTGCTGATGGTGCATCTGCAGATCTGTTGTGAGTTCAGTGACTATGGTCATTCTCAAAATATAAGCATATTTTTTCCACACGTCGAACATTACTCTAGGAGACAATCTTAGAAACATACATGATGCTGCAAAGTTTTTACACATCTTTTCCAGTTTGTGATAGCCAAGCTAGTTAAGAGGATAAGTTGTGCATACATTGTTATAAATTGTAACAGTTTATTGCTTTTATTACTAGTTAATTTCTTTTCTTACATTTAATATGGTGCGTACGCCTATGCCCTGCGGCGCATTTTTGCCAACTCTAATGATCAGATAGTGACTAAAGTACTTTTTTGTGAAATACTTTGATTATTATTTATAGTGAAATTGCCAAAATACACGAGAGCAAACAGAAATCCTACTGGTCCTAGAAAGAGTATGAAAAGAAGGACAAAAGCCCTAAATAGGTAAGCAAATTGTAGCACTATATTGTTAGTACGTAAATATAAGAAATTAATTTACAGTGAATTTATAAAAACGTTATTTATTACAGATGTTTTTCAACTATCAGTTTAATCTGTAACTACAGAAAATTTCTTAAATATTTAAATTTGTACTACGACAATTTGAGATAAAATTAATAATTCTCAAATTAAAAGAATTTCTTGATCCAACCTACATATATCAAACTTATCATTACTTTTTACAGTTTAACTTCTTTATAAAAATATTTCAATCAAATATTTTTTTCTTAATACATAGTACAGGGTGATTATTTTAAGTGCCTGCACTCGATTTCTTTGTTTGATTTTTCACCTGGGAAAAAAATTCCGAAATTATACTGTTATATCTTTTTAAGCAATCAGAGAAGAAAAAACAGCGACAAATAAAAAAAGTTAAAACTGAAAAACTAAAAAAATGGACAACCTTTAACTGGAAATTAATTTTTATTTTTTTTTATGTACCTGTATATTAAGCTAAGTTTAAAGAGAATTTCTTTCAGGTACCAGCAATACATAATATATTATTATTACCTTTCATATTTAATAAGATATTAGGGTTTGAAATAAAAATAACACAAATATCTCTTTTAGCAACAAAGTCATCTATGAAAACAAATAATTTTAAAAAATGGAGTAATTCTACATATTTTATTTACTTTTAATAGGCTACTTAAAAAAACGGTTTATGAAAATAGTCCACAAAATATTGACTATATTAAATGATAAATTGAAAAGAAATAGATAAATAACAAAATGTACCGGGTGTCAACGTGATTATGTATCAGTCCGCCTTTTTTTTATTTATTGCAATAACAATTTTAAACTTGGGACGCACACGGTTTCACCGGAAATGCTATCAACTTAAAATTTTTAAATAGAACACCTTGTAAATTTTGATACAATTAGATCCCACATAAAATTTGGTATACGATAAATGTCAATTTTAAAATTTTTTTAAAATATTTTTCATGAAAATCTAAATTATTAATTGAAAATCTTTGTATAATAAAAATTTACCAAATAACCATTGGTAATAATAATATGGCTTATTTTTAACATTTAGATGTTTATTATATCGGGAAATTATTTAAAAAAAATTGAAATTGTTTCTTTCCTGACTTTTCATGACAATTACAATTTTTTTTTAATAGTAGCCCCATGGTTTAATTCACAATATGAATCGTTATAATTTATAATGTTTGCGTTAATAATTTTTTGGTGGTGTTCAGAAAGTTATTAAAATTTAATTATTTCACAATGTAATAAAAATTTGCTTCAATTTGTATTCAGATGTCAAAAATAAGCCATATTATAATTTCCAATGCCTACTTGGTGAATATTTATTATACGTACAAAGATTTTCAATCATTAATTTTGATTTTGGTGAAAAATTTAAATAAGTCCGCCATATTTAAAGGAAATGTTAAGAGTTGACATTCATTGTATAGTAAATTTGATGCTGAACCCGATTATGTAAAAATATACAGTGAAACCGGAAATGTTATTAAAACCATACTTACGCCTATTAGCTTCCAACATTATGCGTTCCAAGTTCCAAAATTTTATTACAATAAATAAAAAAAGTGGCGGGCTGATACATGATCTCGTTGACACCCGGTATATAACAATAACCGAATTATTTTAATCAAATACAGGGAAAATTTGATTAAACACCTTCACCTCTATTTGCAACAAAATGATGTTTTCGAACAATTGTTGTACAGGGTGTTGATTAAGTTACACACAATAAACATAATGTTGTTATTGCTACCCCTCTCTTTTTTAATAAAAATGTACCTATTCCTTATTGTTTTTTGAGTACAGTGGTATCCAATTTTAGGAGTCGCTTGTTTAACGTTTACAAGATAGAAGGGTGTTTGTATCTTGTAAACGGTAAATAGGAAACCCCTAAAATTGGATGCCATTGTACTCAGTAAACAATAAGGAATCCATTTTTATTAAATTAATAAAAATGGATCCCTTGTTGTATTCTAAATACAATGTTATTTAATTTTAGGAGTCGCTTGTTTACCGTCTACAAGATACGGGGTTTTGTATTTTGTAAACGGTAAACAGAAACCACCTAAAATTGGATGCCATTGTATTTAATAAACAATAAGGAATCTTTTTATTAAAAAGGGAGGGCAATTTAAAAAAAATTAATGTTGACGTCACAGCTTAAAAACAAAATATCAAAAAAAATTTTCTTACAATGTTACTACAGCATTTTACATTTTTTTTGCAGATTTACAGAGATGACAATTTCTTGAAACAAAAAATGGAGACAAATTTAAAAATATTTTTTTATAGTTGCTTGCTTCCGGAAATTATAAATCCACAGTATCCCCACAGGAGAGAAATTAAAGATTTACGACCAGAACATGATTTAGGTGTACAGGAAATCTAATGTATTAATAATTTTAAAGAGCTAGAGAAATTAAGTTATCTGTAATGAAGCAAGTTAATAAAGTTATGATTTCAACTTTCCTGCTTTACTTATTAAACATTTATTGTGGATCCACAAGAAATTGAGCCCACAACAAGCGTAAGTTAAATTTTGTGTCAAACTTGTCCACTCAGTACGTTTGTTTAAAATAATGTTTTATTTAGTAGGATCTGAACATTTTCCTCATACATAAAAAATATCTTTAAATTAGATTCAAGAGGCAGGTATAAACTTAACTTATAATTTTGAAACACTTTGACCTCAGATCAAATCCCCTTGTAAACTAATTTACGGAAGATATCTATAATTCATCAATAAAGTGAAAATCTCCACTAAGCAGCACTTTAAAGTATTCTTGACTATCCTAAAAAAAAAAAAAATAAATACGATACAAATAAGAAAAACATTCCAGGGCGTCGAAAAACAATATTCGTAATTAAAAAAAATTGTAAACATTTAAGAACAAGTCCTTCAGAAATTATAATATTCGAGGGCATTCTTTAGTTTTTATGTTCTTATTATTACTAAACAATTTTTTTCACAATCCGGTTACAAATCACACATACATTTTTCAAGAAAAAAAAAAAGAACTAGAAATTAAGATCATATTCTATTTACTGATACTTTCGTTTAAATTTAGAGAGGTGTTAATAATGCCAATATGCATACTTTTTTCAGTGTACATTTCATCAGGCATACTTATGCCCACTTGGTGTTTTAGATACGTTGCACGTATTAAAGTAATTACTCAGCCCCTGAAAATAGGCAACCAACTTTGAAAACTGTGAAAAACATGAATCACAATTCGGAATAATATGAAGAAAATAAAGATTGGAAAATAATTATGAAATTAATTTTGCTCACAGAAAGAGTGCAGTTTCTAAGGTACATTCTCGAATTTTGTATCACATCTTGTGATTGTTGTTATTTTCGTGCAAAGTACGCCTCCTTAAGGGCACTTGAGCATAATAAAACAAACATATTTTTTTTAAATGAGCTCGTACCTTAGAAAAGGACATAATTTTTACAAAAAATTCATTTTGTGCATGAAAATAGGATGCTTAACTTTCTTTGTATATTCAGAATCGGAAGCCTAGTTTTTTTAATGCGTGCATTACAGTCTTAAGAAAACTTCGTTTTTGTTTAAAATTAGCAATTATGTTGAGATATTCAGTTATGAATATTTTTAAAATAATTTTAAATTAAATTTGCCAGTCGTGGTTACACGCCACAATAAACTAACTATCTTTTATTGTTTGAAATTTTTTTTATCAAGCCTTTCATAGGCTTTCATTTATATTTATTGTTACTCAGAATTGTGCTAATTAACGACAAAAAGGATTTGATTAAAGATTAATAATTAGTCAACGTATTTATTCACAGATTAATATTAATGATTAATCTATACATTGGAAATATTCATCGATTAATTATTAACCCATAAATTAGAAAAAATTCATTGATTAATGATTATTAATCAATAACTAGTAACTAAATTTAAGTAAAACGGAAATTCTTAATTTTTTTTTATTTGATATTTAATTTAACAATAAAATAAATATTCGTTATGAATAAAAATGAAATCAAAAACAAAATATAAAAATTCTCATGAAATAAATGTGTTCGAAACATTTATTTCATTATTTTTTTATTTATGGACTAGATAAATAAAAAAATAATAAAGTGTTTTGAACCATAAATTACAGTTATGCCGATTGAAAAGCAGTCACTGATTGAAAAGCAATTACTGATTTAATAAAAGTATAATCAATGATTAAGGGTTAAAAATGTTAGCTTGACTGATTAAGATCAATGATTAACTATTTGAATTCATAACAAGTTATTTTTTTTACAACTACAGTGACATGGTTTTACAGTCTGCATTTACATTTACCTTTAGCAGGTAAAAAATCTTTTTTTTTATTTGAAAAAAATTTTAATTTTTTAAATGTTAAAATTTTAAAATTGTTTTCCACAATGTTGTGGAAAACCGTTAAATACATATGCCTTAAAAATTGAGGAGCATTCGTGCAAAACCCGATAAATTCAGTTTTGATGGAAAATGATGTATAACGTTTCATACTAACAAAAAGGGTCTTCTACCATATTCGAGCAGAAGCCGATATTTTCCGTGTAAAATCTTATATAAACTTGATTATTTCGAGCAAATACCGATAAATCCAATATTTCGAGCAAATACCGATAAATCCAAAATCCCATATTTGGAGACAAACTTGGAACAGATATACATATTGCCATCTGTTTTGAAGGAGTAAAATTATTAAAATATTTTTAAGTTCTTCTACAATAGTTGGGGGTTGCACTACAGATGTTTCATTCTGCATGCTGATTCCTCTTTTATTTTCAGGTTAGCACTGTTATTGTGTGTGAATAATATAAAATTTCGTTGTAACTTGTCATTTTGAATAAGTTTGGAAGTACCTCAGTGCAATATATATACCGAAATTTTTTCTTTACTATAGGTGCCGAAATTTTTCAAAAACTTTTTTAAAAGAAACTATGACGATGATCTCGTACTCCATGATATCAGTAGATTATCATCCCGGAAAAGAAAAAAAAGTCTTTAAGACACCTGTTGGCGCAACAATTTGGTCCTAGTTGGGAAGAGGAGACAACGCCAGAAGTTATGTGGTACAAGAAGTTATCGAGTTCACCTTTTGTTGAAGTTGAATATGAGAATCAAGAGCAAGAAGAACTTTATGATTGCCTCGAAGAGGAAACTGCAATCCATATTTAATTCAAATTATTATGTAAAAAAACTACTTTTTCTGAAAATAAGTTACTTTTTGCAGTTTTTGTAATGATTTTAAAATAAATGTTTTTGGTAATGAATTTATTTAGCCAATTAATAAGGAAATATCAAAAAAAGAAAAATACATGATTTCAAAACTTTTGTGTAAAAGCAGATAAATCCACTAATTTTGTGCAAAAGCCGATAAATCCAATGATTTTTGTTTTTAAAAAAGAGCTTTGTACATTGAATTTTGCCAAAATTTTAGGACTCCTTGGTTCAACCCCTAAGACATGTTTTACTGAAAATTATATTTAAAATTATCCAACCGATTGCATACTATACATTATCGTCGATTTGATGAGAAATGCAAAATCTGGATTTATCGGGTTTTGCACGAATGCTCCTCAATTGTAGATCAAAATATTAATTACTATTTATTTGATAATGGTTTTAAGACGCTGGAGTTGCGCGCTTCCCTAATAATAACCTCATGGTTTTTTGTGAAAAAAAACTTCCGAAAATTTTGTTTGGCAATCTTTAGAATTTCATTCTTCACATCTTTCTAATTGTAAATCATCAAACCCAATGAATTCTAGGAATTTTTTAAACGGGTTTCTTGGCGCCCGTTCTATTTGGCGAGATATTTGAACTTGTTCTGCACTCCTTAATTTTCAGATACATCTAGCCTAATATCAGCTGATCAACACGGTTTTATGAAATGTAGATCCATAACAACGAACCTGGTGTGCATAAAGCAGTATTTAAGTGAAAAATTGAACCGTTTAAATCAGGTGTATATAATATACATTGATTTTTCAAAAGCTTTCGACAGACAACAACGACCGTGGTGTTCTACTTTCAAGGCTTATCGATGAATTTACCAGATATAATTAAGACATATCTGCAGGATACCAATATGTGCAGCATTGTGGTTTCAAGTCTGTTGAATTCATGCAGGAGTAAGTGGTGCCACAGTGTTCGATATTGGGACCGTTTCTCTTTAACTTATTCGTAAACGACATTATATCATATCTTGATTCCAAACAGTTATTATATGCTGATGATCTAAAAATATTCCTAGAAGTAAATCTGTAGACGATTGTAAGTGATTACAAAATAATATAAACAATTTAAATGCTTGGTATATCATTAATAAACTGCCAGTTAATGAACAAAAGTGTAATGTTTTGTCGTTTACCAAGAGACATAGCATATTTGTTTATGATTATTATTTACATGGTGCTGTATTGCAAAGGCCAGATTTCATTCCGGATGAGGGGTGTATTTTGTAGAATTTTTCGAGAGACGTAAATAGTTATTTTTGATGCTAAATTGCGAAATGCCATTTTTGCATTCGAGAATGAAAGTTTTTTTGCGAGCAAAAAAATCATCCGAGATGCCAAAGAATTTCGCAATCGAGTATCAAACAACATTTTTTCGAAAACCGTATCCCACAGTTCACAAAATACTAAAAATGTGAAGAGAAAATTTTGACATTTACAATTAATTTATTTGACATGTATGCATCTACAGTTTGCTGCACATATTTTAATATCAGATATTCTTTGGTGCGTCAGTAATAATAGCAACGCAACAAACAAGCTTCAGTAAAAAATCTATAATTCTACAGCAAATACGTGTTTTTTAAATCTTGAGTTGGTGGCAGTTTATTCAATAATTATTAATGATTGATTGTTAAGATTTAGGTTTTTGTTGATAATTAAGGCTGATATTCAAAATCCCGGGATAATTTTCCGCATAAAAATAATTTGAGTTTAATTTCAAAAAGGCTAATTTTGTAGAACTGTATAACCAACTTGGGCTCATAGATTGGACTTTCCTGGAACATTTTAATAATGTAGATACAGCTGTGGATGCACTTTATTTAAAATTATATGATGTTTTCGATACATAATAATGTACCTAAAAAACAAAAAAGTTGTGGGTCTTATCCCACATGGTTTAATAGACAGATAATCCATGATATTAAACAGAAGGAAAAAATATTAAACAAATGTAAAAAATCTGGTAACACTGAATAATACAATACATTTAAAACATTGAGAACAAAAATTTTATCTGACATAGATAGTGCTTATAAGTTATTTAGACAACATCGAAAATAACATGCAAACCAATCCTAACAATTTTTGGAGTTTTATTAATTCAAAAAACAATACTTCATTCATTCCGTCATCGCTAATTTACGAGAATCAAATGGTTGAAAAGTCCCAAGTAATAGTTGATAATTTTGAGGACTTTTCCTCTAAATCCTTTATGTCCCCTACACTCCATAAATTTGACGACGTAAGTAGTCTGAATTTAAATACCTTAAACTTATCTATCATCACTGAGGACGAAATATGCCAATCTATAAAGAAAATTAAAGCCACAATAACCATGGGCCCTGATATAATTCCGGCATTTCTAATTAAAGATTGTTCAACTGTATTCGCTATAGCCCTTCTAATAATTTTCAATTTAATTCTCAGTACTTCGACATTTCCTCAAAAATGGAAAAATTCACGAGTGTGTCCAGTGTACAAAATGATATTTTTGAAAGCTTGGATACTAATGTTCATTTTCTCTTGTATGCAGACGACCTAAAAATGTACCGATTTATTGATAATATTCATGACTGTCAAATTCTGCAAAAGACCTTGGATACCATTAATATCTGGTGCATCAACTATCTACCCCTCAATGCTAGCAAGTGTAATGTCATGTCATTTGGCCGGAAGCATAATCTGTACGTGTACAATTATAATATCGATAATGTTGTTTTACAAAGACCTGATATTATTAAAGAACTTGGAGTGTATTTTGATCCAAAATTGTCATTCAATAAGCACGGCGAAATGGTAACTACTTCTGTTTTTAAGAGTCTTGGCTTTGTAATCAGGAACTGCAAAGATTTTAAAAATGTCGACACTCATCGTTTACTCTATGTAACATTTGTTAGATCTCACCTTGAATATGCTTCAGTTATGTGCAACCCAATTTATAATGTCCAATATATTACAATTAAAGAATATTTAGCGTAAGTTTTTAAAATCTGCAGTGTACACTCTTGAGGGCACTTATCCACCTATTGGATTTCCACAAAATATATTGTTAGAAAAATTTAACTTACCAAGTCTTGCCAAACGAAGAATATCTCAATCTAGAATTTTTCTATATAAAATTATTAATGATCGGCTGGATTGTATTAACCTATTAAATCAAATAAATTTTAAAGTATCTAGAATTTCTGCTCGCCATAACAACTTATTTATTTCACACATATCAAGAACTAATATTCTCTTGGCTTCTCCAATACACCAAATGCATGGCAACTATGGTAAAATCGAAGATTGTGTTGATATATTTGTAAAGAAAGTGTAATTAAAAACTCTGTTTTGCATCTTGATGTTTTGTAATCTACTGTATTCTTTATTTATCTGTATATGTATGTGTATGTATATGTACAAGTGTATATTTACATGTGTATATACAATTGTTCGTATATATTATATATTTAATTAAGAAATTTTTTGTAAAACTTAAAATTGTTTATTGTGTATTTATCTATACATAATTTCAATGTACCTAATCCCGTAATTGGGCTCCTGCCTGTTGGATTTTGTATTTAAATAAATAAAATAAAATAAAATAATAAATAAACTGGTAAATTGATTCTAGCATCTATAATTTCATTGATTTTTGTAGGTGGATGTAACAGTCTTTTACATCCTGGTTGTAAAAGACTTTTATGTTCTGTAGACAAAAACGGTCGTATTGGCATTTAATAAATATCATGTAAAAGTCAGCTTTTAATGACAGTTTTCGAAAAAATTTATTTTTCAAAAAATGTTTAGTAAACACTATCGCCTCCATCTTGTCCTCGTTCACTTTCACCTTCTAAATAAATAATATGAATCAATTGAATTCTTTCCAATAATTGACAGAATGATATGAATGAAGCTAACTATCCTAGCGCAGCCAACTTATAAAAATATTGACGTGTTTTGATGAGGAACTCCTTTGATGTTAAAAATAGAGCAGGTTTATCCCAGATTATTTGGAAATAAGTAAGCATATATGTAAATGGTTTATACGACATTTTATTCATAAATACTTATTATCTTAACTAGGTATATAACAAACTTTTGATTAAAAACATGTATTCAGAACCAACTCAATCAATCTTTAATTATTGACAACTTTACAATTCAATCTGGTCGCAAAAATTTATTGATTATTAGATATTCAGCTGGCACTTTCAAAATTCATTTAAAATCATATTCAAATTGAAAATGAGATACACGAGAATACCAAAACTAAAAATAATTGAAAACTTTTCAATATTGAATAGTTTTTAATGCATATGAGAATAACCCCCATATCTCGAGTAGGTATTAAAAAATATAATGCGGAAGTTGAAGGCTGATCCTAAATCATGTTTAAATATTATACATAAACCTCAACTTTGCCAATGAAAGATGGACTCACATTTAGGTATTAACTTTATAGTGTAGATAAAAGATGGGTAATAAGCCCTTTAAAATTTATTTCTCTTTTAAGGTTCTGGAGAGCCTGATAGCTGCGGGTTATTCGATAATCCGATATCTATCTTTATTTTCCACTGCCAAGAGTGGACACTGACAATATATTCTTGAAATGATTACAAACATTTGTGGTAGATGGATGACAACTGATATTATTAGATGGTAATGATTATAAATCCTAAACCGCTATATAAATGACCTAATATTTTGTCTTCTAGGCATAAATTGTCAGATTATAAGGGATTAGATTAATAACGGTTATACCATTTTCGATAAATTTATTTTGATCGTTTGACGATTATATTTAGTTTGTTTAATAGTTATATATGGAATTAAAATATGTTATTAAAAAAAATGTATTTTCCTTTCTTTCAAATAATACAAATATTATTCTTTATATTATAAAAATAAAGATCTTATACTTATAACTACGTCTTATTTATTTGATTGACAACCAGTAAATATGTAACAAGAGATTAAATAATCAATAATAGTGTTTACGTAACATGATGAGATAGTCGTTATAATTTTTACGTGAAATAAAATTCTACGATAAATAAGTATGAAAATATTCTGTTTTATACATGGTGGAGAAAAGTTTTCTCATAGTGTCAATATTTATATATATATATATATATATATATATATATATATATATATATACACATATATATACATATATATATACATATATATACATATATACATACATATATACATACATATATACATATATACATATATATATACATATATATATATACGTATATATATATATATATATATATATATATATATATATATATATATATATATATATATATATATATATATATATATATAATATATATATATCTACTTACTGCTTTTAACAAAAAATAGTTGTTCAGTATATAGCATGACTTTGAAAGTTTTATTCTTCTCATGTCAAGACAACTAATTCTTTTAAAGAAAGACCTATTTTTTTTCTTTTACACTCTGACGCCATTAATAAATAGATAGGTAGAAGAGCATCAACTGATGGGATCTCATCATCCTGAGAAATTATTTGGACAAAAAAGATCTCAAAATTTTATTAAAATAAAAATTATTCCCTAACTTTACAAGACTCAAGCGAAAAATAAAAATATAGAAAAAAATTTCATTTTATTTCGTTTCATTCAGCTGATCCCATGACACATCGAAAATTTTAAATTTTGTGCAGTGTAAAATGAGAAAATCCAACTTTTTAATTAAGAAGCAGAAGATATCATGGACGAGAGTCTCACAGAGGATGCAAACCGTGGATATATGTGTCCGGACTTATGGTCCTTATCGGCACGTTGCTGTTAAGTTGAAAGGATGGACACATCTTAGGATAACAGCACAAAGGAAACCACTGACAGGCAGCCAATCACTCATTTGTGGCTGCAATTGAAAATCCCTGTGTTTACAGGGCGCCAGACAATCCTGCCACGAAGGAAACTATATCGGCAAAAATCTTTGAAAACTTACCTGATAGAACTCTAAACGTATTAGTCCGCGTAATAAACCACTTTTTTGACACCGATGTATTTCCCCCTTCGTTAAAAACCTCAATTGTAATCCCACTTCACAAGGACGGCGGTACTGATGACCCCTCAAATTTCAAACCTATATCACCATTATGTACCCTTTCAAAGATTATTAAAATCTTGTTAAGAAACGATTGCATGAGTTTCTTAGTATCCATAAAATACTTACTGTTGTACTGGTGATGCTACGTTTGACTTTTTAGCTGAAGTTTACACAAAAAAATGAGGGTTAGGCAGTTGCAGCTGTGTTTTCTGATTTGTCCAAAGCTTTTGACTGTGTGAACCATAATATATCGCTTGAGAAACTTCGGTGTTACGGAATTTTGGATACATCTCTCCTCTGGTTTTAATTCTATCTTAATGATCGCAAACAGAGAGTAAAATCACTAGAGAACTACTCTGATGAAGTCAACATAAATTGCGAAGTTCCGCAGGGATCCGTGCTTGGCCCAGTTCTCTTTTTTACTGTATGTTAACGACCTTGTATCTATAAATATAACTGGTCGTTTCACTCTCTTTGCCATTGATACAACGATTTCTTGGCACAATAAAGACATAGAGACATGATATGATATGATATGATATGCTCCGACATACACTTGGTAAAAAAAATGGTGCGATTCAAACCTACTTGACTTAATATAACCAAGACAAATATAGTAACTTTTGGATGCAATTTAGAGTACATTCCTTTAGGAAATAACGAACTGGAAACTAGAATTCATGTAAAGTTTCTAAGATTGCATATTGATAATAAATTAAACTTTAATGAACATGTAACGAACTTATGTAAGAAATTAGCTACGGGATGTTATGCAATTCGTACAATATCTAATGAACTGGGTTACTCTACGGCAAAAACAGTCTACTGTGCCCTAATAGAGGCTCATTTAACATATGGTATTCAATTTTGGGGATCATGCAGTAAATAGCATCTTTATTTTACAAAAACGACCGCTAAGATATATTTGTAAGGCGCGTTTCAGAACCCCATGCAAACCACTTTTTGTTACTCAAGATCTTAACAGTAGCCTCAATATTTATACCTGAAACCGTGTACATCATTTATAAAAATAAAAAACCAATCGACACGCCAGAAAGCCACTATAATACTCACCAAGCTCATAATATTCAATTGTCTATTCCTACTTTAAATTTTACAAAAAATTCGATAATTTATAGTAGTAGAAAAATATATAATCATCTACCAGTAACCTTAAAAAATATATCTTCTCTGAAGCTCTTCAGGAAAGCAGTGAAATGTTGACTAATTGACAGACCCTATTAATGATTTAAACAATTATTATTGTTTGTATTTTATAACTTTGTCAACAAGAGTATTTCTTTGGACAATAAAGTATATTTCTATCTATCTAACTATCCATCTATAGCTAACTACATGGAATTCCCTACTCAAGGAATGTAAAATAATAGAGAATGAAAGATGTTACTGTAAGAAGAAATATTCTCAGAAGCTAGGATAGTAGGTATAGCGATACCTTGGACGGGAATCCGCCCCCAAAATGGGGCCCCATAGGGCTCCACCGAGGGCCCCCTTAGGGCTCCGCTGGGGCCCCCGTGTTGTACCCCCTTAATGCGTCGTCTTATAACCCAACTTCGAGCCCCATTGCTACTAGGACTCCGAGCCCCCGTATTGATCTCCGCACAACATAACCACACTTTTTGTCCGTCAACGTCTGCCCTAGCTTTAAATCCATGCTTCAATAGGAATATTATTTTTAAACCTGTAATAATTGTATCTGCCACTTGCAATGAAAAAAAAACCAGGCTGCGTGTGGTGTCGAACCGCCGACCTATGCATTTGTAAACGGATGCCTTCACAACTGAGCTATCGAGCTTATTAATTCTTTGTTTTTTTAAAATGTGAATGATTGGGGCAACATTTGATTAGAAAAGAAAACCTCTACAAAGAAGTTGCTAGATATGTATAATAAGTAAATACAGATAATTATTTCGTAATAATTTATGAAATATCTCTAATTAACCTTTTACACAAAATAATTCGAAAACCTACCTTGTGTGGAAATCTCGACAATTGATATTAATGAAAACGGCTTGAGTGATTAGTAATGAAAAACAGCTCTAGTAGTATCATGTAGATAATAATAATAATAATAAACGTCTTTATTATGGGCGAAATTTAGTACAAAGTACTATTCTTACACTTAACCCAAGATAGGTAGGTACTTAACTTTTGTAATTAAAACTTGCTAGAAACGCTAAATTACTTGTTTTGGTAACTTTTTTTCTTACGCCAAGGGGTTTTTTTATTTAAAAAGCACAAGTTAATGTCCGAAAAAGTAGTACCTAGTACAATAATATGGAAACAGAGATATATGCTACCTAGTACATGCCCGTTGACATTAAGCATGCTGAAACAGCGGACCCATCAAAACGGCCGCTGAATTGGGAAAATTTATTACGTACAAGTTATTGCCCCGACTTTTTCTCATCTAAAAAAATGTACCCGACTGTATGATTTTCTTGGACATCATTCTATTAACAATAATTGGTTCATAATGATATAACAGCGGACTAAATAAAATATATGAAAAACCGGACCTACGTGTTCAATAATTTTGTTAATTTAATTTAATTTACTATAAAATGTACTTACGGACGCGTCTTTTGTAATTAAATACCATATTTATACTTTTTTGGCGATCATTTATCAAAAACGATAAAAAGAAAAAACATTAAGGCAAGTTATACTAACCCTTTTAATATATAAGGCTTTATATTAAATAACAATAATTATACTTGATATCCACGGTATGTATAATAAAGAACTTTATCGAGTTATCGAAAGAAAATTAACATAACTCGCAGCAACGAGGCACAATAGATTTTAAAATTGTCAATATTACTTACTAGTATTATGAAAGTGGGGAAATAATAATACTCAAAAAAAGAGATTAAAAAATGTATTCAAAATGTATCAACACATACACGTAATATAGATCTGGCTACCTATATCATATTTTTTACATAATTTAAAAATGTATTAATAAAAACTAGATGTGTTTTATTTAACGTTCATATCGTCTCTAAATAATATGTATAAATTCATCAATAAAGACATATTTCACAAGTTATGACAACACGTCCACTGTTTCTTGCAGTACATGACAGAGATATATCCTATTTTACATTATTTTAAATTTATCAACACAGATTTGTTACAAGCTATGTACATATATTTCATTATTTTAAATTCAGCAACAAAGACATTATTTCACAAGTTATAAACCTATTATTTTATAATATATCGAACAGGTAATCTATTTTTACTTTTAAAAATTTTTCAAGGCATGAAACAGCTTATATTGAAAAATAATAAAATAAACCCTCTGGAAGTGCCCTTGTGTAAAATTCAAACTTCTTTACACCATTTAGAAAAGAACATTTTACATTTTTAATTTTTTATACCCCCAAGGTACAGAATTTTCACCAACGAATTTTCTTTTAGTTGAATTCAATCGGTAAATTTTTTCCTCTTGTTTTGTTATCACACAATGGTTTTCTGTCCTACGTATTTGATTGGATGTAATATATATAGGATCTTCTTTGCCTGATAAAATCATGCCTTTCATTGCATCGAAATTGATTTTTTGGCTAGCCGTATAATTCAGTTTTATGCCTTTAACTTTACACACTAATGTTTCTTTATTGTCTTTCGTTGAATATACTTTATAAGCATAATTTTTCGGTCCTCCTGAAGCAAATTCTGTAATGTAACTATCGATTCCATAATCTGAAAGCTCATCGGTCATTTCCCCTAGCATATTGCCTACGGGTACATCATATTCCCCCTCTCTCGACACGTAAATTACTGAATCAGTGTCGTAGTACAAGGCCCGTTCTCCCAATTTTTCTAGATAACTATACAGCTTGAGGCGAGCTTGTGTGGTAGTGTACGCAGCCAAACATACGTTTACTGTAGACTGTATGTCGTAGCTTTCTTCTTTGTACTCCCAGTTTACAACTAGAACATCTTCGTTAATTGGCAATATATGATTAACGATTATCGAAGGGTTTGACAGCATTTTGAAAAACTCTCCAGGATTGTTTACAATAGATGCTTTTGGCTGGTTGTCTCTCTGCCCAAGCTTTCCCCAAAAGAGTTCAGCATTAACTTGGCTAGAGATCGTAGACCTGCGTTTTTTAAGAATCTCGTTAAACTCCAGCTGTACTCCTTCTTTCTTTAAAAAATCTTCAATGTACTGATCTTTTTGTTCTTGGGTAACACAGTCCCCTGGCCACCCAGAGGCCTGCTGTTTAATTTTTATAAACTTGTTCATCATTTCTGTAAACAATCCCCCTTTTACTTTTTTTAATGTATCATATTGTTCTACATCATATTTCCAAATTTCATAAATGTCTACTATTTTGTATCCTTTGTCTACTGCTTTTAAAACTTCATCAATAACCCAGGTGCCGATGAATGCACGCTCTTCCTCATTATGATGACATTCTCCTTCATTCATATTTTCGCAGCAAGTACGACAAAGTGCAAACAGTAATTTTTTGTGCATTTTAACGGGCAGTACCGGGTGAAATAAATTTTCTGTGGGTAAGATCTTGCACTTAATTAGACCCTCTATCTCCTTTATATTTAAAGATTTGCATTGTTCACCTACAAATACTTTTGGATGTCCTACAGGATACTTGCCGTATTTACAAACCCAAGGATACAAGGAACAAACGTCAACATATTTGATTTTCTCCCCTGGTTTACACTTATAATATGTCTTGGTGTTCCCTGTGCGACCTCCATAAAATGCATCTCGTGGGTTGAGAACCGTACAAGAGAGTAGGGGATGATCTTTCGTTACACTTTCAATTTCCCTGTTTGATTTTAATTGTCTCCTAAATTCACACTCCCACATTTCCATAACTTCATAACCCAGATTTTTAAGTCTGTCGGTTTTTGCTACCGTGGATTCAAATCTGTAGTTTAATGTCTCTGCCGGGTTGTCATGTAGTGGATCGTTTCTATTGTGTGCTAGACAAACTGGATGGCCGTGATAGTAACACCCGTGAAATTCGAAGACAGTGTTTGTCTCCTTGCTATAGCCGTCTACTTTTATTCCATTTAACATAACCTCTTTCTGTTTTGCGGCGTGTAAAATGTTTATTGTTCTATTGTGTTCCTCCCAAATAAGCCACTTGATAGCTATTCTTGACTGATTGTCAGCCCACCTGTACCCGATTCGTGGGATAAGACCTATTGTGTTTGGTTTGAGAAAATTACGCCTGAATGTCTTATTGCATGCAGAGGCAATCGTGCAAGCTTCTGTAAAGGGACAAACTTTGCATTCTATTAAAAAGAGCTCGCGAAATTTCAAACAAGCGCGTGTAAGTATTTCCACGTCCGAAACACAGTAGTCCACTATATCTCTTTGCATATTAAATTCGTCATTTTTATGCTCACTGTACCATTTCAAGAACATGTTACGATCTTCAGGCATCATAGAATCAGGGTCATAATATTTTACTTCTGGAAGATAGCCCACATAATTTTCATTTTCTTCTGTATTAAATAAGTGGGGAAAGTAACCCTTTTTAAATACGGCAGGCAGTTCAAAAGCCTTCGGAAGTTTGCATAGAGCCATGGGGGAAGTAATTTACAGAGTCGATAAATTTCATATTACCAATCTGCATGAGAATAATCTTGGTGCCTCTCATGATCAACTCAGGTATCAGAGCAGTTTCATTCAATATATAATTAAGCATAAATTGATGATCAAATGCCTGGCCGTTGTGTGCAAGAACCACCACCCGTTTAAATTTCTTCCTGAGGGTGAGAAGGTGATGCATGAATGATGGAATTATGTCCCTAGATTTCAATATCTGAAGTCTTGGGCCGCACTTGATGCACACCTGCTTATCTGTGTTTATGCAAACGCTGCAGCACTGTTTAAACACGCAGAGATTAGGAATATGCTGACTAACCCCCTTTTCTAATACACTATCTTGCCTGGTTTCTAAATCGTAAAATATAAACAATATATCCTCAGTTTTTGGTTTTCCAGTATCCGGTCGCATATAACACATATGATCTGAGGGTACATGTGCACAGCATATTTTGCAATATATCTCCCCACATATGTGTTCCCTTTTTCCACTGGTTGTTTTGAGGCAGTTCCTACAACGCTTAACCATCTTACAAATACTGCTCTTATGATTGTCCAGGCAATTCTGTCCTCTAAATTTTCTATTACACTCGTCACATGAAATATTAATTTCTTGCTGACACGGAGGTATTTGCTGACAGCAAGGGCAGCTTTTGGCACACCTGTGACTGTTTTTATGGTCATAAGGTATGTGGCATTCCTCACAATAATAACCACACGCAAAAGCCGCTGTTAGAGAAGTTATAACATTAAAATGGCCCTCGTGGTAGAGAAGATGAATGACGTGCTTCCCTTCGTTATCTCCTTCATACATCACGTCTCTGCCTTTCCCACCATATAGGTAAACTATAATTTTATAATTTTTTAGATGCTGCTGTAATTTGTTAATCTCATATATTCCGGCGCCTTGTTCAGGAATCTCCACTCCAGCGTTTTTCAACAGTGCCATGGCCCTCTCGGTCTGAAGTTTGCCAATATCTCTACGCACTTTTCGGTAGGCGGGGTCTCTATCTACGTTTGCCAGAGCAACAACTATTGCACGAGGTAGACAGAATTTGTCTCTATTGTCTATAGTCACAATACCCTTCCGCATGCTGCATTCCTCGTTAAATGAGTTATATTTACCATCGCTAACTTTACCTTTTCCAGCAGGCAATTTTACTGAAGATACACCCAAACAAAATTGGTCAGTACTTAATCCCGTTGAGTTGGACTGAAAGATGGCAAATATAACATCCCATATATCATCGGTTGTAACCTGGCTGGCCTCACGAAATGCACTCCAGCCATCTCCTTTTTTAAAATTTTTTGGAGCAAAAGGTGAAACCTACACGATCGGTCGGTGCGAGATCCTTTGTTGCGTACAAAACAATGTCATCTATGGCACTCTTCACCCATTTCGTAGGATCTGTCTTCTCGGGGACGGGTTTAATTTTGAATTCAAGAGTACGCCTCATTAGGTTGAAGCGTTTAACTTTTTTCGTATAATCTTTTGCAATGATGAATTTTTTCCATTTTTACTATACTCGAAGGCCAGAAAAAATTTGGACTGATTATACAAACGTTTTGCACCTCCTTGTATTCTATTTAGGAACGATTAGTGTCGGCGAGATGTAACCTGAAACAAAATATCAAAAATATAGTGCGTTAGAATACCGTTTATGATCATTTCATTGAGGACATAACATCTATTTTAAGTTGGTTCAAAGCAAAATAAATAATTTTGGTTTAACATTGCTAAATACAATTTTTAACATTGTATTTTTAAAGTATGGAAAATTTATAAGTACATACGATTCAACAGTTCTTAGATATGATACTGCAGCGTGGAAAATTTTAAAAGTCAAACCATGTAAAAAACGTATAATAAAGCTAGGTAAACGTAAGCAATCCAATATAGATGAATTACCCGATGACATCAATACAGTTAATAGTTTTGGCTGAAATAACCATGCAGTATCATACTCTACTGAATATTAGAAAATTTAGGATGCAATACAGTCACAGAATAAAATCAAAATAAAGTCAAATCCTGTCAAAATCAGAAAAATCATATTGAAAATGTTTATTGTTAATTTTTACAATCATATTTAGGCATATAAGATACTTATAATAGGACTAATTATTGTAATGTGTTTCTTGATACTTAATGTTTCCATTTCACGTGCATTTTTCAAAATTTTGTGAAAAAGTCAAATTTTAAAAGTATTGAATCGTAAACGAGCGTATTCGTATTTGACGATAGTGGACTTTAACGGCAAATGTAATAACTAATAATAAGCTAAACACACATTCACGGAATTTGCTATTTGTAACTAGTCAGTTTTTTAATAGAAGCATTAAATATAATTACGCTAGAAAGGCCCATCTAGAGAGAGGATATACATTGAAAATTGTTTTTATAGAAACAAGGCAAAAAGAAAATGCAAACAACTAAATGCTGCTTTTTTATGTTACGAATTCTACTATTTTTTTAATTTTGAACAATTTTCCTATTACTACAATATAACACATTGAGACTAGGCGTTTTGAATATGTTCTAGATTTTATAAGTAAATACTAAATTTTAAATTGAAAATAACTCACCGGAATTTGAAAACAACGACGTCTCAATTGAGTAAATACAATCAACTAGGTACCTATGTAGACGTCTCGAGAAGTTAACGTCTTCAACACTTAAGCACAAATGATGTAACAAGTGAGAAATCGGTGGGTATTATAAGCGTTATTTAATGTGTGACGTTACGAGAAGCAATTAAGGGAGACCTAGAACCGGCTTAAAAAAGATGATTTCGTTGACGTGACATGACAAGTCAGTGGACGACGAGTCAGATATTACAAATATGTAATAGAAATTTATTTTATTAATTAATGACATGAAAAATAATATATCTTTTTGCCAGATTGGTCTGATATCATGTCAAAATACAATTTTCATTATACTTAAAATATTTAGAGTGGAATGAAAAAATAATAATGCTGAAAAATTTTTTTTTGCTAATTATTATTTACAACTTTTACAAAACTTATCGTAGATAAGTACAACATATATCTTTTTAAACAATTATTTCCCCGGCATTTGCCAAAACGCTGACATTTGGATTACAAAAAAAAAAAAAGATAATATGCACATTATGTTCAGTGACTCAATAATGTTATTTTTAATTCCAACTATTCTGTTCAGTAAAATATTTATATAGTATTATTACAGATTTAGCAAATTCGTAACTCGGTAGAAAAAGAACAGTGTTGAAAATACATAATATTTAATCGAATTGGTACAAAATATTCGTTATTTTTATGTAATGGCATTTGTTACAGGTTATTTTACTTGCAAATAACCCCCCATATTTCTTTTATAAATGTCTAATAGATTATCTTTGTACAGTGTGATATTATTTTTTCCCCTGCTTTCGATGTTTTTTACATGCAAGATGATTAGTTATATACATATTGTTGTCATTAACGCTACCTTTTTAGATAAAGCATAATACCCAAAACTGACTGATCTCTCACGATAAAACGTTAGTGTTTCATATTTTCATCTAAATAATTATAAAATGTTTATCAACACACAGTTTAGAGGAATTGCGCAAATAAACGGGATTTGATGACATGATCTCTAATAATACCAAAAATCGCTACAAAACGAACAACTTTAATTGATGATTATTTATTAGGTATACTTTTTCCATCTGTCTACAAAAAGAAATTTGAATACGTACATAGATACTTATAATAGATTGTAATGCCTAATGTCATATGGGGTGTTTGTTAGAATTATTACACTTCCTATTTTACTGAATTTTTATTTAACTTTGGAAGAAAATATTGCTGGTTTTTTATTGAGATGAATGCTAAACAGCTAAGAATTGATAAATTATATGACGCACAGAGCGTTTGCTGAAATAGTTATCATATATTTTCCCTTTTGATACAGATGACATACCTGCGATTAGGTGAATATTTCTCATATACTTACACTTATTATGACATTATTACTTATAAAATTATAAACACCATCGTACGAATTTCTTATAATGACAAATTAAGTTTTAATATAATTTCAAATACGTTTGCATATCACAAATATTTTAATATTTATGAATAGGGAACGAACATTGTAGTCTGAAATCATGTTTCACAGAAGAATTCGATTTTAAGTGTTGTTATGAGATGTTCTCTCTCTAATATTACTTTTATAACAATACCGTCTAATATCACTAACACTTTCATCTCTGCAACAATTCTTTGTACATGTAAACAAGTTCAGTACCTCAGCAATTCCTACTGGTTATAATTCCAATCATCATTGACAGGCTGTACACCATTTGGGTTCCATACTATTGTAATTTATCAAATGGAAACTTCTACAAAATACTCCTCAAAAAATAATAAGAATTTATTGATTTTTAGACCTATGAATTAGGACTCACTTCAGAATTAATATCACGCTGATATTATGATATTATAATATCATTTGACATTCTTCTGTACTACTAACTGTTATTAGCTTTTACACTCATACTCGGCATTATTTTAGTATTATTTAATTTCATGCAATACAACCAAAGTCGAGCTTGTAAAATGATATTCACGTTTATACTGAAAACCGATATACCTATTGAATGAAAAGGAGTGGGTGAATACTTTTTTTTGGTGGATCATTATAATATAATAATAATAACCCTTCTTTTCGTATTCTATCTTGAATTCCTTTGAAATATGTCAATATTTCGATCGCATCGTGTACGCTTTTTTGTAGCACGCATATTAAAAGGTCGAAATTTGGTAAGTACACATCATTATTTCATTCATAATCTTATGATGACATTACAGGATGACCAACTGGAACTTCGTATTTAGACGCAGCTCGATGGATGGGATGTTACTGCGCGATTCTGACTATATGGTAAGTTAGGTCAAAACACGCAGAAGAAACATGAAAGATAGAGACGGGTTAGGTCGATGCGCGCATCGACCTAACCCGTCTCTAATCTTTCATGTTTCTTCTGCGTGTTTTGACCTAACCTACCATATAGTCAGGAATCGCGCAGTAACATCCCATGGCCCATATCGTGCTGCGTCTAAATACGAAGTTCCAGTTGGTCATCCTGTAATGTCATCATAAGATTATGAATGAAATGAATGATGTGTACTTACCAAATTTCGACTTTAATATGCATGCTACAAAAGCGTACACGATGCGATCGAAATATTGACATATTTCAAAGGAATTCAAAGATAGAATACGAAAAAGAAGGGTTATTATTATTATATTATAATGATCCACCACCGCAAAAAAGTATTCACCCACTCCTTTTCACATTCAATAGGTATATCAGGTTTTCAGTATAAACGGTGAATATTTTACATTTTGCAAGCACGACTTGGTTGCTGTATTGCATGAAGTTAAATAATACTAAAATAATGCTCGAGTACATGGTGTAAAAGCTAATAACAGTTAGTAGGTACAGAAGAATGTCCAAATGATATTATAATATCATAATATCAGCGTGATATTAATTCTGAAGTGGTTCTTCTATGTCCCTGAAAATATAGGTCTAAATTCAATCACTACAGACAAAATTCTTTATTGTTTTTGAGGATTTATTTTGTAGAAGTTTCCATTTGATAAATTACAATAGTATGGAACTTAAATGGTGTACAGCCTGTCAATGATGATTGGAATTATAACCAGTAGGTAGTTCTTGAGGTACTGAACCATTGCTTGTATGTACACAGTACATGAAAAATTGTTGCAGAGATATGAAAAGTGTTAGTGATATTAGACAGTATTGTTATAAAAGTAATATTATAGAGAGAACATCTCGTACAACACTTAAAATCGAATTCCTTCTGTGAAACATGATTTCAGACTACAATGTTCGTTCCCCTATTCATAAATATTAAAATATTTGTGATATGCAAACGTATTTGAAATTATATTAAAACTTAATTTGTCATTATAAGAAATTCGTACGATGGTGTTTATAATTTTACAAGTAATAATGTCATAATAAGTGTAAGTATATGAGAAATATTCACCTAATCGCAGGTATGTCATCTGTATCAAAAGGGAAAATATATGATAACTATTTCAGCAAAACGCTCTGTGCGTCATATAATTTATCAATTCTTAGCTGTTTAGCATTCATCTCAATAAAAACCAGCAATATTTTCTTCCAAAGTTAAATAAAAATTCAGTAAAATAGGAAGTGTAATAATTCTAACAAACACCCCATATGACATTAGGCATTACAATCTATTATAAGTATCTATGTACGTATTCAAATTTCTTTTTTGTAGACAGATGGAAAAAGTATACCTAATAAATAATCATCAATTAAAGTTGTTCGTTTTGTAGCGATTTTTGGTATTATTAGAGATCATGTCATCAAATCCCGTTTATTTGCGCAATTCCCTCTAAACTGTGTGTTGATAAACATTTTATAATTATTTAGATGAAAATATGAAACACTAACGTTTTATCGTGAGAGATCAGTCAGTTTTGGGTATTATGCTTTATCTAAAAAGGTAGCGTTAATGACAACAATATGTATATAACTAATCATCTTGCATGTAAAACATCGAAAGCAGGGGAAAAATAATATCACACTGTACAAAGATAATCTATTAGACATTTATAAAAGAAATATGGGGGGTTATTTGCAAGTAAAATAACCTGTAACAAATGCCATTACATAAAAATAACGAATATTTTGTACCAATTCGATTAAATATTATGTATTTTCAACACTGTTCTTTTTTCTACCGAGTTACGAATTTGCTAAATCTGTAATAATACTATATAAATATTTTACTGAACAGAATAGTTGGAATTAAAAATAACATTATTGAGTCACTGAACATAATGTGCATATTATCTTTTTTTTTTTTTGTAATCCAAATGTCAGCGTTTTGGCAAATAGCCGGGGAAATAATTGTTTAAAAAGATATATGTTGTACTTATCTACGATAAGTTTTGTAAAAGTTGTAAATAATAATTAGCAAAAAAAAATTTTTCAGCATTATTATTTTTTCATTCCACTCTAAATATTTTAAGTATAATGAAAATTGTATTTTGACATGATATCAGACCAATCTGGCAAAAAGATATATTATTTTTCATGTCATTAATTAATAAAATAAATTTCTATTACATATTTGTAATATCTGACTCGTCGTCCACTGACTTGTCATGTCACGTCAACGAAATCATCTTTTTTAAGCCGGTTCTAGGTCTCCCTTAATTGCTTCTCGTAACGTCACACATTAAATAACGCTTATAATACCCACCGATTTCTCACTTGTTACATCATTTGTGCTTAAGTGTTGAAGACGTTAACTTCTCGAGACGTCTACATAGGTACCTAGTTGATTGTATTTACTCAATTGAGACGTCGTTGTTTTCAAATTCCGGTGAGTTATTTTCAATTTAAAATTTAGTATTTACTTATAAAATCTAGAACATATTCAAAACGCCTAGTCTCAATGTGTTATATTGTAGTAATAGGAAAATTGTTCAAAATTAAAAAAATAGTAGAATTCGTAACATAAAAAAGCAGCATTTAGTTGTTTGCATTTTCTTTTTGCCTTGTTTCTATAAAAACAATTTTCAATGTATATCCTCTCTCTAGATGGGCCTTTCTAGCGTAATTATATTTAATGCTTCTATTAAAAACTGACTAGTTACAAATAGCAAATTCCGTGAATGTGTGTTTAGCTTATTATTAGTTATTACATTTGCCGTTAAAGTCCACTATCGTCAAATACGAATACGCTCGTTTACGATTCAATACTTTTAAAATTTGACTTTTTTCACAAAATTTTGAAAAATGCACGTGAAATGGAAACATTAAGTATCAAGAAACACATTACAATAATTAGTCCTATTATAAGTATCTTATATGCCTAAATATGATTGTAAAAATTAACAATAAACATTTTCAATATGATTTTTCTGATTTTGACAGGATTTGACTTTATTTTGATTTTATTCTGTGACTGTATTGCATCCTAAATTTTCTAATATTCAGTAGAGTATGATACTGCATGGTTATTTCAGCCAAAACTATTAACTGTATTGATGTCATCGGGTAATTCATCTATATTGGATTGCTTACGTTTACCTAGCTTTATTATACGTTTTTTACATGGTTTGACTTTTAAAATTTTCCACGCTGCAGTATCATATCTAAGAACTGTTAAATCGTATGTACTTATAAATTTTCCATACTTTAAAAATACAATGTTAAAAATTGTATTTAGCAATGTTAAACCAAAATTATTTATTTTGCTTTGAACCAACTTAAAATAGATGTTATGTCCTCAATGAAATGATCATAAACGGTATTCTAACGCACTATATTTTTGATATTTTGTTTCAGGTTACATCTCGCCGACACTAATCGTTCCTAAATAGAATACAAGGAGGTGCAAAACGTTTGTATAATCAGTCCAAATTTTTTCTGGCCTTCGAGTATAGTAAAAATGGAAAAATTCATCATTGCAAAAGATTATACGAAAAAAGTTAAACGCTTCAACCTAATGGGGCGTACTCTTGAATTCAAAATTAAACCCGTCCCCGAGAAGACAGATCCTACGAAATGGGTGAAGAGTGCCATAGATGACATTGTTTTGTACGCAACAAAGGATCTCGCACCGACCGATCGTGTAGGTTTCACCTTTTTGCTCCAAAAATTTTAAAAAAGGAGATGGCTGGAGTGCATTTCGTGAGGCCAGCCAGGTTACAACCGATGATATATGGGATGTTATATTTGCCATCTTTCAGTCCAACTCAACGGGATTAAGTACTGACCAATTTTGTTTGGGTGTATCTTCAGTAAAATTGCCTGCTGGAAAAGGTAAAGTTAGCGATGGTAAATATAACTCATTTAACGAGGAATGCAGCATGCGGAAGGGTATTGTGACTATAGACAATAGAGACAAATTCTGTCTACCTCGTGCAATAGTTGTTGCTCTGGCAAACGTAGATAGAGACCCCGCCTACCGAAAAGTGCGTAGAGATATTGGCAAACTTCAGACCGAGAGGGCCATGGCACTGTTGAAAAACGCTGGAGTGGAGATTCCTGAACAAGGCGCCGGAATATATGAGATTAACAAATTACAGCAGCATCTAAAAAATTATAAAATTATAGTTTACCTATATGGTGGGAAAGGCAGAGACGTGATGTATGAAGGAGATAACGAAGGGAAGCACGTCATTCATCTTCTCTACCACGAGGGCCATTTTAATGTTATAACTTCTCTAACAGCGGCTTTTGCGTGTGGTTATTATTGTGAGGAATGCCACATACCTTATGACCATAAAAACAGTCACAGGTGTGCCAAAAGCTGCCCTTGCTGTCAGCAAATACCTCCGTGTCAGCAAGAAATTAATATTTCATGTGACGAGTGTAATAGAAAATTTAGAGGACAGAATTGCCTGGACAATCATAAGAGCAGTATTTGTAAGATGGTTAAGCGTTGTAGGAACTGCCTCAAAACAACCAGTGGAAAAAGGGAACACATATGTGGGGAGATATATTGCAAAATATGCTGTGCACATGTACCCTCAGATCATATGTGTTATATGCGACCGGATACTGGAAAACCAAAAACTGAGGATATATTGTTTATATTTTACGATTTAGAAACCAGGCAAGATAGTGTATTAGAAAAGGGGGTTAGTCAGCATATTCCTAATCTCTGCGTGTTTAAACAATCTAGGGACATAATTCCATCATTCATGCATCACCTTCTCACCCTCAGGAAGAAATTTAAACGGGTGGTGGTTCTTGCACACAACGGCCAGGCATTTGATCATCAATTTATGCTTAATTATATATTGAATGAAACTGCTCTGATACCTGAGTTGATCATGAGAGGCACCAAGATTATTCTCATGCAGATTGGTAATATGAAATTTATCGACTCTGTAAATTACTTCCCCATGGCTCTATGCAAACTTCCGAAGGCTTTTGAACTGCCTGCCGTATTTAAAAAGGGTTACTTTCCCCACTTATTTAATACAGAAGAAAATGAAAATTATGTGGGCTATCTTCCAGAAGTAAAATATTATGACCCTGATTCTATGATGCCTGAAGATCGTAACATGTTCTTGAAATGGTACAGTGAGCATAAAAATGACGAATTTAATATGCAAAGAGATATAGTGGACTACTGTGTTTCGGACGTGGAAATACTTACACGCGCTTGTTTGAAATTTCGCGAGCTCTTTTTTAATAGAATGCAAAGTTTGTCCCTTTACAGAAGCTTGCACGATTGCCTCTGCATGCAATAAGACATTCAGGCGTAATTTTCTCAAACCAAACACAATAGGTCTTATCCCACGAATCGGGTACAGGTGGGCTGACAATCAGTCAAGAATAGCTATCAAGTGGCTTATTTGGGAGGAACACAATAGAACAATAAACATTTTACACGCCGCAAAACAGAAAGAGGTTATGTTAAATGGAATAAAAGTAGACGGCTATAGCAAGGAGACAAACACTGTCTTCGAATTTCACGGGTGTTACTATCACGGCCATCCAGTTTGTCTAGCACACAATAGAAACGATCCACTACATGACAACCCGGCAGAGACATTAAACTACAGATTTGAATCCACGGTAGCAAAAACCGACAGACTTAAAAATCTGGGTTATGAAGTTATGGAAATGTGGGAGTGTGAATTTAGGAGACAATTAAAATCAAACAGGGAAATTGAAAGTGTAACGAAAGATCATCCCCTACTCTCTTGTACGGTTCTCAACCCACGAGATGCATTTTATGGAGGTCGCACAGGGAACACCAAGACATATTATAAGTGTAAACCAGGGGAGAAAATCAAATATGTTGACGTTTGTTCCTTGTATCCTTGGGTTTGTAAATACGGCAAGTATCCTGTAGGACATCCAAAAGTATTTGTAGGTGAACAATGCAAATCTTTAAATATAAAGGAGATAGAGGGTCTAATTAAGTGCAAGATCTTACCCACAGAAAATTTATTTCACCCGGTACTGCCCGTTAAAATGCACAAAAAATTACTGTTTGCACTTTGTCGTACTTGCTGCGAAAATATGAATGAAGGAGAATGTCATCATAATGAGGAAGAGCGTGCATTCATCGGCACCTGGGTTATTGATGAAGTTTTAAAAGCAGTAGACAAAGGATACAAAATAGTAGACATTTATGAAATTTGGAAATATGATGTAGAACAATATGATACATTAAAAAAAGTAAAAGGGGGATTGTTTACAGAAATGATGAACAAGTTTATAAAAATTAAACAGCAGGCCTCTGGGTGGCCAGGGGACTGTGTTACCCAAGAACAAAAAGATCAGTACATTGAAGATTTTTTAAAGAAAGAAGGAGTACAGCTGGAGTTTAACGAGATTCTTAAAAACGCAGGTCTACGATCTCTAGCCAAGTTAATGCTGAACTCTTTTTTGGGAAAGCTTGGGCAGAGAGACAACCAGCCAAAAGCATCTATTGTAAACAATCCTGGAGAGTTTTTCAAAATGCTGTCAAACCCTTCGATAATCGTTAATCATATATTGCCAATTAACGAAGATGTTCTAGTTGTAAACTGGGAGTACAAAGAAGAAAGCTACGACATACAGTCTACAGTAAACGTATGTTTGGCTGCGTACACTACCACACAAGCTCGCCTCAAGCTGTATAGTTATCTAGAAAAATTGGGAGAACGGGCCTTGTACTACGACACTGATTCAGTAATTTACGTGTCGAGAGAGGGGGAATATGATGTACCCGTAGGCAATATGCTAGGGGAAATGACCGATGAGCTTTCAGATTATGGAATCGATAGTTACATTACAGAATTTGCTTCAGGAGGACCGAAAAAATTATGCTTATAAAGTATATTCAACGAAAGACAATAAAGAAACATTAGTGTGTAAAGTTAAAGGCATAAAACTGAATTATACGGCTAGCCAAAAAATCAATTTCGATGCAATGAAAGGCATGATTTTATCAGGCAAAGAAGATCCTATATATATTACATCCAATCAAATACGTAGGACAGAAAACCATTGTGTGATAACAAAACAAGAGGAAAAAATTTACCGATTGAATTCAACTAAAAGAAAATTCGTTGGTGAAAATTCTGTACCTTGGGGGTATAAAAAATTAAAAATGTAAAATGTTCTTTTCTAAATGGTGTAAAGAAGTTTGAATTTTACACAAGGGCACTTCCAGAGGGTTTATTTTATTATTTTTCAATATAAGCTGTTTCATGCCTTGAAAAATTTTTAAAAGTAAAAATAGATTACCTGTTCGATATATTATAAAATAATAGGTTTATAACTTGTGAAATAATGTCTTTGTTGCTGAATTTAAAATAATGAAATATATGTACATAGCTTGTAACAAATCTGTGTTGATAAATTTAAAATAATGTAAAATAGGATATATCTCTGTCATGTACTGCAAGAAACAGTGGACGTGTTGTCATAACTTGTGAAATATGTCTTTATTGATGAATTTATACATATTATTTAGAGACGATATGAACGTTAAATAAAACACATCTAGTTTTTATTAATACATTTTTAAATTATGTAAAAAATATGATATAGGTAGCCAGATCTATATTACGTGTATGTGTTGATACATTTTGAATACATTTTTTAATCTCTTTTTTGAGTATTATTATTTCCCCACTTTCATAATACTAGTAAGTAATATTGACAATTTTAAAATCTATTGTGCCTCGTTGCTGCGAGTTATGTTAATTTTCTTTCGATAACTCGATAAAGTTCTTTATTATACATACCGTGGATATCAAGTATAATTATTGTTATTTAATATAAAGCCTTATATATTAAAAAGGGTTAGTATAACTTGCCTTAATGTTTTTTCTTTTTATCGTTTTTGATAAATGATCGCCAAAAAAGTATAAATATGGTATTTAATTACAAAAGACGCGTCCGTAAGTACATTTTATAGTAAATTAAATTAAATTAACAAAATTATTGAACACGTAGGTCCGGTTTTTCATATATTTTATTTAGTCCGCTGTTATATCATTATGAACCAATTATTGTTAATAGAATGATGTCCAAGAAAATCATACAGTCGGGTACATTTTTTTAGATGAGAAAAAAGTCGGGGCAATAACTTGTACGTAATAAATTTTCCCAATTCAGCGGCCGTTTTGATGGGTCCGCTGTTTCAGCATGCTTAATGTCAACGGGCATGTACTAGGTAGCATATATCTCTGTTTCCATATTATTGTACTAGGTACTACTTTTTCGGACATTAACTTGTGCTTTTAAATAAAAAACCCCTTGGCGTAAGAAAAAAAGTTACCAAAACAAGTAATTTAGCGTTTCTAGCAAGTTTTAATTACAAAAGTTAAGTACCTACCTATCTTGGGTTAAGTGTAAGAATAGTACTTTGTACTAAATTTCGCCCATAATAAAGACGTTTATTATTATTATTATTATCTACATGATACTACTAGAGCTGTTTTTCATTACTAATCACTCAAGCCGTTTTCATTAATATCAATTGTCGAGATTTCCACACAAGGTAGGTTTTCGAATTATTTTGTGTAAAAGGTTAATTAGAGATTTCATAAATTATTACGAAATAATTATCTGTATTTACTTATTATACATATCTAGCAACTTCTTTGTAGAGGTTTTCTTTTCTAATCAAATGTTGCCCCAATCATTCACATTTTAAAAAAACAAAGAATTAATAAGCTCGATAGCTCAGTTGTGAAGGCATCCGTTTACAAATGCATAGGTCGGCGGTTCGACACCACACGCAGCCTGGTTTTTTTTTCATTGCAAGTGGCAGATACAATTATTACAGGTTTAAAAATAATATTCCTATTGAAGCATGGATTTAAAGCTAGGGCAGACGTTGACGGACAAAAAGTGTGGTTATGTTGTGCGGAGATCAATACGGGGGCTCGAGTCCTAGTAGCAATGGGGCTCGAAGTTGGGTTATAAGACGACGCATTAAGGGGGTACAACACGGGGGCCCCAGCGGAGCCCTAAGGGGCCCTCGGTGGAGCCCTATGGGGCCCCATTTTGGGGGGCGGATTCCCGTCCAAGGTATCGCTATACCTACTTAGGATAACAGGCTAGATGATCTTATATACAGAGTGTTTCAAAAGAGATCCGCCAAATTTTAAAACATGATTTTGTGTCGAAAAATAAGTTGAAAAGTTCTTATACACTTACTTATGTCTTAAACGTTTATAAGATACCAGATTTTCAAAGAAATTAAAAATCGTTATAACTGAGAAACCTCAAAAATTAGAAATCAAAAATTATTTTTAAAATTCATTTAATAACTCGTAATTGACAGCGACAGCTTGTAAATTTTGTTTAATTCATAGCATACTACGAATATTTCTTTGGCTACTTTTCTTTGCAAAGCTGGGTGACGTCAGAAATTAAGCAGTAAAATATATTTTAAATTTTTCTCCAAAACGGTACTTCGTATGGAAAAAACGTGACATAATTTTAATGTAGTTTTAATGAGTAATGCCTCAGAAGTTATCAAACTGAATAAAAAACAATGCCGTAGCATATTTTTCTATAAAAATGTTATTGATGTTGATCCTATTCACGCCACTGATGGAATTAAAAAAAAATTGATTTTACGTAAAAACGCCTACCTATACGATACTAATATGTGCCAAAATTCAATAATCTAGCTCGAAGCCTTTTAGAAAACCCTTTTTTTTTAAATTTTCGACACCTTGTATCTTATAAACGAAACCATTTAGGACATATAAGTGTATATGAAGTTTTCGAATTATTTTTCGCCATAAAATCATACTTTAAAATTTGGCGTATGTTTTTTGAAACACCCTGTATAGTGTGCGGTAAGTGTATAAACAGACCCTCGTGAAATCTAAAATAAACTGCTAAAATAATAATATTTGGAGGGTATAAATAAGGCACATTTGTGCATATTACGACATTTTGAAATTTGTATCACCGTTAGCTGCGAAGGATATGGGATCAAGGTCATTATTTTTTAATGGCACTAGGGGTAGTTTTTCGTATTTTCTGAAAGGGATGATTATTTATCTGATTAGAAAAATGAAAAATGTATCATAAATCTGAAGCTGCATAAGAAAAATTTTGAGAAACTAATCACTGTAAATCTATATTTTGGGGTCTGGAATCGCCCCTGCAAGCAAGCACTACAGTGTTTTCAGGAATTTGGCATTCGTATAATTGGGCAATCTTAAGTAGAGAGTGAGTGAAATGGAAATATGTTATATTAACTAGTCTCTTGGCCATAGGTATATCATTTTTTTCATTGGCTCAGACGGTCACATGGTATGCGACGTCCATATTTGTCGATTTCACGGCTTGTATTTGAAAATAGTTATTTACGTAACAAGTCAGGAAAGTGTTATTTTTCTGGATGAGTAGACAAGAAGTCTGTGAGTCCACTAAAAACACTTTCCGGGTGAGTTTCTTATATTATTTTTTCGGCAACCGTCTCAAAATCAAAAATTTACATAGTTAAATCTTTTATATTGCAAACTATTACCACAAATTAAGAAACTTACTCTATGGTCATACCTCTGTTTTGACTTGTTGGGCAATAACTGCATAGTAGCCTGAGTCACAGCTTCAAAAATATCATCTGGCATGTTTTCTATATCGCAACCACTTCCCGGACACTTTCCTCCGAGAAAGCAGCTCACGTATTACCTTTGCCCAAAATTAATAATCGTAAAAAATTTAAAGACCTTTGGCCAATAAGTATACTACCAGTGCTCTCTAAAATTCTCGAAAAAATTCTAAACTCTCAGGTAAAATTCATCTTAAAAACTCCGAACTTTTACCTCAGAACCAGTCTGGTTTCAGAGCAAATCACAGTTGTACAATAACCCTACTTAAGGTCACGGATGATATTCTGTTGAAGACTGATAAAGATAATTTAACTATACTCGTCTTATTTGATTATTAAAAAGCCTTCGACAGAATGAACCATGACCTTCTCCTGGCGATGCTACATTATTTGGGTTTTGGTGGGAATGCACTTTTGTTGTCAAAAATTTATTTAGTTAACAGGCAACAAAGCGTTAACATTGGTAAGAAACTATATGCTTTCACTAATGTTGTCTCGGGGGTACCACAAGGTTCTATATTGGGACCATTGCTGTTTACATTATATACTTACAATTTTAAGAATAGCTTGGGGTATTGTCTTAGTCATTTTTATGCAGACGATACCCAAATTTTTTATTCTTTTGAGAAAACAGATTGTTATGATGCATCTATGAAAAAAATCAAGATTTGCAGGCTTTAATTTCTGTATCAGAAAAATGTTTTGATTGTAAACCCCAAGTCAAAAATAATGCTACTAGGGCATGTGCTGATGGGATAAAGGTTTGCATAAACGGTCAAGAGTTACAGCTAAGTGACGTCTCCAAAAATTTGGGATTATATATCGACCCGTCTTTTAAAATTTTCTGAACACGTCACACACATTGTAAAAAATGTTTTTAGTAAACTAAAATTAATATATGATACTAGGAGTTTGTTAAATATGAAAAACAGGACCATGCAATGACTTCAGAATTCTGTAGTCATTGGGACCATGTTATGCGAATCATTGGTCCTATCACATTTAAATTACGCTGATGCAGTATATGGGCCTTTTCTAAATGTTTTTGAAACCACACGTCTTCAACGTATTCAAAACAATTGTATGCGTTTTATTTTTGGGCTCAGGAAATACGATCATATTTCCTCAAAATACCAGGAATTAAACTGGCCGACATACGGCAAAGAAGAGATTTACATATCTGTTGTCTAATTCACAAAATTTACAAGGTTGAATTGCCTTTACACTGGTAAACAAAATCACGTTTAGGGCAGATGTACACAATATTAACATTAGGCATAAAGGTTTGCTAACAATACCTATACATACAACTTCTCAATTCTAAAGTTCGTTCTCATATTATGCTCCTAAATACTATAATCAAATTCCTCCTGAATTAAACGCATTATATCTAATGATTTTAAAAAGTAACTAAAAATTATGCTGCTTAAAGACCTAATAAAATTTCATTAATAAATGGTCTACTATTATAATTATTATTAGTATTTTGTTTTCTTTTTTTGCAATTATTGATCTGTTGTACTATTTTTCCTCAAATTTGTTGTATTCGTATTTTTATACATATTATTGTGTAATAAATGTATTAATCTGAAATATTTATTATGTATATAACAATGCATGTGTGTATGTTGATATGCATGTATATATTTGCTATTGTAATACTATCCATTTTTCAAAAAAAAATTGTCTTATGTATCCATTACAGGTATCCTATAGGTTGCCTTACGTAGCTGTAAACGATATTTTTATTAATTGTGAAGTTGAGTGTAAGAATGGAACTTGTTCCAAACTCTGTCTTTTGGCATTTTTTTTTTTAAATTTTTGTAAATTCTCTGTCATTTGTTGTACATCTATATGCCAATAAAAACCAAAAGGAAAGTGTCCGGGAAGTGGTTACTTTCCGGACGGTTACCGAAAAAAAGTATATTAAATTACCCTTTTACCAAATATTCAAACGAGTTGACAGAGTTTGTGATAAGTCAACATTGTTAAACATTTTTAATGCAAGGGATTTATAAAAATAGTACTTTTGTTTAGTTATGAATTTTTTACAGCGAAACTATAGATTTTACAACAAAATATTGTCGTGCCTAGGGGGCGGCCCACTTTGCGCGATGCTCGCTTGGGTGCACGACCCTGTTGTTAAGGAGCGAGAGGTTTCTTATTTGGAACAAAGGGGGTGGGTTCCAAAATGAAAACCAACTAATTAAAAATTTTGAGGAAATATATTCAACCAATGAATAAAAAGACAAAACGAAAAGAATTCATGGTTGACTATACGTCGCACGTAGGGTTATTAAAGGACAAAAGCAATTTACTTACACAATTTGCCCTACGGCCTCCATCTCTGGCCGGTGGCTGCTGGCTGTCTAACTGGATGGCACCCTTGACATAACACGAATATCCACCCCTTCGGAACTTTTCCCACTCTGTACACTCACTCTTGACTTTCACCTTTTCGGGACTACCCAGAGCCCGAATCAACAAAAAAACGAACCAACCCCAACAAATCAAAAACAATTCTTCCCTTCCGGAAAATATCAATCCACATTACTTTATTTTACTTTCAACTATTGGCTTCCCTTACGGAGACATGACCGTCACTTGACTTTACTTCCCTGCCGGGTAGTCAGTCCTCACTATTTTTTTTCAACAAAGTACTTCCGTTCCGGGTAGTCTCAACCGTAACTCTTTTCCTTTTGGAGAGCCCGAAACCTCACTATTTTTGTCTTGCCCAATAACGTTTTGTAAAAATCAGCGATATCAGAGTCCATGCTTGGTACGCTGACCCTCACAAAACTCCACCGACAAGCAGTTTTTATTCTGGCTGGAAATATCTTATATAGGTAAACTAAAGTTTCTAATTACTGCCAGACAGATTACATGAGCAGGTTTCATAATACCTAAATAAAATGTTTAATTTAAATTTAAAACGAGTATGAAATATTTATATATCCCTATATAAAATATTTTCTGACAATATCAAGGGATCAGATTTATCAGTTATTAAATTTTGGTTTACGATAAATAATCTCCAAGATATCTTAACTTTAATTCTGCTGAAATCTCGATGAAATTGAGAATTTTTTTCGCGGAGCTATCAAAAGTAATTTTTGGTCGAATTATTTTTTCCATTGCGGCATACTTCTCCACAATGCGTAGAACATCCATGAATTCTACATAATACTTTTTTTAAGAGTAATTGCATAATTTTCTATAACAAAAAAAATATCTCCCTAAAATTATCATGTATTTTAAATGTAAGAAACTGTATTTTGCTAAAAATAAATATTCGGTTTTTAAAAGAGGTCATTAAAACGAGTTAAATGCCATCTACATTTCAATAAACGATTTGTCAGAAATTTGGTTTTGAAATTTTTGAAGATAAGCTCCTCATTTAGTAACTGTATGAACGCTGATAACGTTCTCTTAATTTGTAAGCAGCACATTTATTATTTACGCATTTCTGTGAAACGATGTTTAAAGTTATCCAGTGATCACCAAATTGTTTGTGGTTCGGAGCCGAAAAAAAATAATCGAGATTCGAGATTATTGAAAGTTTCATTAATTAAAATATATATGGCCAATTTAGGATTAATTTTTTTAATATATGCTCTTGTTAATGATGAGGAGAGATAAAAAGCATATTGATAGATCTGCAATTAGAATAGAACATTTTTATAAACAGAATTTTTTTAGATAGCATAATAAAAAAAAAGAAAAGATTAAGGGATATCTCCAATCCCTCAAATTTATATATTTATAAATTTTCCTGTAACACATCTAACTCTTTGGAGTTCATGTTAGGGGGTTAGTTTTCTGGACAAATAATAATATATCTACTGTTATCTTCTAAATATTTTAATATTGCATTGCCTTTTTAGAAGTTTTTTTCTTTTGCGTGTTCACCTGTATAGAATTGTACACTGCTTGTACCCTGTAAACACACCTACGTTAGAAAGACGTTTATAATGTCCAAACACCATTTGAAAAAGTTTCTTTTTTTTACGTACAAACAACTTGTCGCGGTTTTACATGTTTCAGAAATAACAATAGTTCACCAGGTATGGATAATGTACATTACTCAATGCTAGCATATATATCTCCCTGTGGTAAACAATTCCTTTTAAAGGTTTATAACGCCATATAGATTCAAAAGATACCAGTCCCACCAGAATGGAATAATTATATAGTCATCCCAAACTGGCAACACCAATATGAACAGAATCAAAAAGGAAACCGATACAAACTAATTCAACCAAGTATAAGAAAAAGCACATGGTTCTCGGACCACTCTAGTCGCCCATTTATAAGAACCATAAGTAGGATGAGAACAAAACATGTCCTATATCAAGCTCACAAATACAGAATAGGATTGGCAAACGCACCAGATTGTATATGTGGAGAAATTGCAGATCTGCAGCACCTAGTTCTCGAGTGTCCACAGTATTTTCATTATATAAATAATCTCTACCAAGACTTTTTAAAATTAGGAATTTATTTTCCAATAAACTTAAATAGTTTATTAAGCTCGGATAACACAAACATATATTATGCAATTTATAAATATATTAGAACCATTAAGATAGATTTGTAAAAAAAATAGGATAAAAAAACCTACCCATAAAAAAATTTATATAAATAAATATGGAAATTAACAAAACACTAATCCCTATTCCTGTACAATGGGCTGGCTAATTGATATCACCAGAGCCATTACTTTCCCAACAACAACAACATGTTTCAGATAACGAAATTATAAACGTTTAATATTAGTATATGTGAAACGAATATGTCGGATATTTAAAAATGTATTACTATTACTAGTGTACGTAACTTCAAAACGTTTTAAAAACGTTTCTGTTCGACCTCAATGGACGTTTTATGAACGTTTACGAGAACAGTTTTATAAACGCTTTAAATAGCCTTAATTGAATGTTGTCAAAACTGTAAAAAGACGGCCAATATTTTTCGTGAAAAAATCACGTATTTTTAACGTTATTTTTCCAAAGATAAATGAGCGGTTGATTTTCTAACGTAACACGAATTATCAACCATTGACACGTTGAGAATACGTTTTAAAAACGTATGTGTTTACTGGGTAGAGATAGAGAACTTAGTCACAGAATAAAAAGTTACGTATAATATTCTTTTTGAATTTTCAGCTTAATCAAATAAACAAAGAAACCACTGAACTTATTGAATAGTATTTTATAATTTTAAAACCAAGGAGTTGATGTAACACACAATAAAACGAAAACAAAAAAATACGAGAATTATGGATGACTTTGCAGAAAATCTAGTTGACATAGTATAGAGTATAGAGAATGCGATGTTAAAATCATAAAGTTAAAATAAGACCCGAACAGCACACCACAATTTGCAGGTTATATTATAGAATGTCAAGATTGCCAAGTGTTTCAACAGCTGTGCAGCACTAATTTTCCTCGTTTCCTAGTACTTTTTTTTTTGGAGAATAATGATTGTTGGTGTGCTTGGTCAACTAGCTTCATATTATTCATAAACCGACGGTCTAAAATTTGTCTTTCCAATATCAATATGATCATCAGAATAAGACAACGTATTAAAATCGATTATTTTCAATTAGCAATATTAGTTGTTTTGAGATATTGGAAAATAACTAATGACACAGATGTTTGTGATAATGATCACCAGAATTATTATTCAAGTTAAAGTAAGATCCTATATGATTTATCTGAACGTACTTCTCACACATATTGATGACACCCTGTATAACCTTGGTCGATACCTATATTTTTAAATAGACTGAACTGTTGTATATTGAAGAAAACATATGTTGTTTTTGACCATTATAAAGAAATTTTGGGTTCATAAAAAATGTCTGTTTTTTCTTAAATGGATTGTAATTAATTTTTATAAGAGAATTATTTTATTTGAAATATACGAGGTCTCTTAAACATTACAGATTGTTACTTAAAAAAACCATAATTCTATTAAACAAAAGGGGTAATTTTATTTTGCTATATATCATATTTAGTAGACTTTTATGATCTATTAATAGGTAGTATCTGTAAATAGTATGTTTAAAAATATAAAATAAGCTATTCTGTGCAGCGTAATGAATAGTTCATATATTTACTGTGTTTTTATAGTAACAAAATAACTTCCTTAACAAATACATTTGAATCTATTAAGAGACTTATTTACTTCTGAGCGTATTCTACTTTAATTTTAAAATTAGTGCTACGTTAAAAAGTAAACAAATATTTCTTAAAATATCCTCCCGTTTCTCAATATACCTGCTACTAATTTCCACAATAATTTTTATTAAGTTAATTAACGCATTCTTAATGCTGAATTTCGTTTTCTAAAATTATCTGACATCAAAATATCTATATTTATAAAATTATATTAAGAAAAATTATAATTAAATGGTAAATAGGAATAAATGTGCAAGAATTTATATTTTTCATAACTTTTAAGTTATAATAACAAATAAATAGCTCCACTCGCGGGCTGCACTGGCTATCAACGCCTATTTGGCTGAAAGCCAGTTTATCAGTACCACCTAGAAAATAGTTATCACTTAATAAATTAATAACAATTCTCTATATAACTGTAAGCTATTTTAATTCTATGTTATGTAATTACACATTATTTAACAATACAGTTGTATTTGCGTAAAACAAAGCAATTTTCACGTAAGTTTTAAAAACTACTTTTCACATACTCACACTATTTTAGCCACAAAAACGTCCTTTAAAAGTTGTGAAGTTATTACATATTTTTAGATGTTTCCGAATCATTAAATATTTTTAAACATTTGGCTCACTTTTGCTTTATTGAATTATAAGCGGCAAGTATTAAATTCATATACAGGGTGATCGTTTAAGTTCTCACTCGATTTTCTGGATTTATTTCTAAGACAGGAAAAATATTTAAACAGGAAGAATATAGATCTTTTCACAGCGACTGCTAATATGAATTAAAAAAAAACATCAACTAAATCAAATATGATGAAACCTAAATAAAAAAAATACGTATCTCTCGAAATAAAATAAATAAAGTACATCTTTTGCAATTTCTTTTACCGTAAAATTGTAACATGGTATCTCGATGTTGGTAAAAATCATAAGCTCGTTAGCGCAGTGGACGCGAGCCTTGACTGACAAACGTGACAGGTTTTACCTAGAGTCCCTCAAGTAAAGAGTCTGGACATAGGTATTGACATCTTTTCCATTGGCTCGGACGGTCACATGATACGCGACGTCCATATTTCTCGAATTCACGGTTTGTTTACATTCAGATTCTTTGTATTTTAATTTGTACTGGAGGGTTGTTGCTTATTTTGAATAAATAGAAGATATGGGATATTATTAACATTAACAATTATTATTAGTGTTTAAAAATCATTCAGTGTAGATTTTAATAGACAACAGTAGAATTGCATAGTTTTAGTTGTATAATATTAGTTAGTAAAAATGCCGGGCTATAGTGTTGTGTATTGTAGCAAGAATGACAAAGAAAAGTTTTTAAATGAAAGTTTTCCCACGGAATTCTCAGAACAGAAAGGAGTGGGCCGTCAAAGTACGAAGGGGACATTGGAATCCTATAAATACTTCGTATTTATGTGAGGGTAGTAACTGCACATTTAAATATTGTTTTTGTTTACGTACACTTAATTATTTCTGAATTTACAATATGCAAAATTATTTAACGTTTTATCTTTCATGAATTCTCAAAAACTTAGACTAGGCCTAGGCTCCCAATTAGATAAACTTTATAAAGCTTTTTTGTTTGCGCTACAAAAATATATAAACATGTGGTTCCAAATAAGTTAGTATAAATTAAATCTACACGGAAAAATTATACTTAAATTTAAGTTAAAACAGTGGACTTTTGTATTCCAGCTGTAAAATATTTTTGACAGGCATTTAAATATTTACTTATTACGAAATATGCTAGAAATAATGGGCTAGAGAAAAAAAATAAACATCTTTGTTGTAGCTTTAAAATTTAATCCAATACCTACCAAATCATATTTTAAATAATTGTTAAACATTTTTTTAAATCTTATCATGCGAGTTTCGGTTTCAGGAAAATATAAGGACTTTTTTTTGCACATATTACGATTTTCCTCAAATTGTTTATAACAATTGTTTATTTAAAAAAAAATTGTAAATTATAATGGAAAAATTCCGAAAAAAGTATATTATATATACCTACTCCTTGTTACGAAGTTTTTGAACAAGTTGACAGAGTTTTTGATAAATCAACAATGTTAAACATTTTTCATGCAAGGGATTGATAAAAATGGTACTTTTGTTTAGTTTTTTACGGCGAAACTATAGTTGTTACAATAAAATATCAAGGGATTAGATTTATCAGTTATTAAAAGACCCACATTTTGCACAAAATATGTTTGGTTTACGATAAATAATCTCCAAGATATCTTAACTTTAATTCTGCTGAAATCCCGATGAAATTGAGATTTCTTGGTCGAAAAATTGTTTTTCATTGAGGAAAACTTCTCCACAATGCGTAGAACATCCATGAATTTTTTGAACTTGTTTCAATACTTACAAACTGTACATAATGAATTAAACAACTAAGAGCGTCAATACAGCCACTTCCGCGCGCCACTGGTTTTGATTACACAATTTTGAGCGCGGTTCACGGTTAAACTATAAAAATAAATATATACCGTTGCAGACTTCTTTTTGAAGAATTTTGTTCTCTACAACTTTGAAGAATATGTTACGGTTCTCTCAGTATTTTGGGTGAAGGTTCGCGGCGCAGTTTTTTAAAGTGTTTTTAAATTTTTTCTTCATACTTGTCTGGTTGGTCGAATCTGCGACTTTGGGTCATTATACTCAGTTTTTAATTCTTAACAACTACAAAATATTTTCAATCACTACTTAATTAACTGTCAGCTTCTCACATCATTTTCTTGTACTGCTAACCATTGTACAAATGGATAATCATGGCCGACGCATGCTGTATGGCCAGACTCTTACTTGAGGGATTCTAGTTTAACTTAGAGATAAATTTCATCCGTTAGGTTTGTATTTATAAAAATAGGACCAATTATTTTATTTCTATGTATCCCACACCATACATTAAGAGATTTTCGCCCTTGCCAGCGACTTAATTCTGAAGTCATTGGCCTTTGCTTTTTTAACTTCTTCAACATGTCAGAGTTTTTGTAGCCCAACAGCAACAGCATAACAGTCATCTGTTATGCTTGTTAAACTAACCGGCTGTAGAAAAAGAAATAATATGCAATAAATGATTATTTTCATTACATCTTTCAATTATTTGTTGACAAAACAGTATTCTCCCTCGACGGTCATTTAAATTCTTGAACAGGATTAATATGGAATGCTTTGAATTTATTCTGTTTAAGGTCCGCATAAGACTGCTCTAACTTATATTTAATTCTTTAGCTACATATTAAGTAGACAGATTTGGGTTTTTTATGAAAAATAATAAAATGCTCATAGGCAATTCTTCATCAAGAACAGTTTTTCTGTTTTTTCTAGTTTTATTATTTTATTGGCTTATAGTAATGTTAAATGTAATTTTAGCTCGCACAGTCTAATTTGGGTATCTTCTTATAAACTCTGCTTTGAAGCGGTTTTTGTTTCGATATAAATATATTTCTAGAATCTTACGCCGTTCTTCCAAATTGTAATAATGTATGATGTATGTTTTTCCACCACAAGGTAGATATTATTTTATTAGTTAAAACAGCCACACTAATTATAAACTCAATAACCTTGACAGTTATAGAAATTTACTGAAGTTTAATTGTTTTCATAGCCTACTATCAAATTTTTAGTGGTGTATTATTGAAAATGAAATATAATTAGATCATTGATAATAACTAAAAAAACTACTGGACCAATCAATCATATTATAAAATATACTTTTTGATCCACCCTGTATATTTTATACATATTTAAAAAACGTTGACAGATCTAAAATCTACATTAAAAATCGGTCAAGATAAATTTTCAGATGAACTATTTGAATTAAGAATAACAAAAATAACAGGGGGATGACATTTATGTAACTTACCCTGTGCCCTGTACTAAAGTTATTTTTATTTAGAGATATATTCTTTACTATGATGTTTTCTTGAACTGTGAATATTACTGTGAACACCCAATTTTTTATTTGTGATTTCGATAGGGCTAAAATAGTCCTATGTAACCACTTTGTCAAATATAAAATCGTTTGAAAAATGGCCTCCTATTGGCCGATTTTCTTTTTACACAAAGGTAGCCATGAAATAAATATTTTAAGTTACAAATTTTGCGAGGCACGCTTTTTAATTTACTATTTATTTATTAAATTTTCTTATATTTACAAAATTTAATGAAAAACAAAATTTAATTTTGGATGGATTTTTTATTCTATATTCTTTCCGATTTGCTTCTTAAAAAATATGGAAAATTTTGGTTACCCGGTATAGAGAGGGAAAAATTTCAAATCTAAAAAATGTTTGAAAATTCGAGAGTACTTAATTGTGGTGCAAAATGTGAAAGGTTGAGGTCACTTTGTAGAATTGAAATAATTTCAGTACATAGGATCATAATTTAATGAATTGTCCAATTAGAGAAATAATTTTTGTTTAAACGCCAAAACGATTTCAAATTCAATTCAAATCGAACAAACCATCGTCGAAAAATTGGATGCTAAACTTAAACGAATTTTTTGGGTGGCACGATTCCACTAAACAGCAATTTATTGTGTACTTTTATTAGAATTTATATTTAAGATCATGATAATGACCTATTTAATAATAAAAAGATGAATTTTTTAAATTTCCCGTATTCACGCTTCTGTATCTACATACATATTTTAATAAGATTGCATATTATAAAAAGATGATATGTAAATAAACTGTCTACTTACTCTTCGGACCTCTGGGACATATTGTCCTTATCCTTGTGAGCCTGCCCACTGCTGCAGGAGTTCCCCATGTTGAAGTTCCTTATTTCGTTTTTCGTTTCACTTTTTATTTGCAATAATAAATCATGTAGAGTTTTTTAACATTTCTGTCTTTTTTTTCGAAATAATTCGAACATATCTAACTCTTAAACGCCCTTTAAATATTGTTTATCAGTAACATATAACTTTAAGATATTCATATCACGATTAATTATTACACTTTTATAAAGTTAATGATAATGCACACCTACACTAAAATTTCGGGTTAAATATATTATTTTAATTAGAATATTTAATTGCTTCCTTATACATCTCTGGGGCCCTATGTTATTTTGGGTTTGATTTTAATACAAAATATAACTTTACATTATTCCAAATATGTGAGGTTTTAATTTTTTTTACATACGATAATTTGTTATTTACACTACACACAACATAAATAAATAGTATAAATAGTATTTGGAATATTTCGACTGCATGTCTGGCTTGACGTAAGTCACACACACAGTAGGCAATAATCAATGTTAAGAGCGGCGGGATCAAGCAAGCGCTGCGCCGTGACGTCAACCGACGCCCCGTATTTACGGGACGCTCCAAGAGGGCGTCACGACGTCGTTACATATGACTCTAGAGCAGGAAACTGCGTGTAGATTCCTGCTTCAAAAATACTTGTTTATATAGGCATACATTCCTGGTTAATAAATGGAATCGTAGATGTCGCAAAGTGTTCAAATACATAGGTAGTCCGTTAGATTTACAAGATCGGCATTGGGTGTAATAAAATTATAATTAGATAATTATTATTGATATAATACTCACTAATGACCCAAGATCACACTTGCATACGCGGGATATTTTGTGAGCCTACAGAAAACAGGTCCGAAAATTCTTTCTTTTGCAAATTTTAAAAATATTATTTTTCTCTTTGGATATGAATATCCTTTAAACAATCGATTAGTATAAGGATTTTGAAGTATATATTTATTTAACGAAGTGTCCTATAATCAAAATATACGAGGTGCTATGATTGTTAATGATAAATACTAACTTTTAAAGTTCTAAAAAATGTATTTTAGATGCAAACTATTGATAAAAATATTGAAAGAATAAAAATAATGATGATAACAATAATAATACAATTGTTAATAATACAAATAGTAAT